>CAUOFW020008780.1:2700-187781 GCA_963454935.2 Ilex paraguariensis | reverse complement strand
GAGTATGGCATTTTTCTCGTTGGAGTTGGGCAATCCCTCTATGAAATCCATAGAAGCATCCTCCCATACTTGAGATGGCACGAGAAGAGGCTGAAGAAGACCTGCTGGTGATTAAGAGTCGGGCTTGTTTTGTCAACACACGTCGCATGCTGCGACATAATTCTACACGTCCTTCTTGAGTCTGCTCCAATGAAAGGGCTTGAGCAATTCTTTTCTAGGTTCGCAATACTCTTGATTGGCCTCCTGTTTTTGTGTCGTGAAACTCCTGGAGTAGGCAAGACTTCAAGATGGAATATGGTGGAACAACTACACGCCCTTTGAACCATAGTAGATCGTCTCTCCACTCATAGTCAGGCCCCTTTTCAGGCTTGCTTTCTATGGGATTCCTTATTTCATGAACCCATGAGCTTTCAGCGGTTTCTTTTTTATTTCAACCCATATAATGAATTGAGGCTCAGAAATTGCCCACAAAGTTGGTGACCCCACTTCTCTAGATAGTGAATCTACTACGGTGTTCTCCTAACCTGATCTATGCACTATCTCATATTCATAGCCTAGTAACTTGGTGACCCATTTTTGTTGTTCTGGGGTGGCTACACATTGCTCCAAGAAGAACGTTAGGCTACGTTGATCTGTTAGGATTCAAAATTTTTTGCCCAAGAGATACGACCTCCAATACTAAATGGCCTCAAATATGGCAAGCATCTCATTCGAATAGATGGGCCAAGCTTTCTTGCTGGGGTCCAAAGCTCTGCTTGAAAATGCCACTGGGCGGCCTTGTTGGCACAGTACAACACCAATACCTACATCTGAAGCATCTGCTTCTATTGCAAAATTTTCATTGAAATTAGGGGTAGCCAATACTAGGGTTGTGTTCATGGAGGATTTGAGTTCTTCAAAAGCTTTTTTTGCCTTTTCATCCTAGTGGAACTAGCCTTTCTTCAACAATTGCGTTAGAGGGGATGCAGTAATTCCATTATTGCACACAAACTTACAGTAGTACCCCGTAAGTCCTAAAAATCCTTTAAGTTCGGTCACATTGGTGGGCTAGGCCAATTTTTCATAGCAACAATCTTGTTCTCATCCACTTGCACACCTTCATTAGAAATTAGACGCTCCAAATAATCCACCTTCTCTTGTCCGAAAGCACATTTAGAGCGTTTAAGAAAAAATTATTGATCTTGCAAAATTTAAAAAACCACTCTAATGTGTTTTAAATGCTCCTCCCAAGAGGGACTATACACCAAAATAGCGTCAAAAACTACAAGAACGAATTTACGCAATAGTGGCTTGAAGATGGAATTCATGGTGGCTTGAAATGTTGAAGGTACATTACAAATCCCAAAAGGCATAATGAGGTATTCATAATGCCCAATGTGTGTTCGGAATGCCATCTTGTGCACATCTTTAGGATGGACTCGAATTTAGTGGTAACTAGCTCTAAGGTCGAGCTTGGTGTAGTACTTGTCATCGTGCAATTCATCGATCATGTCATCTACTGTTGGAATGGGAAAGCGATCTTTGATCATTGCTTCATTTAAAGCCCTATGATCAGTACAAAAATGCCAAGACCTATCTTTTTTTTTAACCAGAAGGATTGGTGAGGAAAAAAGTTGCTACTAGGACGGATTATCCTAGTCTCGAGCATCTCTTTTACTTGTCGTTCGATTTCATTTTTTTGAAAGTGTGCGTATTTGTAGGGGCGCACATTGACAGCTGATACACCTTCTTTCAAGTGAATTCGGTAGTTAACTTCCCCAGATGGAGGCAAGGAACGTGATTCTTCACAAAAAACAACAAATTCTTCCAATATTTTATCTATACCAGTCGACAATTGTGGAGCACTCTCCTTAGTGTGTTTGACCTACTTGGCCAATAATGCAAATAATGTGCCCCCATCATCAATTTCTTTCTTAAGAGACTGTATAGAAATTGTTGTTGAAGGCCCATCCTTTTGACCATGAAGCACTTGATACTCCTATTGCCAATTAAATCTCATTGTCATGTTGTGCCAATCACATAGTACAGGACCCAATTCCACCAACCATTGCACGCCCAATACAACATCCAATCCTTGTAGTGGAAGAGAAAACAAAGTGACAATAAAGGAAAAAACCTTGGATCTCCAATGGTACGACTTCATGTTTCTCTTGGAAAGATAGTTGGCCTCCATCTACAATTCTCACATTCAAACTATTAGTGAAAGTCTAATGGAAGTGCTCAGAACAACGAGTTCTATGATGACGACAGTCCATCGCACACTTGTTATATTTGTTTATATAGTTATAGAAGTATAACTAACTGAAAGCACCTATGAATTAGTTCCAAAAAAACAGTCGGGGGAGATCCTCAGTAGTGGTGACCCTTTCACTCTTCCACAAACTGATACATGTACTGAATGCTCATACAGGAAAGTTGACTCCTGGGTCTGGAACGAAGACTCTGAGAAGTGGTGGTCTCCCACCATAAGGTCGGAAAGCACGATCTAACGCCCTTAGAGTTTCTTTTCGCAAAAGGAGTCATCTTCAATAGACAAAGCAGGAGACAACGAGAAAAGAGAGCTGCTTCCACCAGTTGATAGGATGAACTTCACACTGTCACTGATAGGCGAAGGTGTCGAGCAACTCACTGGCTCACAAAGTTGTGGCTAGAGTCGCTCTCTACCAACACCATAACTGAGTGTTTGTCGATAAATGCCTGCAACTTCATTATGTGTGGCCCCTTCCAATTCTTTGATTATTGGTCTGGATTTGGGAGTGTTGTTGCTAATTTCGCCTTCCTTGTCCTCTCTTCCTTCAATCAAGAAGAGCTGAGGCATTTTGCATTTGTGGCCAGGGGTGAATTGATCATTACAATTGAAGCGCAAACCCCTCTCTCTCCTTCGTTGCATCTCTTTCCATGATATGCGGTTAATCAGAGAGCCAATGACTTGCTTTGGGGTTGTAGGTGCCACCATAGGTGGTGGAGCCATGAAAAATTGCACAAATGGGGCAACCCGTGTCCCTTCCACTCGTCCCTGCCTCTATTTCCTCATAAGCTAGTCGTCCTTCATTCTGGCTACCTCGATGGCCTCATGTCATCATGTAGGCCTCTGAGAAAGGTTCCAACAAGACCTAATTGCGGCCACCCAACCACTCTTTTAGCCAACCTTTCAAACTCATGTTGGTAGTCTCTGAGGGTACCTATTTACTTCACTCTGGATAATGTTTCATCAAACCATTCATACTCCGTTGGAACCAATTGAGTCATTATCTCACGCTCAAATAAATCCCATGTAATCTTCACTCCTTCATCTTTTTGGACCCTCTAGAGCCATTACCACCATTGGTTGGCATCTCTTTGTAGTTAGAAAGATGCTAAGGCAACCTTTTGCTGCTCCCCAATTTCTTGAAATTCGAAGCATTGAGAAGTTTTGCTAAGCCACTTTGTTGGATCATCACCAGAGAATTTTGAAAAATCCATCTTAGTGAATCTTTGTTGGACCTTCCTTGAGACGCAGAGCTCTTCTCGCCATGATGTTGAGATGATTTTTCTTAGGACATATGGAAACCAGATAAGGAGTTGAGGATCTCCTTCCGCTTATCCTGCATTCCTTGCATCTGAGCACGTGTTTCCCCAGATTCGATCGCCGATCATTGCAAGCCATCGCAGACCTCGTGCAATTCGAGCTCTAGCTTTTCAAGTCGTTACTTTTTAGTTCCCATACTTGGCTCTGATATCAGAATTGTTAGAACCCAACAAATAACTAAAATTGAAGTGCTGAAATGCAATAGAATTCTCCAATTTGGGTTGGAGACAAAATCACAATTAAAATCAAATTTCTTTATTTCTATTCTACTATAAAAGACTTATTTATAATAAGTAAACCCAACGACTACTTAGACTCCTAAACAGACTCAACAAACTCAATAAACCCCTTGTTAAATTCAAGCAAACAGATTAGATATTCCCGATAGAATTAGCTCCAACCTTCACTTTTGTTGTCTTTTGAACTGGTCCTCCTGGTTCTGCGACTAGCATGAAAAAATATCGTGGGTTCCGTTTCCTAGCTCTTTGGGGTCCATCAAAAAACCTCAGCATATCATTGAAACAGGACTTGCACTCCTTGCTCAGCCACATCTCTCTTCAAAAATATTGGTTGGAACTTTTCTTATTGCCGTGTATTTGATAAATAGACTACCCACCCCTACATTGCAATACTACACCCCTTTTAAAAATTTGTTCCAATCTAAACCTGATTATTCGACCTTCAAGGTATTTGGATGTGTTTGTTACCCCTTTGTTGCATCCATACATAAAATACAAAATTAGAATATCAAAGCAAGCAGTGTGTCTTTTTAGGGTGAAACTCAAATAGAAAAGGCTACAGATGCTTGGAACTTATGGCAACTAGAGTGTATATCTCAAGGCATGTAGTGTTTGATGAACATCTGTTTCTCACACAGTACAATGCCATGACTACACCTTCTTCTAGAGATCAGTCCTCGTAAAAAGGTTTAGTTCTTTTTCTTCCATCAGAATTTTATTCTATTAACTCACTTACACAACTTGATCACCCACATGAGGTCTTACCTGTTCAGATTTCTTCATTAAATGAATCCTTGTCCATTATGTCTGTTTCTCCTCCTAACAACAATTCTAATTTGTTACCAACCCAATCAGTTTCCACCTTTAATGCTATTTCTCCTGAATTGCCTCACTCACTCCACTTGTCATACCTCCATATCAACATCCTTCATCTGGTGCTACTTCTTTTGTTTGAGTACTACCTACCCAACTAGGTTCATCATCTTCCAATATTGTTATCGCTCCAAATCTGGTACTCTTAATCCAACAAAATTTTCAAACTTTCACTTATACCATTCAACCAAACACCCGTTAAATGCTATGATCGCTACATCACTACCACTCGAGCCCATTAATTTCTCACAAGTAGTCTCAAAATTAAATTGGTTTGCTATGAGTGAATCTCATGCTTAGCTCAAAAATGGTACATGGTTTCTTTGTCCTCAACCAAGCAATCGCAACATAATTAGAAATAAATGGGTATACAAATTGAGACAAAATCCAACTGGGAGTATTGATCGGTATAAGATGAGGCTAGTAGCAAAGGGATTTGAATAATGTGATGGATTGGACTATACAGAGATGCTTAGCCCTGTTATTAAACCAGCTACTGTTAGGTTATTATTAGCACTTGCAGTGAATTATAATTGGCCAATTAAACAACTTGATGTCTCGAATGCTTTTTTACATGGTCATCTTACTGAAGAAGCTTTTATTGAACAGCCAAAGGGATTCATTGATAAGAGCCATCCCGATTATGTTTGCAAGTTACATAAGGCACTCTATGGTCTTAAATAGGCGCCACGTGCATGGTTTCATCGTCTGACACAAGCACTTCTGGATATCAAATTTATAGGTTCTTTTGTTGATACTTCATTGTTTATGCTTCACAAGCCACCAGTCCATTTATTTGTTTTAATCTACATCAATGATATTATTCTGACTGGTTCACATATTTCCATGCAAAAAAGAATTTAAATTGAAAGATCTTGTCCAGTTATCTTGCTCCTTGAGTATTCATATTCATAGAACTACTCATGGGTTACATTTGAATGAAGCAAAGTATATTGTTAACTTGCTTTAGAGAGTGCACATGCTGGGTGCAAAGCCTTATGCTACACCATGTACTTCTGGCAAGAAGTTAACAAAATTTGATGGTGATCCATTATTGCATCCATCCTTCTACAGACATATCATAGGAGCTTTGCAATATTGTACTCTTACGAGGCCAGATATCTCCTATTCGGTAAATCAATTTTGCCAACTTTTACATTGCCCTACAATTACTCATTTCACCACAGCCAAGTGTGTGTGTTCTCTGATATCTAAAGGGCACTGTTGACTACGGGTTGTTGTTTACTCCGAGATCTTTACATTTGAATGAATTTTTGTGACTTAGATTAGTTTGGGGATCCAGTTGACCGAAGATCCATAAGTGGTTATGGTGTGTTTCTTGGAAATTCTTTGATTTCGTGGCAAGCTAAGAAGCAACCTGTAGTCTTACAGTGGAGTACGGAAGCTAAATATCTCTTTATGGATATCATAACTGCCGAATTTTACTGGTTAAGGATGTTCTTCAAGGAATTACAAATTCCACTTCCAACTGCTCCCTAGTCCTAGTGCGATAACATAGTTACTCTTGCCTTAGCTTCCAATCCTTTTTTTCGTGGTTGGACAAAGCATATTTAAGTGGAATTACCTCTTCATCCATGAGAAGATATTAAACAAGGATCTTGTTGCTCTATATATTTCTATTGATAGTCAATGTGCTGATATTTTCACTAAAGGCTTAACCTCAACTCGATTCATGTTCTTGCGAGACTAGCTCATGGTCATTGAGCCCCCCATGAGCCTGAGGTGGGCTGTTAATGTACCAGCAACATATGTGATAGTTTCAAATTCAAAGCACAAAGTTGATAAGATAAAGATGTAGATTAGAGATGCTTTTCAAGTTTTTGTTTTTCTAAATTCCCGCAGTTATCATTAACATACTTGATAAGTATTATTGTAACTAACATATATATGTAACTTATTTAAATAGAATTCAATTAAACAATGTTTGGTATTCCAGCCAAACCTTGTTCAACTCATCTTCCATACTGCATGTCTTTGACCCTATGCTTTTTGCACTATATATAAGATTCTCAACATTGATATCAAATCAATTTAGACTGTTCTCATACATCTGGGGATCAATTATATTTAATTTAAAGACACTGGAATGCATGAAAATACATTGTTTTTAGACAAAAGTTTAGAATGGGCTTTCATGGCATCTCAGAGAAAAGATCTTCGAATGCCATGAAATTTTAGTATGATGTATTCCATATGAGTATGAAATAATCTGCAAAGTTTTGTGGCAAAAGGCCTTTCGGTTTGAGAGAAAATTGAAACCCTAGTTGGGATTTTGAAAACATTTTCTGTTTTGATCTCTCACTACATTGATTTTCATGGGCTAAAATTAATATGGTTATATTATATTTTTCATAAGATTTCCAATAGTATATTTCGATATATAGTTAGAGATATATGAGTGTTTAAAATTTTGGCCTAAAAATCATATTTTAGTGCTTCTTAGGGAAGAAGATGACCTAGTCAACAAGTGTGACCTGACCCGATTTGAACCACGGACTGGCCCGGCTCATTTGATCTATGTGTTGATTTAAACCAGTTTGACCCCATGGTCTGACCCGAGCCGAGTTAATCCATGAGCTAAGCCATGCTTAAGTGGCTTAATTACGCGCGATATAAAACTTATTTTGGCTCATACATGTTATTCGCTAAGAGTTTTAACTCCCTATTTCTTTTAGTATGCTTCAAATTCAATTTTTTATTTTAAAAATATTTTTGTAATTTTTTTTTGAAAAATTTAAAAATTAAGTTTTTTATTTTTTCTTAAAATAAATAAAGAAAATAGAAAAATTGAACATCACTCATGTAAGTGGAGGCACATATGGGCCCGTTTGGGCTAGGATTTGGTTTATATTACTCCAAAAATCATTTTCCTAAGTGGTTGGTCCATATGGTGTTGTTTTTTATATATCTTCAAAGCATATCTACAACTTATGTGACAGAATTTGAATTATTTAAAATTCTAAAAAGTGAAATTATGCTTATTTTTTTTGTCCTACTAATATTCTGAATAGAATAATAGTAGCATGCTTGATATATTAGTGGCATTTGTGTCATTGCTTAAGCATGATTTAAATTAGAATTTTATATCTATTGTTTAAATTGCATGTCTATTTTATTCAAAATGATAATATTCATGATATGAAATAGTTGTGATCGGTATTGCCTAGAGATACTGAATCAAGTGAGAGATTTATTTTGTTCAATATTAAGAAACTAAATTTTTGCACATTAATTAAATTGTGTGTAACAGGAGATGATTGGAAACTTTGTGAACTTTCGATTTCACAATTTTTGAAAGTTGTTAATACTTGAATTTATATTTTTACCACAAAATTCAAGAATGTGTTGTGATAATAGGCCGTGCACATTGCCCTACACATTGTCTACACATGTAGACTAAATGATAATGACTACCAAAAGCATAGTGACTAAATTAACTAAGGGTGACAAAGTGAATGGGGATAACTATTATAAATAGTGATGCAAGATTCAATTTGTCTTCTATGAGCAACAAGTTTTGGATACACTTAACTTTGTAATGTTAGATTCTGAGCTGCCTCAAAGTTGCCAAGACCAAAAGAGTTATCAGTCTTGGCAAAATGAGGATCGACTTGCACACTATATTATCCAAGTGAGCATGAAAAGTGACCTTATTCCTGAGTTTGAGAATTACCTCACTACTCATGCCATGTGGAAGGCCCTTAAATAGAAGTTTGGTGTTACTTCTCTACTTAGGCTTCATGGCTTAAACATGAAGTTTGACTTGTATCAAAATAAGTCATGATATAAAGTGAAACAACATTTGAGGGTTATGACATCAATGATACGCAATTTTGGCCCTATTTGTCATGTGTTGAATGATGAACAATAAGTTTAAGCTGTACTTAGCTCCCTTCCACCATCATAGGAGCATACGACACAAAACATGACGCATAATGAGAGTGTTAAAACATTTGAGGATGTATCATATCACCTATCTTTAAGAAGCACAAGCTAGCTTTAAGAAACATATAATGGAACCATATTTTATGGATTTGGTTATATCATAGATGGTTTTTTGTATTAGATGTTGACGATTCTAGTGATGAATCATATTCATATGTTACATCTATGGATAAAATGAATATATCAGCTAGAGAAGGACTTTTGGGCCCACTTGCTAAAGTAAACTTACCTATAAGTGAAAATTCCCTTGTAGGCAAAACAACTAGAAAACTATTTGGTAAGGCCAAATGAGCAATGATTCCATTGCAATTAATTCACTTGGATATATGTGGCTCAATGAATGAGAAGGCAAGACATGGTGCGTCCAATTTTATCATTTTTATAAACGACTTTACGTGTTTTGGTCATATCTATCTGATTTCTCATAAGTTTGAAGCATTTTGATTGGTTCAAACGTGACATTAAAGAACTTGAGAATCAGTTAAACAAGATAATTAAGGCTCTTATAACCGATCGAGGTCGCAAGTATCTATCTGAACAATTTACTTGGCATGGTTAGGTCAATGATGGTGCATGCTAATATTCCAACTTCATATTGGGGAGATGTTTTGCTGCTTGCTGCCTGTATCCTTAACTGAGTGCCTTCTAAATTAGTTACTTCTATCCCATATAAGTTATGGAGAAGCACGAAGCTCAAAATAAGTAATTTATATCCATGGAGTTCAACGACTTAACTACACAATACTTCTCATAAATATAGGCAATTAGATCCTAAAGGGTAGAAGTGTATCTTTATCCATTATCTTGAACACTCTAAGGGCTATGTGTTTATAGGAGAACAACTTGATAGAAAGGTAACTAAAATTGAGTCATGAGATGCAATTTTTGTTGAAGAGGATTTTCCTAGTAGATGAGATGTGTCTAAAGGAATAGAATTGTATGAGTTAGATGATCTAAAAGGAGATATACCCACTAGTCAGATAGAGACTGAAAAAATAGTTTTGTCATCTCCTTGGGATAATGGGAACAACATACTCAATGGTAGATCAGTTTTGAAGGATATAAATCCATACGACACAGAGTTGCGTAGAAGCAAACATCAAAACATTCCTTGATGTTGTTTCGAGATTGAAAGTGAAGTATTCATGATTGTTCCATGTGATGATGTAGAACCTAAAAATGTTAAAAAAGCACTATCATCACCTACTAATAATGAGTGGATTGTTGCAATGAACAAAAAGATGGAGTCAATGAAAGCTAATTAAGTCAAGAACTTGGTTGATCTATTACTTGGGCTCAAGTCCATTTAGAACAAATGGATTCTCAAAATTAAGCGCAAGGTAGTGGGATCCTTAGAAAGGTATAAGGCTTGCCTAGTGGCAAAAGGTTATACCCAACAAGAGGGTGTGAACTACGAAAAAACCTCTTTCCACCTATGAGCTTTGCCTCGATTCATATGATTCTAGCAATTGTTGCACATTTGGATTTTGAACTATATCAAATGGATGTTAAAACTGTATTTCTTAATGGAGAATTGGATGGAAAGATCTACATGGAGCAACCTTTGGGATTTGTGGTAGTGGGTCAGGAGCATAATGTTTGTAAGCTCCAACGAGAGGTTGTGAACTACGAGGAACCTTCTCTCCACGTGTGAGCTTTGCCTCAATTTGTATGATTCTAGTAATTATCGCACATTTAGATTTTGAATTGTATCAAATGGATGTTAAAACTACATTCCTTAATAAAGAATTGGATGAAGAGATCTACATGGATCAACCTGAGGGCTTTGTGGCAGTGGGTCAGGAGCATAAAGTTTGTAAGCTCTGACGATCTATCTATGGCATGAAGGTTGCCACTAATTCGTAGATTCTACAACCTAACTCAATTTTTCAACCCCATTTTGATCTAGTTAGAAGTCGATTCATGAAATTTATTTGGAATACACTTTTGTAGTTTTTGAAGTCTACTTTCTAATGCTACAAGAATTAGGTCAATTGGAGTTCTGAATAAGACATTTTGGCCTACGCACTGAGGTAGTGTCTAATTTTTCTTCTTACCCGAATTTTCCAAAATATGCATCTTAACCCCAAAACAACTTAAATCACTAATCCAATAGGATTTCAATGCTCAAAATCCATTTTTAATGTTATTTTCCTCTAATTAAGTTTAGAACTTAAATAAATCTATTCTCTTAAAAGTAATCACCCCGAAACCTCAATTTTCTCAACATATCTCAATGATTCTTACTATCACCATTTGCATAGTCTATTAAAATTCTTAATTCATTGTAGATTAACATAATAAATAATAATCTAATATAAATTAAATTAAATACATGGGCCCTTATAAACAAAGTGCCCCTGACTGAGCCAAAAAAAGGTCCAATCTAGCAGACATCATTATCCACCAATTGGAATCGGTATCTGTCTTAGCAAACGATTCAGTTAGGAAAACTCCCAAGCAGTTTATGTAAACCAAACAAATGTGTAAAGGACACTTTGAAGGATCCAGCACTCGAATGGGACTCTAGTTCGGTAATTCAAGGGATATAGACTAGGTCTACCCAAAGAAAGGATAGCTAGACTATCGTTAATGATCAAAGGTGATCATAGGCAATCGATAAGGAAACAACCTATTCAAAGGTGCACAATATAAACGTAACCTAAAAAATCGACTAATGAGAAAAAAAAAACTAGAAAATTTCAAACACAAATTTTGGAAGGTCTAACTAGAATATAGGTGTACCACTCTATTTTTAACCAAGATTCTAAACTCTAAAAAGCCTAGGTATACTCCTATAAATATCGAATGANATCTAGAAAATTTCAAATACAAATTTTGGAAGGTCTAACTAGAATATAGGTGTACCACTCTATTCTTAACCAAGATTCTAAACTCTAAAAAGCCTAGGTACACTCCTATAAATATCGAATGAGTTTAAGTCTAAGGTACCCCAACCTGTGACAGTTTNACTAGAAAATTTCAAACACAAATTTTGGAAGGTCTAACTAGAATATAGGTGTACCACTCTATTTTTAACCAAGATTCTAAACTCTAAAAAGCCTAGGTATACTCCTATAAATATCGAATGAGTTTAAGTCTAAGGTACCCCAACCTGTGACAGTTTGTTCATCTTGCAAGAGAAATATGCACCCAATTTGCTTGGTTAGAGTCATTCAATTCCCAAATCAACCATAATTGATTTTTATCATTATTGGAGTGATTAGCCATAAATTATGCTTGTTTATTATAAGATAATTTGGCTAAATATGTAGAGCAAGACAGGTAATTATGCATAATTGATTAAGTTTTAGATTTTATCTCTCTTTTGTAGTGTTTGCTAATTTTACAGGTAAATAGACAATTTTAATATTTGAGGTGGTGAANGTGTGATTAGCCATAAATTATGCTTGTTTATTATAAGATAATTTGGCTAAATATGTAGGGCAAGACAGGTAATTATGCATAATTGATTAAGTTTTAGATTTTATCTCTCTTTGGTAGTGTTTGCTAATTTTACAGGTAAATAGACAATTTTAATATTTGAGGTGGTGAATGTGTGAATGGTGAAAGATTCAGAACAATTAAAAGCAAAAATGGACAAAATGAGTCGTGCATCTTGACGGTTGGAAATCTGCATCCGAACCCAACTTCCAAAAGTTGCAAACGCAAAAGGAGGTGTATCTAGATGGAATATGAATGAGTTTATAGGTAGTTATTTAGGATTGTTGGTGTCTGGTGGAATGTAACTGGATACAATTTTTTACTTGTATTCAAATAATTCAAAATTTTATAAATAAAAAAAAAGTGAGAAGAAAGTCTTGTGAAGCCTCTTCTCAAAACATGATTGCCATATAATAAATAGATTCATCCATGCTATCTCATTCCATCATCCCACTAGGCTATGTTCTAACTTTTTTTTTGGCTATAGGGTATTTAGGTTTGTGTCAATTATTCTATCAAACTCTGAAATCAGCCACCATAATTCGAATTATTTTAAGAACATGTTCCCTAAAGAACAAAAAAAAGACTGACCCTCAAAGAGTGTAAAAAATATCGAACCTAAGATCCCTTAATTACACGAGGACAGACTTAACATAGTGTCTCGCCGAGGCTTATCTTCTAACATTTTAACCTTGGTTTACCTCTCACCATCACAATTGACAATTTTAGACTCGATCCATCAACTTATCCGAATCCACCCACTAACTCACTTTCCCTTTTTCCTTTTTAAGAAAATACCACCATTGACTTTAAGTTTCTACTATCTTTTGAAAAAAAAAAAAAGCAATAATTTAAGTTGGAAATGAGAATTGTAATTTTAAATTTCTAGATTATCATATTGAGCTAGTCAATTCAACGCAATACAAATCAGATGTAAGATTATTATTGTAATCAAAATTTTAATTTTGATAGATATTTTAAACACTTTACAATCTCATATCATGTTAACCTAAAAAGGGAATACAAATTCTATTAAAGTTCATTGATGATGCAATAAAGTGGATTTATGTACAATTAAATCAGTCGAGTGTGATGTGATGCAATTAATGAAGTAGTTAACAATAAGAGACATAAATTGGCCGAAAAACTTTATTAATGAGAGAATAAAATAGTAGGTGAGAGAGAACATGAGTAAGCTCAAAGTGCGGGGAGAGAGAATAAGAATACGTTCAAGGTGAGGTGTGTGTAATCTCTGTGTGAGAGATTATCGTCTCTCCCTCATGTGTAGAGTGCTTGTAATTTATAGGCACAAAACTTTAGTTAAGGCGGTAACGTGAAGATTAAATTATTAGTCTTTCGAGGAAGATAGCTATAATTAAGAAAATGTGTTATTTTCGAGTAATGATTATCCCGATATTTACTCCCCACGTGCGTTGATCTTCTTGGACTATTGAGTTTTGAATTAAGTTATAGCTATTAACTGAGTTTAACATGTCTTTTAATGATTTGAGCTTAATCTATGAATTGAGTCCAAACCTGATCTAAATCTTGGCTCTTCACTCTTTCCTGGAAGTAAGTTCATTTTCAAAATCAATATATTTACACAAATTCATTTTTTTCTTTCCAAAATTAAGTTCATTTATTTCAAATAATCATGAGATATATATTAAGTCTCATAGTATATGATTGGACTTGGTGCAACAACAATAATGCTATTCTATTGTAACCCGTGTCTCAACAGTACAATTCACAGAAATAATTTTTTAACATACAAAAATAAAATTCCGTACATTTGATCTTTATATATCTCTGGCACTTTTTAAGAAAGAATGTAATACACATTAATATGAATATTATTACATTATCCAAAGAGGGACTTGCCGACGACGGTAACAAAAAAAAAATCGGTACCATATAGATATTTATTATTTTTGTGGATATATTTTATTATTATTATGATAATTAGGTTTAAGATCCACAGCACTTAGAAAAATATTAAATTTTTTGTTTTAAAATGATGCACATAAATTATAAAAAAATTAATTAAAATAATAAAATTTACCGGTGTGAACCCCCCAAAAAAAAATCAAGTCCTCCAAAATAATAAAATTATAAATAATAAAAGCATTAAGCTGTGGACATAAGGTTTTTGACTCGAATAAATCGATGGGTCAACTTTGGGAAAAATGGCAGTTGTTGTCGTTTTCGCAGACAGCAAGGGCATTTTGTTAGACAATGCTTAGTACATGCCATCATTGGTGTTCCCCGTGGATAAGCGACGGTGCTTGGCACTTTCAGTCGCCGGCACTTCCCAAGCTTTTTGATTTTTCAAATCCCTCTTTCCTTTCAATGTATTGTTATTCATTACCATAAAAACAAATGATAGAAAATTCAAAAGGGTGTTCCAATTCTGATTCCAAAGAAATAAAGAATTCCTATTTCCGAATCCCAATATGCTCCTGAAATTCCCTGATTTTCTTTAATCATTCTGTTTGACCACAGAGAGAGAGAGAGAGAGAGAGAGAGGTGGGTGTGTTTTGGGAAAAAGATTAGAGAATGTTGTGTAGAATGATTCCGAGGAAGAGGAAGACTGGGAAAGTACCGGTGTACCTGAACGTATACGATCTGACTCCCATTAATGGCTACGCTTACTGGGTCGGCCTTGGTGTTTACCACTCCGGTGTTCAAGGTACCTCTGCTTTTTAATTCTTATCTTGGTCTATAAATAGTGTTGTGAGCCGTTTGGTTCCTAAGAAAATATGAGGGAAGGGCGTGAAAGTTGAAAAAAAAAAAAAATTTTTGAATGTGTATTTCAATATTATTATCCTGTGTTAAAAAATAGATTGTTTTTGCAACAACCCACTTTGTTTTGGATGAGTTTTGCTTTTGTGTAACGTGAATGAGATTAGAGTTTTAATTATCTGTTTGGTTGCTGAAAAAATTGAGGCAAGAAATGATAGTTGAAAACATTGAAAGTAAACTTAGTTTGGAAGAAAATAAACTGCTCTGGATGGGTTTTGCTTTATTACATGTGAGTTGCTGGTTTTTTTCATTCTTTGTTGGTTTGAAATTCATTTATGTTCCGCAGACTTGAATGGGTAATAGAGCTTCCATTCTCTGGTTGCTGAGAAAAACGGGGGAAAATGGAAGAAAACAATATTTTGTAATTTGTGCTGATACTTTTCTTCGACTAAAATAAGATTAAATGAAACAAATTTGAACAAACTGACTGAGCAGAGTAATGGGAAATGTGGCATTTGAAGTTTTATAGAGTAAAGGCTCTAAAGCTCCACTCCATCGACTGATTGTTCGCATTGGATCTCAGGTTCTCTATTGCACTCGTAAATAGGGTTTTTTTCACCTTTCCCTCATGGTACGTGTACGCTATTGGTCATGGAGGAATACTTAGGCTTAGAGGGTAGTCCCTTTTCTAGCGTAAAAGGATTAGAATTCATACACGCCGCGTTTTACTAGAAAGGATTGAACCATGGGAATGAATCTACCGGCTATTATCTTCTTTGGCCAGATCTTCCAACATTTTCACAATTGCAATTCACTGTGCCCTTTACTTCCTAGTAAAGAGGCTTACTGGTTTTTCCATCATCCAATCAGGGGCGGCTTGATATGTTTTGGGGCCTAAAGCTGTAAATTTAAGTAAGTTTTTTTTTATATTTCTTTTAATAATAGTGTAAATTTTTTAATGTTTATTTTTTTTTTTGCCTTTTCAAATGCAAATTAATTGTTTAGTTATCATATTGAAGTTTTTCTACTATGTCTTTTCTAAAATTGATCTGGCCTATATTTGTAGACTTTTTAAATTTTGGAGCCTAAAGCCACCGCTGCATTTCCTCCACTGTTGGGCTGGCCCTGCACCCAATCCACAACAAATCAAATGAAACCTGAGAAAAAAGAAGTGAACACTTTGTTGAGGAACAAAGCTTCGTGTTTGTTTTTCTTCAAACCCCCAATCCGCTTTTGCTCGCTGCTACTAATTGGGTCTAGGTTGATTTCCCTTCCTTTAGCTACTTAGATGTTTTAGTTCACTAAGTTTGAAATGTCCAAAGAGCACAGCCTAGCCACAGAGTTTGGATACGGAACATCTAATTTGAAGTTTTGAACTCCTTTTTCTTCACTAGGTTTTCCCTGCCGGAAAACAGGAACATCTAATTTCCCAACATGTTATTTTGATGAATTTGCTCTGGTGACTTGCTTTGCTAAAGTAAAATTTGGAATACTTGCGTTGAACTAAGTATTTTATAGAGTCTATTGGAATCAGTTAGGATTGGCGCAAACTCAATTAAAACTGTAATGACCTGTGTTCTATTTGAATGTCAGAAAACGTAGGTCAATGAAAGAAAGTGCTTAAAACTCATGTAGAAAAGAAGCCATTTTACGCATTTTCTTTCATTACCCTGCTATAAGATCCTACTGTAGCCTAGTAAATCATGACTGGAGTGAAATCTGGGATGTTTACATAGTGATTTCCATTAGCAATTCTACATTTTCTCTGTAAGCAAACAAGAGGAAACTGATCAGAAATCAAATCTATGAAAACCTGTTAGTTTTTGTGTTTTTTATGCCAAACTTTGGATATCTCAAAATACTTTCTTCAATTTTCACTTTGGTAGTTCATGGAGTGGAGTACGCTTTTGGTGCACATGAGCATCCAACAACAGGGATATTTGAAGTGGAACCAAAGCAATGTCCAGGTTTCACATTCAGAAAATCGATCTTGATAGGAAAAACTGATATGGGTCCAAAAGAAGTCCGCACTTTCATGGAAAAATTGGCAGAGGGGTACTCAGGAAACACCTACAATCTCATCACTAAGAACTGCAATCACTTCTGCAATGATGCTTGTCTCCAGCTAACAGGGAAGCCAATACCTAGCTGGATCAATCGACTTGCTCGACTTGGTAAGAACTTGGTCAAAACGCTAGTAATATATTACATACATTTTCTTGCTTTTCAATTGTGGCTTTTATGGTTTACACCTCGTAGCTCCACCCACTTGAAGCCATGAATGCAGTATTTATTTCAGAACCATGTTGGTGGGTTCCGAAGTTTCTTGAATTTCATAAGAGCTCCTTTAACTTGCCACAAAAGTTACGAACAACTTCAGTTAGAAATAATGGGCATTGATATTTTCTGTAATGTTCTATTTGTTTATAATCTTCAGGATCCTTGCTTCTTACCCAACATTTAATTAATCCAAACCTGTTGTTGGACATAAGTGGAAGAGGTTGAAGAGTCACGCTGTGCTTTAGGGTGGTTTTCTTTTCTTTTCTTTTCTTTTAGGGTGGTTTTCTATTTGTTTATAATCTTCAGGATCCTTGCTTCTTACCCATCATTTAATTAATCCAAACCTTTCGTTGGGCATAAGTGGAAGAGGTTGAGGAATCACCCTGTGCTTTGCTTTTCCTTTATCTTCTGGGTGGGTGTGGGAAAGTGGAGTTGAGAATAGGGTTCATTGATTATGATTTTCTTGGTACTATTCACGAAATCAAGAAAAGATTAGGGTTGACCAAAAGCAGTTCCACCAATGTATAGGAAGTTTGCTATGCCCATACGTCAAAATATACACATATTTAGGTGGTCCATTGAGTCTCAAATCATCAAAATTAGGTAGTCCGTGATAATGAAGTCTGAAATTTACGGATTATCTAACACAGACCTTGGTTCTGGGTGGCTGAATTCAATTGATTTGAAACCAACCTGTGACCTACGGCTAAAAATCAATGACATTGGTTGTCCCTTATTGAAAACTCAAGTTTCACCTTGATCGATATGAGAAAAATGAGCTCAAACATGTGAAGAAAGTCAGCCTTACTCAACAAGCACTCAACCTAAGAAAGGTGCTTGCAACTTGAAAACTACATTAAAAAAAAAAAAACTATAGTGACAAAAGTGGGTAGGAAGCTGAAATCTGTTTGGCTAACATTGTTTGAAAAGTTTTTAATGGATGACAGGTTTTTATTAGAGACCTAAATCTAACCAGAGAATTCAATTTGGAATTATGAATACAATTTTAAGTTATATACTTTAATTGTTGAAGTAATGTGTTTTTGTGATGAATATTGAAGGTTTCCTCTGCAACTGCGTTCTCCCAGTGGGTTTAAATGAGACAACTGTACGTCATATAACATCAGAAGATAGAGTTTATGAGAAGAAAAAGCTGAGAAGCCATTCAACTAGGTTCTTTTCTTCTTCTAACCCTCTCCCTCCAGGTTCTGCAACGAGATGTAGTAAACAAAAATGTCACACCCCTTCCTCTTCATCATTGACTCATTTAACTTCACCACCATCTATGAAGCTTTAGTAGCAGTTGGATTTCAAAACTTCAGATTGTTACAGAATCGAGAAGGAACTTAAACAAAAGATGTGGCAAAATTGAATAGTATCAATATTTTCACCTTCTTATCTGATTTTGCAAATATTTTCTTTCTTTTCTTTTGTTTTGCTTTGTTTTGTTTTGTCAAGGTACAAATTGAAACAACTGCTTGGAAAATGTTGCAGTGTTTCTGTTTTTTGTAAAGGGTTTTCGATATTCTCCTAAATGAATTATCTTTTCTTGCTATTTTATTTCCAAATCCTAAAATCCCCACATTTTAAGAAGAGGTTAGATATAAACATAATAATGCTACTTTTTTAGTGTTGCGGATAACGGGAATCAAACCCGTGTCTTCTCCTTGGCAAAGGGAAATTTTACCGACGGATGGTAATAGATTAGGATAGATCTACTCTATCAATGTAGTACCGTACAAAAAAAAAAGAAGTTACTCTATACTTTTGGAATTAATAATGTTATTGTATTCCCATTTCGAGGAATAATAATTTTACTTCATTGTCGTCGTGAAAGGTAAGGTAATCATACGATGCTTGAAAAGTTTTTTTTTTTTTTTTTTTGGATATTGTTTTGAATTTATGAGAAAATAAGGAATGTGGTTATAACTTAATTTGGTGAAGCTAAACCAAAATGAATTTGTTTGGGATCGGTCCGTACATATTAGAACTAATCTCAACTTTTCTTATGATCACATTTTAGAATTGATCTTTTTAGTTGACATCAATTTCATTATTATTTGATTCCTAAAAATTATAAATTAGACCCCAAAAAATATAATTTTTATATAATGTCTTCTTCGATACTGAAATCTTACTGTTTAAACTAGACAATCGATTGATAAAAATGAAAATTTGGGTTGAGTCTTCTTCAAGGGATTTAAAATGTGTTTAGTTTGTTAAAAAAACTTATTTAAGGATAAGTCTGTTTTAAATCTTACTAATAAATAGTTAAGTCCATTATTTTTTTTAAAACTCAAAAATACGCTTCCTTAAAAGCAATTTTAAATTAATTTTCTAACTTGAGAATTATTATCTCTTAATACACTATCAATGAAGATATACCAATAAGTTTTTTTACATAAATTTGAAATTTTAATTCAAAGAACAATTGATACTCTCTCTCTCTCTCTCTCTCTTTCTTTATATATATATATATATGAAAATGTTACTATTTTTTTGTTTTTAATGTTCCATGTTATTTTATTTTATTTTTTACTATGTTACTGTTTTTGTTGAGCATGTTATTACTGTTATTTTCTAAAATATTAATATTCAATGTTATTATTATTTTTGTTTTTTAATATTACTAATTTTTGTATTTAAATGGTACTATATTTTTGTGTTTAAATGGCACTATTTTTTTGTATTTAAATGGTACTATTTTTTTGTATTTGAATGTTACTATTTTTTTTTAATGTTACTATATATACGAGAGAGAAATAAATAGTTTTATTATATATATGGATATAGATAGATATGAGAGAGAAAATTTAAACGTTAGTAAAACTCAAAAATTTAAGAGTTCTTAATTTTTAAATTTTTTTTAATTAAACATAACTACTAGAAATATTTTAAACAATAAAAATTAAAATAAATTTAATATTAAACAAGTTTCATTAGTAAACTTATCACCGATAAGTCCACAAATGGGACCAGCCTGCAAGATAAAACCCTATATGGAACTGTTAACAGTTCGACCCACGACAACTTAACTAAAGTTGGAATTTTGGGCCAGAATGCAGAAGGCTTTGTTGTTAAGGCTCTGAGTTGGGCTGACCCAAAAGGTGCCAGGCTTGGTTGAAGTCACAATTTAGTGGAGGAATTGGGCTGATAGCAAAACAGTCAAGTCCTTATCTATATAAAGCCCGATTGCTCTTTAATTTTTTCGTTTTTTAGTCAAAACCATTACAAGGAGGTATACGACAAAATTCAAACCTGCAATCTTAAAGTCCAGCAGCGAGATGGGGCCGAGGCTATTATGCCAATCGCTAACCTCAAGCCCAACTTTACTTGCACAAATTTAGATCTCATTATTGTGTGATGTGCTTCAAAATCACAACATATACTGTAAATTAGTCCCATTCTTCTTCATAACTCAATGGGCGCCATGATATTCCCAGCATCTTCCAACTCAGCTTCTAATGTTGAACTTTGAGGGTTTTGAAGACATTTGGTAGACGAATTACATTTTATGCACATAATATAGGGCTAGCAGAGAGATAATACTAATTTTTTCTTATCTCTCCTAAATCAGACGAGAGTCTTGTGCACTTGGTACGATCTTTTATAAAAAAAAATAAGCAAAGCTATACAAGCTCAATTTGGTTCATTTGCTTCCCTTCCTCTAAATTTACAAGTAGTGGTGATGCTTAATTTCTTCTAGTTGAAGTCAATTAAGCTTGACCTATGAATAAATAGTAGCATGGATCAATCAACCCCCTAAAAATTCATATATAAGGCAGGATGGACACAATGCAACTATCATTGCTCGGTATAGTATGACAAGTTACACAAATTAGGTTTGACTTTTGTACCTACCCATAAACATATGATATATGATCATATGCCTAATGGCGTGATAAGAATCTCGTACAAATAATAATGAAACAACTACCCCCTATAAATCACACCCAAGGTTTCAAGCCTAAAGGAGGACCACCAATCTCAATACTAATGATTGACGTGGACTAAGCTTAATAATCGAGGTTATTGGGATGGATGGATAATTTTTTATATACCGAGTTGTTGACACTATTTCTATTTCTAATAAAGTGAACCAATTGGCTCTAATTTAGTTAGTTACCCTTGATTCTTCTAAGATTGTGCTAATCATTGGATGAATATCAGTCAAACCTAGCCACAGGTAATGATCATTTGTTTAATTCTTACATTCCTCTCTTTGGGTTTCTATTGTTCCTTCATTCGAGTTTCTCTTTACTCTTTAGTGAATGCTTTCTATTATGTTACATATATGCATGATTTTAAATTAGAGTAGTTAAATAACAATTGTAATAATGATTTATCGAGTATCTTAACTACAACAAAAAAAAAAAAAACCTAGTCTTCCTCTTCAAAATTATAAAGTCTTACGATTGTTAGTCCGACACCTTTACCATTGCGTCAGACAATGACCCTTGCCAATCTATCAACAATTAGTGGGTGGAATTATTTGTTCAAAGGAAACATCCTTCAAATTGCCCAAACACATGAGGGCTAAACATAGCTATATTGGCACCCATATAAATGGCAAAAGAAGCAACCATCAATATGATTGGAAGGTCAAGCTAATGAACCTGAGCCAAACCAAGTCATATATTACCAGCCAGCTGTGATGAAGACCTAATAACCCATCAACCACTCAATTCCTGGAATTTGTCGTACAATTCAAAGTATATGTAGCTAGTCAAATCTATACATCACCTGAGAGGTTAGCCCATATTACAAGTAATGTTTGAAACTTATCTAAATTTTGACTATGTTTAGAGATGCATCGTCTCTGTCCATTTTTAAGATTTCTGCTTCTTCTTTTTTTTGATATTTAAATAAATAAAAGGGGTGGGGACAAGAAAGAGTGTCCAGCGACCACCCCGATAGACCTTNGTCCATTTTTAAGATTTCTGCTTCTTCTTTTTTTTGATATTTAAATAAATAAAAGGGGTGGGGACAAGAAAGAGTGTCCAGCGACCACCCCGATAGACCTTTAACAGTGGGATCATAAGGCCTCTGATCGCGCCTGGAACACCCTCTCGGGACCAGACCTAACTAGGCTAGCATAGCGGCCAACCACCAATCCCCAATGGAAACTCCAAAACTCGAACTTCAAATCTCAAAACGAGAAGTAAAGCCGGTACCCCACTATACCACCCTACTTGGTGATTGATTTCTGCTTATTTGAATATGCTTCTGTTCAGACCATTGTTAGAAACTTCTCCAATGGAAACTTCAGTGCTTTTGCATTGAAAGAAGAAGCAGTGTTTGATGGAAACTTACAGTGCTTTGTGCTCTTTACAATTATTCACACCTAATAAATTGTTATACATAAGTAATTATAGCTAGATTCAGATTCACTTCAACAATAGAGTAACTCAATTTGCTCCTTGTTAAGTTACCCTTTTAGTGGTTTGTAGAGCCGTAGAGGACACGCTAGAATACAATAGATTTCACTTGGATTTATAGGCGTTATCCTATTGTTGCGAAATTGAGTGTTCATTTTTGCTTTTAGATGATAAGAGAGTTCATACCAGTTTTCAAAGAGTAAATGCCACTTACTCCTTTTCTTTTGATCTGATATGCTACCTTATTTAAAAAAATATTATTTAAATTTAATTTATTTATCTTATTGCATCTTAGTCAACCTAATAGTAGAAAGTGATTAGATTAATAAATTAAATCTAAATAATAATTTTATTTTTTTCAAGCATATGCGGTTTCTTTTAGACATTATGTGGTGAGGAATTAGATGAAAGTTAGTTAACCCATCGGTCCATGTTGTTAGCTTTCTAACCAGCAGTTGAAAATCTAACAGCAAGCCTAACAAGGGTTAATCTTATTAGGATTTGGACAGGGTATCAAATGTAAACACCCATTCATTTTTAAATTAGATTTAATGGATTAGTCGAAAAAGAAATTGAAAATTAGCTTTTGTAGTATTTCATTCACAAATAGTAATGGATTTGAACTACATTTATTGTTGAGAATTGCTGATAAGATATATTATTGTCGTCATTAGACAACACTCAACTTATTTAATCCTAGCGACGATTACCCTTTTCACTACCTTCTCTTTTCTCTTACCTCACCATTTAATGAGCAAAGAAGTTAAACAAATAATAATAAAAACTTGGAGTGATAGAAAGTATTTTTTTTAAAATATTTAAATGAGATGTTATTAGTTAGTGGGGGGATGGTATGCCACATGTTTGGATTGAATGCATTCAAATAAATTTTAGGAAGGTAAGGTGTCTCCCACTCAATTTGTTCACTATATAATATAATATAGAAGTATAGATTAAGATTACGACCAACGAACCATCGAAATTATAATTAGAAAACTAAATTCTCAATTTATAGAAGCACAACAACGACTAAGATTGATCTTACTTTGATCTAATAGTATAAAATTCATTTCCAATTTTTTTCTCACTTAAAACTATCATCTTCCTTGCACGACCTCTACTATCAAATAACTTAATTAACACATTTTTCAATGTTAAACAATCCTATTAATTTACATCTGCCTCTTTTTTATTTTCTCTATCTTCATCTTAACTTTAATAGCATAATAAATAAATAAGATTTTTTTATTTAAAATATTGATATTGCAAGTTTAATATCCAAAATTAGATTGTGAATTATGCATGAATAGTATTATGGATAAATTACATTAACACCCGTCATGGATTGGTTTAACTACAAAGACTCTACCTTAATTTTTTAAAATTACACTGACACCCCCTATCTAATCTTATCCCTACGTAAAGGGAACACATAATACAATTTTTCATAATTACACTTGTGGGACATCATTTTTTACCTATCAACCTCTCATATATAAATTATTTATCCTTACACACAGCTCCTCCCTTATTCTTTCTATCTGTCTTTCTCTCTCTCACACACACACACACACACAACACATATAATTCATCTCCCACGCTATCTATCGCTGCGATGTTCCTCCGTCCTCTCCAAATGGTGGCTCCTCCACATATGGTCTTCCAACTTCAACCACCACCAACCCTTATACCATTATTCAATTCTCCGACCACCATCACGGTAACCACACACATACAAATAAATATACTTGCATACCCTTGTTTGAATCATTTTATACCCGATGACCCCTTTTCATCAACCCATTACCACCGGCCCACTACCCGATCGCCACCACCTCTACCATCGCACACATGCCATCGAGACACATGTGTGGAATCTTCACAGTAAGTTTCGATTTTGATTTTCACTCCAATTCTCTCTCTAAAGCCAACCGCCACTCCAATTGCTGGTGGATTTGAGCAAAGATTAGTGTTGTGAAAAGTGATCTGAAAAGCTTTGTCACAAATATGTGGGTCTCAATGTTTGTTGGTATGTTGTTTTTTGTATCAGTTGTGGAATTTTGTTGTTTTGAAGCAATTGAATTTGGTTGTGGTTCAGTTGTAGTTTGTTTCTCTAACTTGGGTAGTTGTGTTCTTCTGTGATTGTGGTGTGCTTCTATGATGTGGGTTTGAGTTCTTTTGGTCCAAGGTTTTAATTGAGTTGATTTGTTTTGGCTTGGCATTTGCATGTTACTCTGCTGTAGGTTTGATTTTTAGTGGTATTGCATTCCCAGATCCAAGAGAGAAAAGAAAGGGGCAAGGAAAGAGTGTGTCGGGTTGAGGGTGGAGTGGCCATGGCGTAGAGAATTATAAAAAACTACCAATGTAATGACTTTTTGACATTACTAGTAACGGAGCTAACGATAGGAGTATTTTGTGACATGGGTAAATAAACAATAAAAGATGTCAGTGATATCTAAGATAGTAGAGGGAGTGTCTCTGTAATAATGTAATTTACCGTAGTATTATTGATATAAAATATAAATAAAAAAAGCCCTAATTTCTGCACAAAGTTAAAATCTAACAATGGCAACATCGTCCAAGTAAATCAAAGGTTATTTTAGCCATTCGTGTAAAACAATGTGAAATAGATTCGTTACTTTTGGTTCACGAGACTGACTGACTTGTGCGCAGAGGTCAAACATAACTCGACGAACTTTCCACCTTTACACATACAAACACACTACCCTAAGCTATTTCTCTTCCTTTTCTGTGCCGTTTTCCATCATGTACTGCTCTCTCCTACGCTATAACAGTGGCCCCAACTTCTATTAACCGTATATGTAGCAGTCAATTGATGGATCCAAGGTATAGTCCACCTAATTAACGGTTAAGATTATACAAATTAGCTTAGGGTTGTGCAAAGGAAACCATGATAGAGACACAGATCAAAAGAAAGACCCAACCTCACATGCCTAAATTGTACTTTGGTCGCCTGCTATGGAATCTCCCAAAAACAAAAACTTTTCCCATCACATTCAGACAAGTCATGCCAGACTCATCACAGTCAGGATGAAAAGAGATGAACATGGAATCACGAGGAGAGAGACCGGAGAGAATATATTTTGCATATACAAAATGCTTATGCATAGATTATATATATAAATTACTTGTGATTGTAAACAAAATGTAAACTTTTCATATAAAAATTACAATCCCACTATTACTTTACGACTCTTCAACTTTTGCATTGAAACTATTCAGATTGTCTAATGCTTTATGTGGATCGGGTGTTTTGACACACCATGAAAGTGGGTGTTTGAGTTCTTCTACAGAAAATTAATTTGAAGCTTGAATTAATTTTTCACAAAAACATGTTCCAATTACTTCAATTCCACTAGCAAATGCAACATCAAAGCCATTGGTGGGTTACAAAGAAACCACAAAAGTGTTGAAAAGATCAAAGATATATTGAATCAAATTCAAAAGATTTACGTTACATATTCAGATGATTTATTCTTTTTCTTTCCTCTTGGTCTTGGAAAAGAAATAGTGGTTGTTAGATCTATAAGTTATGAGCTGTAGTTCAATTTCGTGCTTGTACATCGAATTATTTTGTTATGTTCATGAACAAATTAATGGGTTAGTGAGAAAATAAATATAGCTACCAAATTAGAGAAAACAAACCCAGATAAGAACTTGATAATCTTCAGCTCTTCCAAGCATAAACCAGCAGAGAAAACCCAGAAGGCCCCTTCAACTCATTCTCTTCCACACTTGCCCACTCCATCACAGAGCTACAGCTCGAAGAAGCCGACGACAACGACGACGAAGAGGAGCTTCTAGTTGTCCTCAACAAGCCCTTCTTCATCTTCTTCGTCTCAAATTCAAACCCACATGACTGTTGTGACAACAGAATCATCCCATTCTTATCATTCAAATTGTTAAAGTACTGATCTTCATCATCAAACCCTAGTCTCTCAAACCTGAACATGAACAAAGCATACCCATCTTCATCATCTTCAAATAACCAGTTGTGCACATCCCATGAGACCTGTATATGAACTCCATCAACTTCGATCCTCTCATTTCCTCTAAATTTCCACTTCAAATGCTTAACCCGCAATACCGTTTTGTTATCAACATTGAAGTATAATCTTGGGTCTTCACCATGTCTACAATCAATTGATATTTCTCTCTCCTTCCCTGCAAAACTAGCCTTTGTAGTGTACAGTTTGTTTCCGTACACATGTTCTCTTCTAAGAACCGTAACTTGATTTCTTTGAGGAGTTGAAGCTCTAGTTTTCGAATAAGCTTCTTTGGGAGAGTCGCCGACGAGAAGGATCATTACTCCGGCGATAACGACAGCGATGAAGTATCCGGATTGGGGTTCTGGTCCGGATCCAAATTTGGCTCTTGAGAGGTCCCAATAGATTTGAATATTGCTTTTGGTTGTGGTGTTGTTGGTACTGATATTTTTGGAACCATGTTTGTTCCAGAAAAAGAAGGGTTTGATGTGGAGATGGAAAGAGGGTGTGGAGAGAGAAGGAAACGAGGGGTTGTTGTGGTGATTATTGGAGGCGGAGGCGGAGGGGTGGTCGAGGAGGAAGTGGAGGTGGAGAGAGCGGCTGCAAAGATTGCGAGACCATGTGAGGGCAAATAGGCCTAAATCAGTGTTGTATAGGCAGGTGGTGAGGTTAGGATTGCCGGAGAAGTGTGGTGGCGCCTCCTTGGAGTGGTGTTTGGTGGCGAGGGAGGAGGAGGAGGTGTTGTTGGACTTGGGGGTGGTGCGGAAGAAATATGGTAAAGGAGAAGAGCGGTTGTGGTTTGACATCTTGGTGGTTTTTGGATTATT
Organism: Ilex paraguariensis; assembly: GCA_963454935.2. NCBI lineage: Eukaryota > Viridiplantae > Streptophyta > Magnoliopsida > Aquifoliales > Aquifoliaceae > Ilex > Ilex paraguariensis. The sequence continues at coordinate 160,457 of CAUOFW020008780.1, read as the reverse complement.
GTTTGAGTTATTGTAGGGTTTTTGATCGATTGGAGGAGCTCAATTTGGGGTTTTAAGGAAGGGCATGTGTGTGTGTGTGTGTGTGAGAGAGAGAGAGAGAGAAAGAGAGGGAGAGGAGTAGGACTTGGTGGTGTGGGGACATGGAGGTTTAGATTCACGCGTACAAATATGTACATATATACATACATACATACAAACATACATACAGTTGTTGCAACTTGATATGTTTGATTCATATATTCCAAAAATCCAGCGCAGAGATAATATTGATTTAGGTAGATATACATAGCAAATTGCTGTATATATATATATATATTATGGATATGTCTCCCACATGAATTGCTATTTTCATCTCTACAGAGGTGTCCAACATTGTTGTGGATGTCCTCGTCTCTGCTATTTCAAGGTACAGTATGGTAATAATTTTTTAACAAAAAAATAATTTCATAATAACAGTAAAATTCATCGGGTTACTATAATTAATAAAAAAAATGTGCATATTGATATATATAAATACTTGTATTCATCGGGTTACCATACTTCATGATGAAAGATTGGACTCTTGTAAGAGTGGGATGAAGGATGACAGACCGGTAAGAGTAATTGGACTCTTGTAAAACACATGATGTTGCACTCGACAGAGTAATTGGAGTCTATGCTCGTGTTTGGTAGAATGGATGAAATAATATTTTGTTTGTTTTTAGCACCTTACTGTTATTCTTGATCCCTTAATTAATAGTACATACTTTCTGGTTTGTTGTCAACCCGATTGTCCTTGACTTGTTCAAAGGTTGTTCCTGCACCAATTCAAATTAGGTGTGTGTTGGGGGTTTTGAAAGCTTCAGTTTGCAACATCTAGAAAGAATTTCTTCTCAGAATTCAATATCTATTACTAATTGCTGGGATTGCAGGGGGTGAAACCATCTTCAACAACTTTTGCATATGAAACTCTTCTCTCCTTCTGTATGTATGGCCTACTAACACTCTAAAAGGAGATGATCTGGGTCCAACATGACACAGCTTATTGTGACCCCGTCCCCCTTCATCTACAACATAACATGTGTAATTACATGAAATATGTAACAAGTTGCATATAAAACATACATGTATACATGTGTGTGTATTTCCACCAAGACATTCTTGAACACCAGATTAATGCATTTGTTGACCTATGAAGTTGGACCCCTAGAAATGTTTGGACTGAAATTACGCCTATCAATGGATCTGATCTGAATTACGTATACATAGATTTTTTATTTTTTATATGCTTAAATTGGTGACTATTTAAAAAAATATAGTTAAAATTTAAGGTGTCAATTTGCCAACAACAGTTAGTTTTAGTATTCGGACCGGATTTAATTTTTGGATCAAATTTTTTATCCTTAGTGGATTCAAATATTGACTAATAAAAATGAAAAATCATCAATTGATCAAAAAAGTGCTTTTAAATTAGATTTAGATTTAGATCGACCAAAATCTTATTCTAATCCGAAATGGTGAAATGCCTAATTGAAAGCAACTAGGAATTAGGGGTGTTCAAATTTCTGATCACACGCAAGTTTCTACCCTATCTGATCCTACCCTACCCTATTGAACTGTTAGCTGTAAAAATCAGGTAGAAATACGAAAGAGTTTTTGGTCTTCCGACAATTTTTGGGTAGGAATGCGGAATAGTCATCCATTTCTGCATTCCTACCTTACCCTATCTGCAATAATTTTTTAATATATATATATATATATATATATATATATATATATATGAACTAAAAAAAACCCTAAACCCTAACCACAGACGGAGCAATTATGATTTTAATGTATTTCATATGATTTAAAGTTTAAAGTTAAATTAATTGTTATTGTATTTGTGTAACAATTATGGTGGATTGATGTTCATACTTTCTTGTGTTTTATTAAAAATTTTGTTGTAGTTGTTTTATATTTTAGTGTTAATTGATTTATTGTGTTGTTAAATTGGTGCATGTTATTTAATTAAATTGTTAAAATAATTTAAAAATTAATTGTTACAAAAATGTTTACCCGACTTCCTACCCGATTAATCGGGTAGGCAGTCGGGTAGGGTAGGCCAAAAAAAAACTCTTCTGCAAAATATCGGGTAAGAAGACGGAAGAGTATATTTCCTACCCGTAGGGTAGAGTGAACACCCTTACTAAGAACCAACCATAAGGGGTAATGGTTCAAAGCATTCACTGTTGACAGGGTGCACAAAAATATGGTCCAAAACATTATAATTGAATAGGTATTAAACAACCATGTCCCAAGACTTTTTTAGTTGCCTTAAATACTGAAGACACACCATACAAATTGTCTGGAAAGTCTAGTTATTCTTCTTTGCCTAGCATTATCACACCCTTACAAAATGTCTCCTTTGCTTTGGTAGGTATGTTTTGGCTTTATTTTGCCAGCTACAATGTTTGAGCATTTTTAAGTGCAAATGTGATGTTAAATGGACCAACAAATGTTAATGCAAAAGAAGGATATTAGTGGGTTTGTTTTTCAGTGTTGGAAAGCAAAGACAATACAGCTTAATTAGGTGGAAAATGGAATGGTAAGGCAAATAAGGCCATGGAAATTAATTAAGGAAAACTTTGGGGATATGATTTTCTACATGAATAAAAGGTAGAGGTAAGTGTATTATAATGACGAATCGTTCTAATCACATGTTTTATAGACATGCAACTTAATAATACAAAAAAAATGAGTGTATATAACCATGAGTAAATCTCATATTACTCTTGAAAGGTACAAAAAATTTTAATTTGTCCCCTAAAAAATTATATGTTTTACATTACCCCTTCAAAGAAATAAAATGTTGTAATGTGGTCCACGATCTTATTTTTATTTAGTCGTCTGTCTATTTTGTGATTCCTAATTTGGTTAATTTTGTGATTCCTAATTGGTTAATTTGATATAAAACAAATGGACGACCAAACGAAAAATAAGACGGTGGACTACATTGTAACGTCTTTATTTTTTTGAGGGGGCAATGTAAACAAATTAATTATTTATGAGATAAACTAAAAAATTTTATATCTTTTAGGGAGCAAAATCTGATTTCCCCTAAAACTATTCCCAAGTTACATGTATCATGCTACTTACAAAATAAAATTTGGAACCTCGTCTAAGTAACATATGCCTTTCATTTTGCGCTAACACTCACACACGACTATCTACCTATGCATAGATTTGCAAACAAATTGAATTTGAATTAGATTTCAATTGATCTGGACTCAAATCTGATTTGTCAATCCAAATCCAAATCCAAACTTGACCATTTGTCGGATTTTACTTTCATTGTTCATATCCCGTTTTGTCTAAAATCAAAATTCGTTGCAAATAACCCTAAAAGCTAAATTTAACAAATTAGAGCTGCCTTTTTAACTCAATTTTAATAAATAATAACTAAATTTTATTCTTTATTAGGATTAAATTTAGGATCACAATCATAGTGTAAATTATTGATATCCAGTTCCATGAAGGATTACACGTTGGGTTTGAATTCAGTTTCATATAATTATTTAAAAATATCAATCTCTAATATTTGATCTATTAAAATTCAAAATCGAATTCAAAATTCAATCTCTTGCGAGACCTAAACATCCCTTGTCAAGATCCACAAGATCATGTTAAACATCTATAATATAAAATATGGTGACTTCAACAAGCTCATCATACTGTCTCAAATTTATTCATCAAACGGTCAAGAAATTATTTTTTTTCCTTAATAGTCTCCCTCAACCGGTTAACGATTACGGCTAATTTTGGACACATCCTATGATATCAAATTCATTTATTCAAAGGTCAATAAATTACTATTTTTTTCATAATATTTTTCCCTCAATCGGTCAACGATTACGACTGATCTTTGAACGCATGACATTCATTAACATTATAATTAAATGAGTTAAATTTGTCATTAATATCATCTGTGTAGTTTAACAATTTGAATTTTTATAAGACATAATAATAAAATTTTAATTAAAGAAAAAACTCATCAATTTAACAAATAAAAAAAACAAGGGCACTACTCAACACATTTTTATTGAATATACTTAATTTTAATTTTATTTATTTAATTAATTATCTTAAACTAACATGTCTTACACATATCTTGAATCAAAAATTCAAGACTATTTTTTTTATCTATTAAGAAAATCCAACGCTAATATATTCTTATAAATTAATAATTTTGTAATAACTTGTAAGGAAAGACTTTAATAAGTTTATCTGACGCTCTCAAATAAACTCAACCAACGGTTACCAACATCTCTCTGAAAATCATTCAGATTAAATTTTACCTTCATTTTCTCACTCTTCACACACACACACACACACACACTCTCTCTCTCTCTCTCTCTCTCTCTCTCTCTCTGTGGCAATGGCGAATAGATGAGGGGTTTAGGATAACCCTGATATATATTTTTTTAGTTATATATATTTTATATATTTTTTTTGAATATTCTTAATTGGGCCTTCTGTAATGATTTATGAAAAAAAAATTAAGTGGGTCAAACAAGTTGGGTACTAGAACAAAAAAAAGTTCTCTTCTTTTCTCACTCTTCACTCTCTCTCTCTCTAGCAATGGCGAATAGAGGAGGGGTTTAGGATAACCCTGATATATATTTTTTTAGTTATATATGTTTTATATATATATTTTTGGATATTCTTAATTAGGTCAAACAAGTTGGGTACTAGAACAAAAAAAATATCATATCAAATCTGTTAAAATTAGCAAACTAAAATTAATTCCTTAGAGTATTGGTATGATTTGTTGGAGCTTCCTTTGGTTCAAAAATTATGAAATATATAGCCAAAAATGAGTAAATATAGAATTTGTAAGAATATTAAATATGTAAGAGGCAAAAAATCAAGAATTACCTTCTTCTGGAATTGAAATATTGATGTGTTTCTGAACTTGATCTTCCGGTCTTTCTCCTCCTGCAAAACGAACAAATTGCCCAAGATCGAAGTGCTTCGATCGAAGGCACTCCGATGCTTAAGTCAATAAAGATAATGAAACGAATGGAAGGACACCAAGAAAGTTCTGCGTATTTTTCACCTTGGATTCTCCCGTTTTTTTATAGATGGTCATCCTTTTAGGGATTTCGTGATTTTTGATTCAAGGTGGCACACCTTACTTCAATCCAGTGATTCAGTTTGGGAAGCTGCTGATATTTCTCCATTATTTTCTCCTGATATCTTCAATTTCTCTGATTCGTTTATTTGATTGTCTAAGTTATAGACGAATCTTTATCCTTCTGTTTATTGTTTAAAACAGCTCGAACATATCAAATGCCGAGCATACCTGATATTTGTCGAACAGATTAAGGGACTTGGTTTGACACAAACTATTCTCTTCGATCGCTTTCCTGAACACTTTAATAAGCTCGGCTTGGTACAAGCCAAGCTCTTTTCTTGCTTAGTTGAATAGGTTGATGAGCTCGGTCATAAAGAGAACCGAACTTCTTTTTTGTTTTTCAAACCTTTCCTTAGCTCGGCTTAGTTAGAAGGCTTAATACAGAATTCTTCATCATGTACCTTGTCTTGTCAACATCACGTGAGCACATTTAATGTCATCTCATGTGTAATCATGAGGTTTAACCCCTTCATTTGCCTTCAAAAAATGTCTGATAGACATTTTTTGGCTGTCAACCGTTTTCTTATCGATTCATCATCACTTGTACTTTGTAACATGCCTTTTCGTTTTGGTGGCACATTCAGAACATTTAAATGTTGCCTTTTAAAATTCCTCCTTCTTTATAAACCGTCTTTCTTCGTATTTTTGCTTTTCTGCTACAGACTCTCAGACTCTTATCCTTTTCTTTCTGCGTTTTTCTTTCTCTACACCTCATCTTCTTTATGGCTCCTCTTACTCCTTCAGAAGCTCCTGCCATCAAAATCAAGTATAACATCCCAAACGATATTGAGGTCAGGATTGCTGGGAAGGATGAACCTTTGATTGGCACCAAAAGAGAATCCACATCCCTACTTGTGCCATTACTGAGGGTGGAATTTGTTTTTCCCTCGATCCACTTCTTCTTTGGGTTCTCTCTACCGCAAAACTTTGCCCTCTCCAATGCTGCCTCAACTTTTTTTGGATCGTCATGGGAGTGTCTTCTTTGAACAAGATTTTGGGTTTGAGTCTTGGACTGTGAGAGATTTTGTACTGCTACATCATCAAGGCCGCCGGAGATAGCTACTATTTATCGGTGAGGAAGAAGGAGAGGTATTTGGTAACCCACCTTCTAAATTCAAACAAGATGAGAATGATGTGGTGTTTGTCTCTGGCAACTGGGAATACGCTCCTAGTGTCACTTCATCCTATCGTTGTCCTTACGAAGAAGGCATGCCAGGTATTTGGTATCCTTTGCCTTCTGTTTTAACCTTTCGTTTTAATTTTGATTTTCCATTCTACTGACTTGAGTTTTCTTCTACACAGGTGAGTTTTCCATTCTACTCGTTGATTTTCAACGAGTCTTTGTTCTACCGAGACGCCCACACGTTGCTCGAGTACACTCCAACTTACACTTCCTTCATTGTTGTGCCGAACCGACCCTACGCCATTTTGGCAATAGATCAGGGGGAGATCCAGTCTGCTCAAGCTCAGACCCCTCACGCCAAGAAGAAATCGTCTCTTCCAGCATGTGGGCGCATGACGGTAAAGAATTTTCTTGCCTTCCTATCAATTGTCAAACCGACCCCTTCATCCGAGCCAACTCAAACTACTCCAGCGATTCCGACTTCTGTTCTTGAGGAACCTATTCTCGAGGTTCCAACTGAAACTCCTCTTCTTAACTATGCTGATCCACCGACCATTGGCCAAACAGATATGGCTCAATCAATTGAAACTTCAATCCAATTGAGCTTGATCCTCTAGGTTATGTCTTTTCTCCCATACCCGAAGATGACTCGATATTTGAACTTGCCGAAGACCCTACCCCGAAAAGGCGGAGGACAGTCGATTCCTCCCGAGCCTTCCAACCCTCCATTCTGACCAGTCCTTAGAGCCAAAAAGAGGGAAATTACTGTCAAGGACTCTGCAATAGAAGATTTTAATGTTGCAGTGGGAATTGTCCGATGAGTGATTTTGCCTCGGGATCTGGCAATGAATGAGGCTCTTACTAACGATGAAGTGTCTCGTCAAGTAATTCAACATATGATCCTGGTAAATCTCGATTCTGAATCCCGTTAAACTTTTTATTATTTTTTAAAATTTTTCTAAGCCTCTTCTTTCTTCATAACTTTAAGGGTTTACAAAAAGTACATGAAGTCGAAGCTCAGATAGCTCGTAAAGATAAGGCCATGAAGACGTCATCCACGCCTAAGCTTCTGTTTTGGCCAAGAAGGAGAGCGTGGATGAGGAGTACGCAAAACTCTGCGAAGAAGTAAAGGTTTTGCATGCTAAAAACCAAAGCCTGATTGAAGAGAACTAGAAGCTTTCTTCAGAAGTTGAGAAATTGAAGTAGTCCGAGCACGAAGTTAACGTGGAGCTCTCTCAATCCCAACTTGACTACTCCACCCTCCTTGAGAAATTTGATCAATACAAGGCCGAGGCTAAAGAGAAAAAAGATGCTACATACAATGAAGGTATGGAGAAAGCTGAGGATGACTTAGTTCTTCAGATCCCTCAACTCCAAGAGGCATTCTTCAATAGAGGCTGGCAGGCTGCATTGACTGTAGCCGAGGTCGATCCTTCTTCTGAACTTTTTTCAAGGCATACAGCTCCGAGCTCCTCTCATCCTCCTGCTCTTTCAAACTCTTAGAAGACTTTTTTGAATGTTTTGAAATTCCTGATGAACCTGTTTAATGATCATGACCCTATAGAAAATTTTTGAAGTATGAATACAAAACGCTCTTTGGCCTTTTATTTTCTATAATTTGCGATATGCTTTGAGAAAACATGATTTTTTGAAATCTAAGTCCTATTTTCTTTTCAGCTCTTAAGTTATGGCCTCTGTTCGGCCTTTCTTTGAAAAGTTCGGTTCCTCAACAAGAACCTTTTTTATACTTGAAAAAATTTCTAGTCTCTTTGAAGTCTTGACCTTTGCTCGACCCTTTTCAAAGAGCTCAATTCATCAACAAGAACCTTTTTTATACTTAAAAAAAGTTTCAAACCTCTTTGAAGTCTTGGCCCTTGCTCGGCCCTTTTTCAAAGAGCTCGGTTTCTCAACATGAACCTTTTTATACTTAGAAAAAGTTTCAAACATCTTTGAAGTCTTGGCCCTTGCTCAGCCCTTTTTCAAAGAGCTCGGTTCCTCATTAGAGTTACTCAAAGTCCCCTTGAGATCTAAGAGTGTTTCTACTCCGCACCGAACCGCCAATCTGATTGGACTCGAATCCATCCCTAGTTAGCTTACGTCGTCATGCCTAGCTGAGGGCCTGGATTTGATCGGGTGGCTACGCCTGATTTAAGCTTTTGACTTCTATCAGGTTTTTTGGCCTCCCTACCTTAGCAGTAGGACGTATATAATGCAAATTAAGTGTTGAAAAAAGAATTCTCAAATTTTTATGGATAACTTTGAATTAATATATTCGCTGCTAATGTACCATCACTTGAGGGACACCCTTAAATTTTCGAAGGTACTTCAAAATTCTATTTAAAAAGGTACTTTTTAGAAATAAAATTTTCTGAGGTTCACAATGTTCCAGGGGCGCAGTACTACCTTATGATCCAAGGTCTCGAGTTCATAATTCCCGTTGCCCCCAACTTTGACTATTCTGTATGGACCTTCCTAGTTTACTCCGAGATTCTCATGGATTGGGTTCTTAGTCGATCCTAATTCTCGCTTGAGTACTAGGTCTCCAAGTGTGAAAGACTAAGGACTTACATTCTTGTTATAAGCTCGGGACATCTGATTTCGATATGAAGTCATTCTTATGGTGGCCTGCTCTATATTTTCCCATGCTAGATCGAGGTCTCGTGTAATGACGACATCATTAATGTTGCTTTCGATCAGCTCGGTTCTTAAGGTCGATAAGTCAATCTCCAATGGAATAACAGCTTCCATCTTATATGCTAGGGCAAAAGGAGTCTCTCTAGGTGAGCGTCGAGATGTGGTTCGGTATGTCCACAGAACACTCGGCAGCTCCTTTACCCATCTTCCTTTGGCATCCTCCAGCCTTTTCTTAATTCCATCCAAGATTATTTTGTTAGAAATTTCTGCTTGTCCATTCCTCTAAGGGTAGGCAGGGGGTGGAATAATGATTCCAAATCCCAAAATATGTGTCATTATCTGAAATGAGCGTATACGGAATCCCAAACCTGGTAATGATGTATTTTCAGACAAATTTACTTCTTGTTGCCTGGTGCCCGAAAGTATGGTCCCATTATGTCTAGTCCCCACTGAGTAAATGGCCACGGGCTAGCCAACGAAAGCAGCTCCTGTGACGATTTTTTTGATATCAGAGAGAATTTTTGACATTTCTCGCACTGTCTCACGAACTGTTGAGCGTCTTTCTGCATATATGGCCACCAAAAACTCTGAGAAATGGCTAGGTGAGCCAAAGATCTCCCACCAGTGTGAGCTCCGCAGCTTCCTTCATGAATTTCAAATAAGAAGTCTGGGACTGTCTTTGGGTGTACATATTTTAAGTACGGGCCTCTAAACGAGCATCAATAAAGCTCAAGCTTTGGTGATATCCAAAACCTAGCAGCTTCCAAACGTAGCTTATGGGCTTCTTTCTTGTTTTTGGGCAACGTTTCATCCTTTAAAAAATTAACTATCGGGTCCATCTAGCTCAGCTCAGTTCACATTCAATGCTTAAGGCTTCATTAGTAGTGCTTGGATGGATCCTGGGCTCGGGCTATAATTTCACAATTAAGAGTTCGTTCACTTTCAAGGTCAATGGCCGAGGCCAACGAAGCTAAAGCATCAGCGTGAGAGTTTTTTGCTCTTCCGACCTGCTAAACAGAATATTCAAGTATCTTGCTCAGTTCTTTCTTTGCAATGGCATGGCAGGCTATCATTCTTTCATCCTTTGCCGCATACTCCCCTATTATCTGATTCACCACCAGTTGTGAATCAGAGAATATTTGGAGCTTCATTGCCCCTAGCTCGGCTGCCAACCTGACGCCAGCTATTAAGGTTTCGTACTCTGCTTTGTTGTTTGAGGCTTCAAATTCGAGCCTGATGGCTTTCTCCAAAGTACATCCGTCTGGACTTACTAGTACGACGCCAATGTCAGCATCCTTATGATTTAAGGATCTGTCGACAGATAGGTTCCAACCGCTGCCGAGCTTTGATTCTTGGTTGCAAGTAGTTTCTTCCCCCCAGTCTAAGCTATGCTTAGGTTGAAATTCTGCGATAAAGTCTGCCACAACCTGACCCTTTATTGCCTTTCTTGGTTCGAATCGAACGTCAAACTCCCCTAGCTCCACTGCCCATTTAGCAACACGTCTCGACAAATCGACTTTATGGAAGAGTGACTTCAGTGATTGGTCAGTAAGTACTGTGATTTGGTGGGTTTAGAAGTAATATTTGAGCTTCCTAGCCTAGCTAATCAGTGCTAGGGCAAGTTTTTCCAACGGAGTATACCTTGATTCTGCATCCAAGAACATCTTACTCACATAGAAGATGGGTTTCAGCTTTTCACAATCATTCCTCATCAATGCTCCACTTACTGCATGCTCTAATATAACCAGATAAAGGTAAAGTCCTTCTTCGGGTGTCGGGTCGATAGAATCGGCGGAGATGCTAAGTATGCCTTCAAATTCGTAAATGTTTCCTCACATTCCTTACTCCAGAATGTTCTCTTCTTTCCTTTGATTGACTGAAAGAAAGGTCTACACTTATCAAATACGCGGGATATGAATCTTCTCAGTGCTACTGTCATTCCTGTTAGCCTCTGCACCTCTTTTACAGTCCGAGGGGATTGCAGTTCGACAATGGCTTTTACTTGCTCAGGATTTACCTCTATTCCTCGGTGAGTAACTAGAAATCCCAATAATTTCCCCAAGCCTACCCCAAATGCGCATTTTGAAGCGTTTAATTCCATATTGTATGTTCGTAGAACATCAAATGTGCTTTTGAGGTCGGCACATTGATTTGTTACCTCTCGACTCTTCACCACCATATCATCAATGTAAACTTCTATTGTACTACCTATTATATGTGAAAAATATTTTATTCACTAACCTCTGATATGTTGTCTCAGCATTCTTCAATCCGAATGACATTACTTTGTAATAGTACGTTCCATTCGGTGTTATGAAGGCAGTCTTTTCTTGATCTTTCTCTGCCAGGGGGATCTGATGGTATCACCTATAGGCATCCAGGAAACTCATCTGTTCGTGTCCAGTAGTGGCATCTACCAACTGATCTATCTTCGGCAAGGGGAAGCTATCCTTCGAACATACTTTATTTAAGTCGGTGAAGTCAACACAGACCCTCCACTTCCTATTTTTTTTTCTTTACCACAATAGTGTTTGACAGTCATGTCGGGTATTGTACTTCCCTGATTGTTCAGGATTCCAATAAACTTTACCACTTCTTCTTTCACTACCTCTTGATGTTGAGGCGTCGACCTCTTTAGTTTTTATCTGATGGGCTTGAAATTCGGGTCGACGTTCAACTGATAACATGCTACGTCGAATGGTACGCCATACATATCAGTAGTGGTCCATGCGAAAATATCGACATACTCTCGTAAAAGAGTGATGAGCTGGATTTTCTGCTCAGGACTCAGAGCAGTCCCTAACAAAAAGTATTTTTCGAGATCCCCATCCTTGTCTAAAGGTACATTAGTCAAGTCCTCAATTGTTCGGTCCGCAACTTTCTTTTCGGTGCCTAAACGTACTTTAGGGCCTTCCTCGACAGTTGGACCGGTTGGTTTAACCGAGCTGTAAAAGGTTAATTGCTATTTTGCCTCCTCGGACGTTGAGTTCTTCTCACGAGCTTTAACCCCTCCTTTGGGTTTGACTGAGGCTAATAAACAAGTTCTAGCACTGACCTGGTCTCCTCGGATATTGACTACTCTTTCAGCCGAAGGGAATCTCAGTATCTGGTGATACATTGAGGGTACCGCCTTTATTGTGTGTAGCTAAGACCGCCCCATTATCGCATTATACTCCAAGACCGTATCCACTACCAGGAACTCGTTTATGATGCAAACTGGTCCTATCTTTACAGGCAATGTGATCTTCCTTCTAGGAAGAACTGTTTTTTCACTAAAACCGATAAATGGAGTATTGAAGGCTTAAGATCCTCCTTCTTAAGTCCAAGTTTCTCAAATAGATCCGAATACATGATCTCTGACGAACTCCCCGGATCAATCAACACCCTTTTTACATCAAAATTCCTAATCCGAAGTGTAACAACTACGGCGTCATTGTACGATTGGTGCACTTCGACCAAGTCTTGTTTGGTGAAGCAAATTGCTTCGGTTGACTCCTCTATCTTGATTCTTTTGTTGGTCACCGCTGGGGTCAACCGCAACTCATACACCTCTCTCTCATTGGCAACTTTTTAGATATAAGCCCGAGCAGAATTATTCGTGGACATCTGTGGGTTGGTGGCTGCATGGATCACATCAATCACTCCTGTCGGAGTGTTATGGTCCCTATTTGGCTCGGTCCTCCCTCTATCAAATTTTTGTTTACCTTCTATGAACTCAGCGAGATGTCTAGCCTATACCAGCTCCTCCAAATACTGCTTCAGAGATCGGTAGTTCTTAGTCCTGTAACCCACATCCCTGTGATATGAATACCTGAAGTTTGGATTCCTTTTAGAAGGATCTCCTATTAACTTGTTTGACCATTTGAAAAATGGTTTTGTCTTGATCTAGCTTAGTATCTTGTATATTGGTTCCTTGAACAATGTATTTACCCCCAGAAATGGGAACTTTTGAGGATATCCATCTTTCTCATTCTTTCGTCCTCCCTCTCTGTTTAGCTCGGTCTGCTTGTCTCTGTCGAACTGTCTCTTGCTTAGATATTCTTTAACCCCCGTCCCTGGATAAGTCGTCATCGACTTTGACATATTTTTCAATCCTAGACATCAGCTCTTCTAGATCTGTGGTCAGCCTTCTTGTGAGCGACTGATATAAGGGATTCTCCTTTAACAACCCAATCTTGAAGGATGCAACTGCAATATCTGGATTGCACCCTTCAACATCATTTATAGTTTTCCAATAACGATGAACGTACTCTCACAGGCTTTCGTTATTCTTCTTCTTCAGTGTCAACAATGCTCCAACATCCTTCGGCTGCTTGCTACTCGTTATGAACCGAGTTGTGAACTGCTCGACTAACTGAGACCACCCATCAATCGTTTCCTTTGGTAAGCTGTCAAACCATATCATGGCCGACTCCCCAAGACTGCTAGGGAGGATAGTACAGAGTAGGGGCTCATGTTTTTTTATGAATGGTCATCAGTTGCCTGTAATGTCTGATGTGCGAAGCTGGGTTGGTCTTCCCATCATATAGTTTGAAGTTCGGGGCAGTGAATTTGCTCGGAATCTGTCCCTTTTGGATCCTAACTGTAAATGGAGATGACTTCAAATCGGCTCCATATTCTCCTGTCGCTTTTCTGGTTAAGTCCCTAGCCGACCTCTGTTCTGGTCTCCCTAAGTGGTTGTTGAGTTTCTCGGTAATGTATTGCTTCCATGCAAGCTCTTCCTGAACCCGAGGTTTCTTCTGCTGGTGACAATCTTCATTATTGCTTTTGATTCTGTCAGGCTTTCTTTCAGGACTTTCCTAATGGTTTTCCCTCGCACGTTTTTCTTTCCTGGTCGTCTCTTTTATCCTGGTTTTTAGTTCTTCATTTTTCTTGATTAGATCCTTTTCTCTGACATAAGATTTCTTGAACAACTTGTCATGAGCGTCAAGTTTGCCCTGTAGGGACTGAACCAACTTTACCAAGGAGTAGTTTTCCCTCTCGACACGGAGGGATTCACCACGATCTTCAATTTGATGGTTCTGATTCTTCGAGGGCCTAAAACTGGTAGAGGACATCTCTTCACCTTCATGAGATCTAGAGAAGCTTCCTCTTGCCTATAACCGCGTATTACTACTAGGAGGGATGGATGCAGGATCAGAGTCTCTCAAGATGAAAATGCCTTCGGGTGAACCAATTGCTCTTTTGAGTCTAGACATTGTGGCTTTTTGTTGAGAAAGATGGAAAAATTTCCCATATACGGTGCCAAATGTAAGAGGCAAAAAAATCGAGAATTAACTCCTTTTGGAATTGAAATATTGATATGTTTCTGAACTTGATCTCCCGGTCTTCCTCCTCCTGCAAAACGAACAAACTGCCCAAGATCGAAGTGTTTCGATCAAAGGCACTCTAATGCTTAATTCAGTAAAGATGATGAAACGAATGGAAGGAGACCAAGAAAGTTCAGCATACCTTTCACCTTGGATTCTCCNATAACGATGAACGTACTCTCACAGGCTTTCGTTATTCTTCTTCTTCAGTGTCAACAGTGCTCCAACATCCTTCGGCTGCTTGCTACTCGTTATGAACCGAGCTGTGAACTGCTCGACTAACTGAGACCACCCATCAATCTTTTCCTTTGGTAAGCTGTCAAACCATATCATGGCCGACTCCCCAAGACTGCTAGAGAGGATAGTACAGAGTAGGGGCTCATGTTTTTTATANTCGTTTCCTTTGGTAAGCTGTCAAACCATATCATGGCCGACTCCCCAAGACTGCTAGGGAGGATAGTACAGAGTAGGGGCTCATGTTTTTTTATGAATGGTCATCAGTTGCCTGTAATGTCTGATGTGCGAAGCTGGGTTGGTCTTCCCATCATATAGTTTGAAGTTCGGGGCAGTGAATTTGCTCGGAATCTGTCCCTTTTGGATCCTAACTGTAAATGGAGATGACTTCAAATCGGCTCCATATTCTCCTGTCGCTTTTCTGGTTAAGTCTCTAGCCGACCTCTGTTCTGGTCTCCCTATGTGGTTGTTGAGTTTCTCGGTAATGTATTGCTTCCATGCAAGCTCTTCCTGAACCCGAGGTTTCTTCTGTTGGTGACAATCTTCATTATTGCTTTTGATTCTGTCAGGCTTCCTTTCAGGACTTTCCTAATGGTTTTCCCTCGCACGTTTTTCTTTCTTGGTCGTCTCTTTTATCCTGGTTTTTAGTTCTTCATTTTTCTTGATTAGATCCTTTTCTCTGACATAAGATTTCTTGAACAACTTGTCATGAGCGTCAAGTTTGCCCTGTAGGGATTGAACCAACTTTACCGAGGAGTAGTTTTCCCCCTCGACACGGAGGGATTCACCACGATCTTCAATTTGATGGTTCTGATTCTTCGAGGGCCTAAAACTGGTAGAGGACATCTCTTCACCTTCATGAGATCTAGAGAAGCTTCCTCTTGCCTATAACCGCGTATTACTACTAGGAGGGATGGATGCAGGATCAGAGTCTCTCAAGGTGAAAATGTCTTCGGGTGAACCAATTGCTCTTTTGAGTCTAGACATTGTGGCTTTTTGTTGAGAAAGATGGAAAAATTTCCCACATACGGTGCCAAATGTAAGAGGCAACAAAATCGAGAATTAACTCCTTTTGGAATTGAAATATTGATATGTTTCTGAACTTGATCTCCCGGTCTTCCTCCTCTTGCAAAACGAACAAACTGCCCTAGATCGAAGTGTTTCGATCAAAGGCACTCTAATGCTTAATTCAGTAAAGATGATAAAACGAATGGAAGGAGACCAAGAAAGTTCAGCATACCTTTCACCTTGGATTCTCCCATTTTTTATAGATGGTTATCCCCTTAGGGTTTCCGTGATTTTTGATTCAAGGTGGCACACCTTCCTTCAATTCAGTGATTCGATTTGGGAAGTTGCTGATATTTCTCCATTATTTTCTCCTAATATCTTCAATTTCTCTGATTCGTTTCTCTGATTGCCTAAATTATAGGCAAATCTTTATCCTTCTGTTTATTATTTAAAACAGCTCGAACATATCGAATGCCGAGCATACCTGATATTTTTCGAATAGATTAAGAGACTTAGTTTGGCACAAACCGTTCTCTTCGATCGCTTTCCCGAACACTTTAATAGGTTCGGCTTGGTACAAGTCGAGCTCTTTACTTCCTTAGTTGAACAGGTTGATGAGCTCGGTCACAAAGAGAACCAAACTTCTTTTTTGTTTTTCGAACCTTTCCTTATCTCGGCTTAGCTAGAAGGCTTAATAGAGAATTCTTCATCACGTGTCTTATCTTGTCAACATCACGTGAGCACATTTAATGTCATGTGACGTGTAATCACGAGGTTTAACCTTTTCAAAATATTATAGAATATTACTTTTATTTATGTTAAATCTATAATATTAAATAGGGTAAACTACAATAAGTTCATGTGATGGTCTCAATAGACTCATTTAACAGTTTCCAACATCCCTCTCAAATTTATTTACATTGAATTTATATTCTCTTAAATCTATCACTTTTTACTTATATTACACCGTACTTTCAAGTACGAACTAACCCTAATGTCACATATGCATGGCCCATGTAACTCTGAATAAACTTTATTCAGTCTTGTTTTTAATGTAGGCCAGCATTGTTACTAATTTTCTCCATTTCAGACTTTTTAACTTGACAGAGAAGGCAAGGCAAACTAGTCAGTAGTCAATGTAGGAGAGGAGACAAGTCATGACATAGGAATGGATTCAAAGTAAATGTCTGTGAAAGGACAGAAAATTGACTTCACAGTCGTCCAAGTCAAGGGATGTCTTCTACATGTACACAATGTGGTTCCCTAGTTTCAAAAATTTACCTTTTGGCCACCTAAATTTAGGGAATGATATTTAAAACCCATTTATATAGATTGATTCTTTATATTTATTTTATATATAGTTTTTCGCAACAATATTAATTGTGAAGAATCTACCATATAGTGTAATAAAAGAAAAAAAATTATAGAACGGGTCCAAATCCATCAACTTATTTGTACTCGTAAACAAAGAACATTCAAGCTATATATAGACCAATAAATTTAAATTTAACGTAACATAAGTCTAGAGTCTAGTCTGGAGATAACCATTCTTCAAATTATTTGTATTTCTTTAATGGGTCAACCTATATTTTTAAAATAAATTTCCAATTATTGCTACCATATTCTTCTTAAATTGTAGATCATTCAAGTTCTTCTAGAATCCCAAATTGGTTGTGATTGAAATTAAGTCAAGGCAAATGCTTTTTTCTTTACGTGAACAATGTGTTTTGGAACTTTGATAATTGAAGACTTGAAGTTTATACTTTACATGACCGAAAAAGAAAAAAAGGTTAATAATTTTGGCTTATTGCAGCAGTGTAAGGAGATGTGTAGTTGTTTGTGTTGGTAAAAAAAGCCTTGAGCTACACCTATAAATCAACAAACTAAAGAAAAATCGTATCCCATATACAAGATTCTCACAAATATAACGGGATTTGGAAAAAATTTCAAAGAAATGANTGAGCTACACCTATAAATCAACAAACTAAAGAAAAATCGTATCCCATATACAAGATTCTCACAAATATAACGGGATTTGGAAAAAATTTCAAAGAAATGAATAAAAATGACCCGCCATGTGCTAAGATTCCCCAAAACTTCAACAATATATCACCCAACAATTCCTCCCCCCACCCANGAATAAAAATGACCCGCCATGTGCTAAGATTCCCCAAAACTTCAACAATATATCACCTAACAATTCCTCCCCAAACCCAAAAAAAAGGCATTCTCTGGTTCATGACAGCCAAGCAATCTAATTAATAAGGACCCACTTAATTATTTGAGCAAATTAATGATCTGTAAATGAAGCTTACACACTACAGCTTTGTTGACAATGTGTGTTTTCCAGTGAAACGACATTCTTGCCTCTTTTTGATTGGTTCTGTTCTATTTAAGAAAAAAGATAATTTGGGTATATCATCCCTTGTTAATTATTATCTGATTAAAGACCTACCATTCACGTTGGCCTACATCCACATTCTATTAATCCATAATTAGAGTACCATAAGAGTACAATCATAAGAGGTNACCATTCACGTTGGCCTACATCCACATTCTATTAATCCATAATTAGAGTACCATAAGAGTACAATCATCAGAGGTTTTTTTTTATATTTTTTCAGAAGGTTATTCTAGACTATAATCATAGAGCTATAAAGAGAAACATAGAAAAACAACCTAAATTAATTAGATCCAACCTAGGAAGCACATATACTTGATGGGTCATCGTCGTGGTAGTGTCGGACACGTGTCCAACATGGATATGCGTGTCCGACAATCAAACACATGTCTGATACGTCAAAAGTGTCCTGCATAAGAGAAAAGCCATTTTACGCAGCCGGATACGGCTTGGATACGCGAGGGATACTTGGGAATACGGTGGGGTTCTAGAAAAAATAAAGGGGGAAAGACTTTGATCATTTGTTTGACTTCGTTCCTTTCTCTCCCAAATTCCACCAATCCATAGCAAGAGAGAGAGAGTAAGAAGACTTTGTCTACGATCGATTGCGAGTGCAAGGAAGAAGACCATACCTGACTTGCGACTTCGACTTCGAAATGATCCAAATTTGCGACTTCGATCGACCACTCTCTCTCTCTCTATCAAATCTGATCGTTGCTCCTCCGATAAGCCCTAGTTGTTAAAAAGCAACGCCTTTTTTTTTTTTAAATAATTTCAGCATTGGCTTGCCCTAGTTGCTTATTAGCCCTTATTGTCTTTTTTTTTTTGGCCCTAATTGCTAAATTACAAATAACCTTTAAACTTATTCTATTTTATGCTAAATTACAATCACACCTTATTACTTATCACCCACTACTCAATTTGGTTTAGTCCACTGTCCATAACATATTAATCCACTAATCAAATTTAATATTAACTTATTGTCTAATTATAAACTATTAATTAATTGTTCAATTTTATAATTAATGTTATTATATATATAAAAATATATTATATTATTTTAATTAGTTGTATCTTCACCATACCCGTGTCGTATATTTTGAGATTTATCATATCCCCGTATCTATATCGTATTAGATACGACACATGTATCCATACTGTGCTTTCTAGGATCCAACAAATCATATTTGCATTGGATGCTGAATTATGGGCATCAATTTGAGCTTTCGCAACTTTATGAAAATTAAAAGCTACTTCTATTTATTTTGTGGATGTTTTTTTTTTTGAGTAGTACGACTAAAGAGGGGTGGGGGTACATTCACCAAGAGCGCTATTAGTATTTGTCTCTTAAAATTATATGACTAAATTTAAAAATAATATATAAAAAATTTAGAATGTCACGTTGAACAATTAAAATTTTAAAAAATATTTTTTTTTCAAATCGTAAATATATAGACATTCAAAAAGAAGAAAAAAATATATGTATCACATCATATTCTCGTACAAAAAAAAAATACAAGGCTCAACTCTCTCATTTTATTTAAATTTTCAATAATTCTAGCCTATTTATTCAATTTAATTCTCTGGAATTATAATTTTTGTGATAATTTTGATCTTAATCTAATCATTCACATAGTGTGTTTGTGTTGCAAGTAAGGCCTCAAGTATGAGTCGGCCCTACTCACTGGGTACAGACATAAAGTTTAGTATCCTTTGGAGAAACAGACTGTCATCAAATTCAAACCAGCAATGTTATAGTTGTTGAGCCGAGTTTTAGCCACTATAAACCAACACAATAAAGTTTGCAGGTTTAAGCTAGAAGCCTAACCTTTTTTATTTTGGTTCAACGGTCAAGGTGTCTGCGCAGTTTAATTTTTCTCCCTAGTTCGATCAAATATAGGTCATTCACGTCGGAATTAGAGTATTCATGAGAGATAAATTCATCATTGTCTGATCCAAAAAGTTGTCAAGATTCGAATTCAGAACATTTGAATTTACAGCATATTCTTATTATCACTTGAACTATCCTGAAGATATCTAACTCTAATTTTGTAGTTTTTTCAGTGGTAAAATCAAAGAGTTGAACCCAATGTGTCCTTTAAATTCTTCACCTCTAATCTTTTATAATCAATCGTTATTATATTTTAAAAGAGATAAATCATTTCTCATTTGATGCTGAAGAGAAAGGTAGTTTGTTTATGGTTTGAACTAGTTGTAAACTAACCCCACCATGTGCAAAGATTCGGTAAACTTCAAGCTTTCTCTTAACTGATTTTGTTCTCTTCTGCAAGTAAGTCCAATCTATGCTTTCAAACCCATCATATATACTTACCAAACTCATAGTTTTCAACCACTCACCTACCTTATCCAACAATACCCTAAAAAAAGGAAAAATTAATTTTCCCACTATTCATATATTTGCTTGTATTGAAACTTAAAAAGAAAAAAAAAGTATGCGAAATTAGGGATTTTTCGTAGGAGAAAATTGGATTGGTCATGATTGTCCTAGTTGTCGTAATTTTTTGTTGGTCACATAGAAACTACTCATATTGAGTAAACTTTGAATACTTGTAATTATTTACTAATCATAGCTATTAATATAACATCTGATGTTATGGTTCACTCCAAGTTCAACTCTACATCTCAGGGCTACTCGTATGAATTTCCTATTGTAGTATAAAAGAAATTTTTTTTTCATATTTAAGTTGTTTATTACTCCTCATTCAGAGAGAGAGAGAGACTGAGAGAGAGTTATAATTGAGTTTCTCTTACCACCACCCCCCCCCCAAAAAAAAAAAAAGGAGCCTAACTTTTATTTGTAGTCTTTATCAAATAAATTTATTTATCCCAATAAAATTCAGGATTAAAAAGGTTCATACATAGCAAAGAATTAAAGTTTATATACAATCTCTATTTATCAAACTTAATAGACGATTTGAAATACAAACAAAGTATCAAAGTTTATATACAATCTCTATTTATTAATTACTATTGTTCATTTTATTTTTAACAATATTCTAAAGAAATTATAGTGAGTTAGTCATATTATCAACTAAAAAACGAATATAGAAACTTAATTATTAATTTTGCATCACAAAAATGCTAGAACAATAATTTTTAATGAAATTTCAATCATATATCTTATATATTTATTATTAATTTTAATGGGCTCTATTTATAATTTTTGTTTAGGCATCAATTTTCATTGGGGCCCTGGGAACATGAGAGAGAGAGAGAGAGAGAAAGAGAGGTAATTGGTTTTTAATTATAGTATTAAAGCCCACTCTTGTCAATATGTTGACGGGCTCTGCATGGGCTGAGCCAACCGGGCAAAAAACTCCAGCCCATGGGCCATATTTTCTGTCCAAAGCCTACAACCATCTTTATTCATCAGTTTATGTGTTATATATATATATATATATATATATATATATATATATGTATGTATTTTGATTATCATGCTTAAAATTTTCAAGAATAATAGTAGATGAATAAAATCTAAGAGAGAGATCAAAAAATTATATTCTGTGTACAATTACTAGGGTCAGGCCAGGCCAACCCATAGGCAAAAGTGCTGGCCTTGGCCCCAATTTCTATAGCTTGGGCCGCCCGACCCATTCCCTTGTCTTAGATACCTTGGAAAAGTTTGGGCAAACCAAAATATTACTCCCTGTGGCAAAAGAGTACTGCATGGAATTGCGTGTGTGTGTGAGAGGGCTGGTAGTCGGAAAAATTAACAGATACTTGAACTCAGCCAAGACAGTTATGATATAGCCAAAAGTATAAACATTAATTGGTATGAAAAGCAAAACAAAATTTATATTTGAGTAATTAATTAAGTTAGTCATCCCACTTGTAACTTGAATCAGGAGGTTCCCAAGCTCGATCAGAACAGAATAGTGTATTTGGTTCTAACTTTTAGCCTAAGTTGTGGAATACGCGAATTAAGTTTACTTGTAGCCTAAGTGGAACCCNTGGCAAGTTTGAGGCCTCAAGTTTTGGGCGTCAACTTGGCTATTTACAGGATCTACCCCAATTACAGTTATGGGGTTTTCGGGTGTGTGTGAATATATTTTTTAACACTTATTTGAGAATAAGTGTATAAACAAATATTTTAATCTATTAAGTTCTACTTTTAAAAAACATATTGTGATTAGGTACAAAATTCAAATGACATATAAATTTTNAGTGTATAAACAAATATTTTAATCTATTAAGTTCTACTTTTAAAAAACATATTGTGATTAGGTACAAAATTCAAATGACATATAAATTTTTTTACTTACCCCTGTTCCTTAAGTTATACATAATTCTTATTCTTTCACTCTCTCTCGACTCCTATTTCTCACACCGTAACTCTCTCTCTCTCTTTCCCTATCTCTCCATTACTCTCTCACCCTACTTTTTATCTCTCTTTCTCTATATACTTGAAGAAAGAGAGAGAGAGTAATGGGGGTAATAAATGGTCTTTTAATTTTTTTATAAAAAATGTACTTAGGATCAAAAAAGTTTTCTTACTGTAGTTTAACTCAATTAAGTCTAAATTTTTGTACCGACTTCCAAATTTCTCTAGTCAGATAGCCTAAACACTTAACTTCACTAAGAGGTTGGAAGTTTGAGTATAATTCCTAGTGGTAACGAGTAAATATTAGGTGTAACGATGACACCACGTCACCATTATCACTTGGTGTTATCATCCAATAACAAACTTACAAAGAAACAAAGTGAACTCCATTTTTTTACACATAATAGTTATTTTTCTACATAAACATGATAATTACTAAATTAAATAGGGTCTACTTGTTTACATGTTGGATTATTATTGATTAATGATATCAGGTGACAATAGTGAATTCTTACATTTAATATTTTCTCCGCTTTTAAGAGCGATCTAAATATATCATTTTGCATGAAAAATGAAAAAAAAAAAAAAAACAACTTTAGCAACGGGAGTGACCTAAAATATTTTTTGAATGCAGACTTTTCACTTCCCTTAGGTGTAATGTCACATTTTACCAAATTATCTGATAGACATAGGACTTAACGAAGAAGAAGAAGAAGAAGAAAAAGAGAGGCACATCACATGGATGTCATCCAATTTTTGTCCTTAATCCAGTTTAGAAGAAAGGGTTGTTGGGACCATGTGGGTGTTAACATGCACATGTTGTCCCATGAAAGGGGATGGGCATGAAAGAGAAGCGCAGTGTTGGAGACATCCCATGAACTCCAAGACCTAAACAGATGGGAATAACCTGGTTTAGGTTTTGTCTATACCCCCCCCCCCCCTTTCCCAAAAAAAAAACAAACAAACAAATACTACAAGAATTAAGGTATTTTAAGACGAGTTTTTTATATCGATGGTGTTAACCAAAAAAAAAACGTTTTGGATAGAAAAAAATTTCTTGTTGTAGTAATGTTGTAATAAAAGGTTTATTTACTGTTACAAATACTATTTAAGACGGATTGTTATTGCCACAAAATTTTTTTCGAACTCCCTTTATTACGGCCAGGTATTGTAACGACATACCTTGTATCATTCATACAAAGAAACACTTCTTTGTGCTTCAACACATTTTCGCTTTTCAGAGAGTAGGCCACCATGCCTTCCTTCTTTCCTAAACAAAGGCTTTTGCCTTTTGGAATTTTGCATGATTCATACAAAGAATTTACGAAAAACATTAGGCAACCCTTTCTTTAAGATAATTTTTTAGTCAAAAAATTATTATCTAATAAAAGCGATCTATATAAATCTTAGTAACACACTTGTATATATCTATAATATAAAATAGGACAAACTTTAATAAATCTATCTGATAGTCTCAAATAAACTCGTGCAATGATTATTAATATCTATCTCAAAATCATTCACATTAAATTTCTCCCCTCTCCCTTCCACTCATGATGCACCGTGACTCATGCAATGATTACTATATACATAGCATTGTCTATGATATTAAGCTTGGAATATAGGAGTAAGTCTAAATAAAGAAAAAAACAAAAAAGTAAATATAAAAAAAAACACAAGTAACTTACTAAAAGTACTTAAAAAAGTAAAAAAATAATAAAGTACTTAAAAAAAAAAAAAGAGTTACTAAAGGTTGTCTTACACTATAGTATGAAAACTGAAAAGGATGAAGGGCAAATGATTGTCCCTGTTTCAACATTTCCTCATGAGACTCTATGCACCATAAGTGGGCACAGCATGATTGGTTTGACCACTTTATTTGATCTGAGGTAGATCTCACATTTGACTCTGATTTCTCTCTCTTTTATCAGTTGGCATGAATTCAACAGAGCACAGCTTTTTACCATCTGTGGTTTTCATGAGCTTAATTTGTACAACGTTTCAGTGCAAGTTGCCCTACTACTGTTTCATGACCACACACAAATAGTGGTGATACCATGTCAGGTTCATTTCATGTTTAAATAGTATTATGTTAAATCCTAGTCAACTCCCTTGCGACCCATTGTTAATTGTGTATAATTGATTTCGTCTTGTTTCAAGTCCGTGTCATGTATAAGTTGTATTTAGCATATTCGTGTAATTTTTAGTCAAATTCACGCCGACCTATTTATTTGACGGGTCTAATAAGTCCACTCATTTATCATTAAACCCGCTCATGCTAAAACTAAGCCTACTAATTTTTGGGTCGATTTTGTGTTGAATTTGATGATTAACAGGCAGTGCAATTAAGTTTGGGAGAACATGCTCCTGCAACAGTCTGGTATTACTTTGGCTATAGCAACATTAACTACTTGCATAATTAAAAATTTATAATGATTTCAGGGAAAATCTGGTGGATAAGAGTTTTATCGAGGTATCGCTTTATGAAATGTTGAGCCTCTTGCCCTTAGTTTATTGTAACTTTGGTATAATACCAAAAAAATAACTTCTCGATATCCATGCCTATACCACTTGCTCACTTTGAGAATAGAAATGAAGGAGAAAATAGAGTCATAAGGTGACAAAAATCAGAAAATTTATTCTATTTTCATGATCATGACTTCATTTTAAAAAAAATAATTGTAAAATCCATCACTTTTAGCTGTAAAATCCACAATTTTAAAGTTATTGAAATACTTGAAAAATCGAATATGGAGGGAGGGCGAAGAAAAGGAGAAAAGAAAACAGATTAATTGTAATTGTTAATTGAATGAAGAGAATGTAAGAATTTTGTTTGGTCGAGGTTGTTTAGAATATGTTTAGACTTCTTAATACATACCTCTCTAAGATCGCACAATAAATAGGAGTTTTGTGCACTAGGTATGATTATGTTTGATATTATGGCAAATACTCAACGTGATTTGATATAAGATCAAGTGACCAGTTGATCAGTGGGTAAAGTTATTTTAAGTTCACCCAATATATAGGAGTTTTGTGCACTAGGTATGATAATGTTTGATATTATGACAAATACTCAACGTGATTTGATATGATATCTTATCCAGTGACTAGTTGATCAGTGGGTAAAGTTGTTTTAAGTAATTAAGTGACATTTTTGCGCTCTCTTTCCCTCCATGTCCCAGTTGTTGACCACTATTTTGATTACAACTGTGATTAGTAATCCTATAATTTTTTTTTTGGGGGGGAGATATTATGGAAGTTGGTTGGTCATGAGAAACTTGAGGTCCCTCCAAGGTCACAAAATTCAAAATAATAATGATGGTAAACTCACTAGCATGCTATGATTTGTTCACCTTTGCTGAAAGAAAAGTAAAACAAAATAATGAGACTAAACAACTTTTGTTTTTGATGGTTGTGGGAAACAAAATCAATTTCCAAACAGGCCAACAATCATGAAGTTTCAGTGAAGTTTCATGTGAACAAACTCTTCTCTCAAAAGATTTCATCTTCCATCAAAGAAAGGGAAAAAGATGGCACCATGTCATATTTGAATAGTATCTAAGTCAGGTCGTGTCAAATGTATAAATCATTGATTGTTAGATTCATATCGACTTATTTATTAAACTTTGTGCATGTTATGTATCGTGTTGAGGGTCATTCGAGGAATTGTCAACTCTACATCTAAACCATTGCCCGTGACATCTTTGCCTAATTATTATGTTTGCACACATTCAAAATTCCAAACATCAAAATGAAAATGATGTGCATTCAGGCAGAGATCTCAATCTCCCGCTCTTAAAAAGTAATACCATAACAGGTAAAATGAAATTGACCAAACATACATGAAACTGAAAAAGTAGTAAAAGAGGTAAAATAAAAAGTGTCATTTCTGATCACTGCCTAATCAAGACATAATGGGGAGAAAGTGATATTTTTGCTTTGAATTTCACACTGCACTGGTGGTTAGATAAAACTTTATGGATGAGGCAAAGAAAGTATAAATCAAAATTGAGATACGTATCTATAATCTTTCGAAGCCTGATTATGTTAAAATATTAAAAAATAAAACTAACTGATAATGAGTCAATTGGCCTCAAGAATCGTATCTTAATTCGGAAAGTCTTATTGAATAACTCATACTGGTAAACCAAATTATTATATGTCAATAAATAGTGTATAGTCGGAATGACTTTATTTGATGAGTTAAATCATATGATATAACACTTGTTGTCTTTGTTTTTAGCTATCAGTTAAAATTTCATGTCAAGTAAGTGAGGTTGATTTCTAAACTTGAACCAGCGGCGTGGATGGACAAATGGGTACTTATCATCGTTCTTGGAACAAAAAAAGATGATTAAATTCTGCATAACTACAGAGACAAATAAACATCTTTATCAAGTCGATTTTCTTTTGTGAGACAGCATGTGGCATTAAATACAAGATGACTATATATTCCTCCGCATAACAAAAAACATGAGAGAGAGAGAGAGAGAGAGAGATGGGCCAATAAAATCATTATAACAACTCTCACTCAATCACATTCAGTGTCCCTTTTCTTTAACAGCAGCAATCCCAGAGCAAAAGATTTCATTTGCTAAAATGAATCCAAAGGCATTTTCAAACACAACAATTCAAAAAGGTTTTCTCTTACCAAAAATCCCCACCCAACCCAAGGAAAATTAAACACTTTTTCCCTTGTCATTTCATGAGGAAGTTATGCTTACAGTATGTTACGAATCATATACAAATTAATTTCCTCCTTATTGACTATGAACAGTGTTGTAGGGTGCTCATTTTCATTGGTGTTTTGAAAATTTAGGAAAATGATGCATTTAATCTACATGTGCAGTGTTAGGTTTATTATATTTCAGTAATCAGCTCAAAGCTGTAACAAAATATAAATTTGCGTTAGATATTTGACAATAATTGCAAAATTTTTATTTATGCACGTGCAGTTGCAATTCTATGATTTAATTTTCACCCAACATTTTATGTATCACATGCATTTTATTGTTATTAACATTATGATTGAACGAACGTGATGTAATTTGAACCTTAACACCCCTCAGAGACCAATTCGTCTCGGGTCCCTTTTTCTTTTCAGCAATTTCTTTCTCAAAAGAAACTCTTCCAACTTAGAATAATGTTCCACCCTTGTGCAGTTTGTCATTGGCACCTTAGTAGCAGTTGATTGAGGAAAATACAAGACAGGATATTATAGTGCTTCACTTGGTCTTACTTTTAAAAACAACATTACAAAATGTTGGTTGTTACTCTGCCAATTCATCTCAACATTGTTGATATTTTTATTTATTATTTTCAGCAAGACATTGTTAATTAGTTCAGTGCAACTGTGTTACCAAACTGCATGTTATTTTAATTGTTATGTTGCCAACATTTAGTAGCAGGGATGCCCTAAACACAAAGTATGATGACAAATCAGACCGTTTGGATCTGATCAATTATTTTATGATTTATATTTTAACTTTCTAATCACAGTAAATTTATCTATTTATAATTTTAACCTCGGTAAATCTACCTACTTACATTTTAACCACCCACCTATATTTTTATCACAAGTAACGACCGTAAATCTACTTATTTAGTTGTTAACCTTTTTAACTACAGTAAATTTACTTAATTGCCTTTTAACGACCAACTCATATTTTATTCACATTAAAAAACACGCATGTCGTGTATTGCACGGGTAAACCTAGTATATTAATAGTATATAAAAATTCATTAATCAGAGAAGAAATGAACAACAAATCATTGATTGCAGTTTATTTCTTTAGGGAAAAACAGATCAATGACCTCTTTTCCTCAGCCACTTCATTGAACAAGAGAGAAATTTCCAGCTTGCAAGAGTGCACTATTGGGAGAATTCAGCCTTGATTAGCAGCACAGGACCATGAGCTTAATGATCCGACAATTATCATATATCATAGCATAGTACACTGTACATGGTGCACCCTTAATGGGAACACTAAGAGAATTCTGGGTACTACAGGGGACCTAATACACTTGAAGAGGTTCTAGGAGGTTGTGAAAAATGGGTTAAATTAGCAAATGAGTGGCATTAGCATGTGGGGAGAGAGAGAGAGAGAGAGAGAGAGAGAGAGAGAGAGAGAGAGAGAGGATTTTCTGGACTAGTTCACATTGCCTGGGAAGGCACAACAGAGCAGAGTTCAATAGACCCATAATGGACCAATTCCTCAATCATTTGCTCTATGTGATCATCTTCCAGTGGCTTGAATTGTTGGGTGGTCTGCACTTCAACTTTCCTGGCAACCCAATTGTCCTCTTGTTGAGGCACCACCATTGATCTCTTCTCAGGCGACAAGGTACTCGTCTCATTGACATTTCCCACAATGCCATTGGCAGCAACATGATGCAAAGAAGGAACTCTTTGAGGCTCTTGCATTGATGCTTTGGTCATTTGAAGTGAAGCCATATAGCACCTATGCAATTTGGCTGTCAAAGTAGCTGAGAGAAGTTTCGACGACGATGACTGTGGTGCATTCGGGTTGTAAGGGAAGTTGGTTCTAGCCCTTGGACCACACATTAGCCTGGCAGCTTCATCGTAGGCTCGGGCAGCGTCCTCTGCCGTTTCAAATGTCCCTAACCAAATTCTTGTCTTACTGCACAAACGAAACGTTTCTTTTAGTTAACAACACTGAATGTCACGGAAAAATGGGTGCATTGTTTAAAACTGAGACCAACTTACAGCAAAGGATGGCGAATTTCAGAGACCCAAGAGCCCCAGTGCCTTTGTCGAACACCTCGGTATCGCTGTTGTGGCCTAGCCATTTGTTGAAACGTTTCCTGTGTCTAAGTGTTTGTGAAATGCCTGAATGAGCGAATAGAGGTGTTTGTGAAAATGTCTGAATGAGAATGATGCAGGAGGGCTAGTGGTGCCGAGGAAGGGAAAGGGGATTAGGGGGTTTTTGTAGTTGCGTTTGTTAAGGGATATGGAGGACAGAGAAGGGCTTTTTTTCCTTGGCCTTCTGGCACCAATTTGTGAAAATGGGTCCCATGGGGTGTGGGGTTCTTGGCCTTCTTATCTTTTTCTACTAGTTTCCAGTTGGCTAATTGAAAATGGGGAAACTGTACAGTACCCCAGAAAAAAAATGGTACTGGTATCGTAAATTATTATTTTGTATAATCAAATTATAACTTTAAAAAGAGAAGTTACAATTCACAGACACCTATGATCAATTATGAAAAATATAGTATTGATGACAACATTCTATGATCGATCATGTCTTTTAAAATTATAACTTACACATTAAAATAATTATAACTTAACGTTAAATAATTGTAATTTTTTGTCCCAGTACCTTTGACAGTATCATAGAACTTCCATTGAAAATGACATGATAATTGAAAAATATGTAAAACAAAATAAAAGAGGCCAAATTCAATAGACATGACTATTATAATACCTTTTGTTGCAGAAAAATCTCAAACTCGTGCTTTTATATTATTGCCCTTGTTCAACAAAATCTAGGGTCATAGTCTCCTAGACCCTTCATGTGAGTATGGAATAGATCATGATTCAATCAAAGTTCTGAACACGAATTTACATAGTTAACACAAAAGATCAATCTAGTGCATTAGACTTTCACTGTTTCTGTCTCATGTGAGCTACATGTGCTCTACGTATTGTGTGTTCGAGATGGCCAATTTTATGATTCGACTATTGACAAAATATGTGAGAGAGTTATACGAGAGATACATATTTAATTTATTTCACTTTTCCTCCCTCTAATAACCAAGATGATGTTTAGATTGGCCAAGGAAAAAAGTTGAACAATGCAATTACCAAGTTGATGTCCTATGTTATGTTCGAG
This sequence comes from Ilex paraguariensis, assembly GCA_963454935.2. Taxonomy (NCBI): domain Eukaryota; kingdom Viridiplantae; phylum Streptophyta; class Magnoliopsida; order Aquifoliales; family Aquifoliaceae; genus Ilex; species Ilex paraguariensis. Next base: position 130,395 of record CAUOFW020008780.1, on the reverse strand, counting down.
TTTAACTATTATATTGTTTTGAAACGTCCAAAACTATGATGTACAATATATAGCAAATCATATAAAAAAATCACAAGGGTAAGAAAACAAATGAATAGTCTTAACATCGGAGGGTACAACTATAATTGAGTCAATCCTAGGTTGGGACACAAGAGAATAAAGATCTTAGACCATAATAATAAGGGTAACGAACCCAATCATTTAGTCCAATACCTTTCACTATTACTGGCTTGATTGCACATTGGCGAGCTAATTAGATTGATGTTGATTATCGATGAAATTAATACGACAAATTATGAAATATGGTGAAATTTTGTATTTTTTATAAATAGAAATAAAAGATGTAGTGTTCTACTCAATACATAAAACTCAAGTCTCTAATGGAACCTAATAGAAATAATTGGTAAACAATCTTAACCTCATCATTCTGGAAGCTAGTGTGTATGGTAAGAGGAATTAATACAACAACAATAGGAAGTATGGGATTGTGGATGATGTAATATGTCTGAATGGACCTGTCTAGAGAATAAGGTGGGCTGCTTTTACCAGTGGTATTCTATATTGCTTTCATTTTCATGCAACTAAACAAGGTGGTAATCCTCATGTCATGTAGTGAAGGTGTTCTCTAGGTATTGTTGATTTTTGAATGCACATGTACATGGCTCTTGTCATGGTTGCTGAAAAAAGAAAACATACCCATATGCCAGATAATAGAGAAGACACAAAATAGTCTCTTGTTTTGGAAGATCATGCCCTTAATCTAATGTGCACCCACGTGCAGAGAGTGCATCCCCCATGTTATGTTAGAGAGAGAGAGAGAGAGAGAGAGAGAGGTTAATAGTCATATATATTTATGCTTCACAAGACCCTCCGCCTAATTTGATTCTTTAATATATATATATGTGTGATACAAATGTAAATTTCAATCACCAGTAGAAGACATTTGCACATGTGAATGGTTTCGTCTGCACTAACATGGATATTCTCATTGCTATGTGAAGTTATGGAGCTTCCAGAAAGACATAACTTATGTTGTGGCTTTGGCAGCAACCCACTTTAAATTACTAAAATTTGTGTGTACTCCCCCTGGCACATGATAAAACTTCTAACTCCTTCCATGTAATTGCCTATTGCCTATCATATGGTATTCCAAAAGACGACCCATATTATTGAATGATATCGTCTACAAAAATTATGTACTAGTTTGGGAGCTATTATTATTATTATATAGACATGTATGTATTTATCCCCGTTATAGAGGTGCACAAACAGACAAACGAAAAGAATACGACAACTAATAAGTTGTGAGATCATGGCACATGCCTAAGACAAACACATTACCAAATCAACAAAAAATTTGAAATGAGAATCTTGTAAAACCTAACAAAGTCCAACTAATATATTGTTAAAGAATCAAACTCTAAATAAATTTAAAATGTTTATCGAAATAAATGAATTGAAAGTAAGTGATGAGTTGGAGAACGCTCACACACTAGTTTAGGAGATATTATTGTATGAGCTCAAGTAAGGTGAGAAAAAAGAGATGTAACTAAGCCTTTATAAAACGCGATTCGACCCTAAAAATAGGTTGACCTGATCAAGGCCAACCAAGGCAACTTGTTAGGTAGACCCACAGCCCGGCCCACATACAGGCTGAAAGAAGGTGCAAGGATCCTATCAACCCACTACAAAACTTGAAAAAGTAGGCCCATTAGAATCGGCTCGATGTGTAACCCGCTAAATATCCGTTAGACCAATCCAATCTAAAACATTGACCAATTAAACCAAGTCTTTCTTTTGGAAATTGAAGTAAGGATATCGAGAGATGAATACGAGAAATCTTTTCATCCAAAATACACTGACGAATTCATGATTTTAATTGTTATCATGCTCCACTAATTAATTGTACCCCTAAGGTTAGAGTCAAAGTCCCTTTATGATGTTAAGAGTGTCTAACCTATGGAGGATGTATAGTTCCATTTAAATGATTGTGAAACTGTAACAAATGGTCATAGTTTTAACAGCAGAAGAGGACAAGAGAAGAAATATGTATGTTCATGGATTGGAAAATTTAGAAAAATAGTCTCCTTTTGCTGTTTTGGTTTACAGCTAATATTTTGAGAGAGAGACGCGTGAAGTGGGACCCAAAATCTAACATGGGTGGGGGTTGGGTAATGAAGGGCTGCGTCAAGTCTAAAGAGGCTCCCACGGATTGATGTTGTGTTGTGACGCGGTTCAGTCTATATCACGGCGCTCCTTACGCTTCGCTAAGTCACAAACAAAGCATAATCTATGCATATGTCTCTCTCTACAAAATCCAGGGAATGCATTGAACAAAGAAGAAAAGTATAGAAATTATGTTGGAATAAGAACATGCGGTATCTCCATCAATCACATTACATGCCATACTGTCACCCACCTATTCCAATGCCTCGTGCAGTCATCTATCTTATATCTACTATCGACTGTTTGATGCGATGCACAAAATTTATAATATCTCCTCTTCGTTATTGTTATCGTCACTCCTACTCTCACCCAGTGGTGGATCTACACTTAGGGCTATTATCTCCACTGAAATTTTAAAAATTTTAAGAAAGTATAATTTCAAAAAAAAAATTAAAATTTATTTGAAATTTGCCCCCCACTTAATTTTTGTTAAAAGANCATGCAGTCATCTTTCTTATATCTACTATCGACTGTTTGGTGCGATGCACAAAATTTATAATATCTCCTCTTCGTTACTGTTATCGTCACTCCTACTCTCACCCAGTGGTGGATCTACACTTAGGGCTATTATCCCTATTGAAATTTTAAAAATTTTAAGAAAGTATAATTTCAAAAAAAAATTAAAATTTATTTGAAATTTGCCCCCCACTTAATTTTTGTTAAAAGATTTATAGGTAGTTACGATATTTTGACAAATATATGGGTCTCACTTATAAATGTCAAAAAAAATTCATTAAAAGGTTAAATGTCTCCATTAGATTAAATTATTTTGATTAGGTGGCTTGAATAGTTTTATTGTGATTGATCAAGTAACTTCTATACTCAAAGTTTTGTTTGTTAAAATTCAACTATGTATGATTGAACCCAATTTTTTAGTTCAATTTGTTAGATCATAATTAGNTCCATTAAAAGGTTAAATGTCTCCATTATGTATTAGATTAAATTATTTTGATTAGGTGGCTTGAATAGTTTTATTGTGATTGATCAAGTAACTTCTATACTCAAAGTTTTGTTTGTTAAAATTCAACTATGTATGATTGAGCCCAATTTTTTAGTTCAATTTGTTAGATCATAATTAGGTCTTATAGATAAATTTATTGAGCTTTTTTCGTTGGCTCTTTATGTATAGTGCTCATGTATATGAATTACGACTTTAATCGACATTTTATTAATCAAACTATACTTTTGTGAACATTAGTAATTTTAATATTCATATGATTTAGGTTGTCTCGACTGAAAAAAATGTTTGGCTACACCCTTGCTCTCACCCGACTGCCAACTATACTCTCTTTCCTCCTAACATTATTATAAAAATATTTATTAATGTGTTAAATTGATAATTTATAAAAAAATTAGTGTAAAGTAATTAATAAAAGATGATAAAATTTTCAAATGTGAAGTAATTATCAAAAAAGTTGAAAGTGGTTACATAGATCGAACTCAATTGGAGAAGACTAATTAAATAATTCAAAATTACTATTTTGAAGCACTCTCTCTCCTAAATTAATTCTTTTAGTATATAATATATATATATATATATATATTGCACCAAGGTTCGATGTCGGGATATCCAGCATGTTGGACCTAATTAATCAACCTATTTTTCCCCTTTTTTTTCAAAAAAATTATCAATGAGTAATAAAATGTGAAATACTGTTTTATAACATTTTCATTCATTGAAGATGGGATGATAACAACAGAAGAAAAAGTTTTTATTTCAGTTTCTATGACTGTAAAATCAAGAAGATATTACATGAGATTTTGCATTCCTACGTCAATCAAGTTTATATTGGAAAATATTCATATTTGCTTAAAAAGTATATAGGACATGGTCTCTTAGGATGATGCGTACCATATGTTTTACCAATGTAAGACATATCATTCAGTTTCTTTTGACTCTTAGGGCTTGTTTTAATGAATTTTGGGGAGAGGTTTGGATTGACTTGTCCAAACTCTTCTTTATTAAGATGGGATTCAACATTCAATCCGATACATATTCATATTTGGTATGTAACATATACAGATGTAGAATCTACGGATGTATCATAATTATTAATAACTATTTGTCATATAAATGACTATTTTATCTTTAATCAATTCAATTCATATCCATATTAAGGGGTACAAAATTGTCTTTTGCATCCTTAACCCCTTATCCATCTTTTCAAACTCACACCTCTCATAGATTTGACGAAACTCATGAGCATAGATTTAATCTTCGGGTTAGCTACAGGTTGGGTTTGGAAACTTGGGACTGAACTTTCAATCTAAGCATGAGATTTGGGGGTCTTTTGGACTATTTTTTCCATACCCATCTTGCTAAACCCCCCTATACCCCCTTACCAAACAGGCCCTTAGGGCTTGTGTTGAATGAATTTTTGGAGAAGGTTTGAATTGATTTTTCTAAACCCTTTCAAACTCAAACCCCACTTTATAAAGATGAGATTCAACATTGAATCTGGTTCATACTCATGTTTAGTATGTTATACATACCCATGTGGGACTCACGTTATTTTACCCTTGATCAATCAAATTCATACNCACTTTATAAAGATGAGATTCAACATTGAATCTGGTTCATACTCATGTTTAGTATGCTATACATACCCATGTGGGACTCACGTTATTTTACCCTTGATCAATCAAATTCATACTCATGTTATGGGGTACAATTATTTTTTACATCCATAATCCCTTAACTCATCTTTTCAAACTCATCCCCTTAGCTTTGACGAAATTTATAATCATGAGTTTAATATTTAGGCTAGTTATGGGTCAAGACTGGAAACCATAATTGAATTTTCAATCTAAACATGAAGTTTTAAAGTCCTTTAGACTATTTTTTTCAAACCTGTTTTACTAAATCCCCCTATACCCCCTTACAAGGCAACCCCTTAGAATGATACATATCATCTATTACGATGATACATATCATAAAGTAAATCAACAGTGAACCTTAAAACGATAACAAAAGGAAACTTCTAGCTAATCAGATCAATTCAAACTCACTTCATACTCCGTGAAACTGAGGACCCAGTTAAATTAATTTTCTTTGAAAAGTGAATTCTGGTCATTAACCTTTTACCAAGTTATAGGAACCACTACCATAAAAAATAATCTAACAGGTTGCGATAAAAAATTATAAATTTGATTGTGATCGAAAAATTTTATTTAATTGATATTATATGAAAAAGATGTTTGATATTTTAAGTTTTTTTTTTCATTAGTGGTCTCTATTGTTAGGATTCTTGTACAATTAGAGAATTTTTTGTTAACTTTTACTACCATCTAGATTAATTAGTTGGACATCATTTTTTGGGTTATGTAAGCTAATTTGACAATGATACGATTAATACATAAGTCGGGTAAATGTCAAGTCATTTGTACCAAATTATTACTTTTTTGTGACATGAATATAATTTGTGACAACTCGATTCACACTTCAACAGAAATTTTTCTTCTATTTTTATCAGTTTCTCTCTCATACTCTTGTCCTTTTGGTCGACAAGGATAAAATTATCACATCAAGACAGCTGTATTTGGCTTTAACTCGGTTTGGTTAAGAAGTTAGAAAAATGTTTGCACCCTAAATCCTCCCTTAGTCCATAAGATTTGCCATGCAGCCAGTGGTCTGGTCCCTTTGAATTTTGGAGACAATAACCTCATCATTAGCATTATCACATCTATATGTGTGCATGTTCTTTCCTGTGTCACCATCCTATGAACTTGAAACCATTTTTTATGGAACATTAATCAAGAAAAAGTCATGAGGAAGCATGGGACTAGGCTCACATTTAGGCTTTGTTACTACTACATTTGGTAAATTTTTAGCTAGTCATGTACCTTTTATCCTCATGGAAATAATTAGTGAATCATGGGTTTGAATCACAAAAATTATCTTTTCATATGTTGAGTTAAATTTCTTAAATATTACTATTTCTACGCTTCGCACCGATAAAAATCCCAATTTTTTATGTGGTATTTTATCCTTTTCACCATGCTACGAACTTGAAAAGTTCAACAGGAAGCAAGAGGCTATGGTCTCATATAGGCTTTGTTATTAATTACTACAATAGTTAATTGTTTTTAGCTAATCATGCACTTTTNAAGTTCAACAGGAAGCAAGAGGCTATGGTCTCATATAGGCTTTGTTATTAATTACTACAATAGTTAATTGTTTTTAGCTAATCATGCACTTTTCTATTCACACCGAAACAACCAGGTAATCACTAGTTCGAGCCAAGAAAATGAACTCGCCTACATGAAGTACAATTGCTTACATTATACTCTCACTTGACCTTGCGGTGGCAAAAATCTCATTCCTAAACTGGTCAATTTTTCAATTACGTATATTCGAATATTCCTTTTATTCGAATTCTTTTCCTAATAGGTTTTGACAAAAATGTCTCCATTGTAATGTCTATGAAATTGCAAGTTCAACAACAAAACTCAAAATTGCTTTNCGAATTCTTTTCCTAATAGGTTTTGACAAAAATGTCTCCATTGTAATGTCTATGAAATTGCAAGTTCAACAACAAAACTCAAAATTGCTTTATCAAATAATGTCAAATTATCTTCATACACTTAATTATCTTTTTTTTCCCTCCTATCTAAAGCAAAATACTCTCTTTCTTTCTCTTCTTTTTCCATGCATTAAAAATGTTTTTCAAGTAGCAAAAATTTTTAAAGGTCAAAAATCCAAAATATTTCTACAAACATAAAAAGAAAGTATTGTCATTTTATTTCATATTGTTAACCTTATTATTCTTTGTGCTCTTGTCCTACACTCTAGCTAAGAGGGTAATGTACAACAATCCTAAATATAAGGAAGTTAAGATCATGATTCAAATCTTAAAAATAATATTATATGCACCCAATTTGTCATCGTAAACCGTCTCAATCATTTGATTGGTGGCCGATCCAAACTAATATTAAGACACACTATACACTGTTAATAATAATTAATTAAGTTAATAAATTAAGTTTATAAATTCGATACTTTGAAAAGGTAAGAAATAAAAGTTCCTTTTGTCAATTNTTAAAATAGAGATAAAACTGTTTATCACTTACATCTTCTTGACCTCGTTGGGTGCCATAGACAAAGGCGTTGTGCATTTGATACAACCTTGTTTTATTGCCAAATAAAACACTTTGAAATATTAAACATTGCCAAAGTCTTCATCCATTGTTATTTTGTCATTTACAGTTTCCTAGGTTGATAACAAATCCCAAAAATAGTGGAATGCCAAGAGTAAAGTCAACAAATTTGAACTCATGTTAGAAATTTCATGCTTCAATTTTGACTCGACCATCCCATTGGGCCTTAATCTTCCTCCTTCCTTTCCTTTGTGTTTCCTCTTTAATTTAAAGTTGCCTAAAATCTTATTACAATACATATTTCTTCAATGGCAATTCATTTATTAATGTGGCAGTGGCCCGATACGCAACCTACTTCTCGATACGAAACAACATATTAAGTCTCGGCATGACATATTGAAAAAGAAGACAGTTTAGGTTTGAAACTCATCGTTTCCGATCAAAAAAATCGAAAAGGTCACTATGGTCTAAAGAGGTTTCCATTGGGTGTGCAAATATATACTAACAAATATTTGAAACTCTATAAAATTTAATGTTCTTGCTTCTTCATTTGAACTTTACTTTGGACTTTACCCAAAAAGAAATTACTTGGAAAGATAAACTTGTTCTTGCTTCATGTCAAATGTTGGGCCCTTTTTGTAGCAATGCTGCCCAACCAGACCAGTTACATAGCACACTACATAGCATGCCTGCTTGGGGACTGTCTATACTTTTAACTAAAGCACTTGTGACTTTGTTGTATTATGTTTTCCCTCTCTCCAATTTTGATCCTTCCCTTGACAATTGATAAGAATGCAATCATACAACTCCTGATCATATCAACACAAAACATGTGTCTTAATTCAGTTGTAAAAGTGAGATTACTAAGATGTGGTCGTGAAAGTTCGAATCTTGTCACCTTCACTTTTTTTATTCTATAAATTGAATCCTCAATGATTATGGAGAGAAGACACAATCAAGCTTGAGGATTTCAATAAGCTCATCAATTGAAAATTTATAGTTCCTACTCAGTACTCAGAAGTCTTTCTTCACAACTACTAAGTTCGGTCTCGTCGCCCTTTGTCAGATAGAAACTACAAAAAACTTTTATTTATAGGCGGAGTTTGGATTCCGTTCTTTGTTTTGGTTCATTAATGACATTTCAATACCTTGTATTCTCGTCAAATACATTTTTTTTTTGGGGTGCTATGTTGATCGAAGGGTTGGATTTCCTAGTCCAGTCATTAGATTCATCATTTACTAGGCCCAATGGTGATTGACAAACACAAAACATTACTTGGGCCAAGAGAGTTATAACGTTGCACGGTGATGATGTTGTGTAAGGCCCAGTCCAGAATCATCTGAAGTCAACCCAAAATAGACAGCTCATTACAAGCCCATCAACGCTTTTGGGTTTGAGGAACATTGAGTTGAGGCTTTTGAGAGATCAAAGAGTTGCAACTTTATGTTCCCTGTTATAAAACTAACGGATTAACTGAAAATAAATAGCACAAAACTAAATGGAAGAGAAATTTAGAGAATGATATCTCTCTTTTCTTTGTGTTTCTTGTGTATCTTTTCATTCAATTGAGGCCTGTTTTTTATAGCAGGGATACATTATTGACACGACAAGAGAGAAGTTGGGATGAGCTAATCAGGCAAGTGCATCTTTATTTGGATGACTATTATATTGGTATTAGACTTATGAATGTTGTTTCATTAAAATCTTGTCGGTAAAATTTAGTGGGATAAAATCTGGACAAAAGAAAAAGAGTACAACGGACGAAATATTCAATTGAGATCCTAAGCACTACCTCATTAAAAAACCTTGCAAAAGATCTTAGCGAAGGAAAAAAAAAATGTTAATTGCACTAGAAGTCCCCAAAATATGATATTTGTCTCATTTTAGTTCCCAATATTTCAATTGCATCATTTTGGTCTCTGAAATATTGCATATATTTTTATATGATTCCTTAAGTAGACGGTGTCCAGATTGCTAACATTTTTTATTATAATCTTGTCATATGATACTTAAATATGGACAAAAAAATAATTTTGATAACTCTTGACTAAATTTATACTTAAATTTTGGTTAAATAGCTACCCAAATTATACAGTTTTGATCATGAACTATTCAAATTTTAGTTAAAAACTACTCATATTACACATTTTTTGTCAAGAGCTACCCAACTTTTGTTTAAGAACTATCAAAATTATTTTTTGTCCATATTTAAATATTACGTGACAAGTTTATGATAAAAAATTGTTAGCAATCTAGACATTGTTTGATTTAGAAACCATATAAAAACATATTTAATACTTCGGGGACCAAAATGAAGCAATTGAAATATTGAGGATCAAAATAAAATAAATCTCATACTTTAGGGACCTGTAGTATAATTAACCCAAAAAAAAGTACAGCCCTCCCCATGTTGAATACATCCAGTTAGAAATAATGTATAACTTAATAGATCTATGAGACACCGCATTTCAATTTATTTCATCAATTTCTGGAATGTTATTGATAGGAGTGCTTTAGTGGCTAATCTTCCACATTTTCGGTCGAACAAATTTGTTGAAAATTAATTAATATCACAATTTTTCTAGACAGTCATTCAAAAGCTGACAACTCAGCAATAGTGGGCCACAATTAAATATTTAATCTTTTCTTTCCTTTCTTCCTTCCTCAATCACACCAACGACATAACACAACCCTTACTCACCAACAACCAACCTCCCCTTCTTCTTCTTCTCTTTCCTCTTCTTTTTCTCACACACTCACACCTACAAACACACATACAAAGTTACCCACCAGTCACCACTATCCACACACTTCCATTAATTTCCATCCTTGTGCCCAAAGTTAAACATAGATGAAATTTTTTTTTGGATCTTCTTCTCCTTCCTCTTCTCTTTCTCACACACTCACTTTTGCAAACACATAGAAAGTTACCATCCAGTCACCACCGTCCACACATTGCCATTAATTTCTATGCTTGTGCCCAAAGTTAAACACAGATGAAAAAAAATTCAAAAGAAATGAGAAAAAATCTAAAATACAAACAAAATTAGGTTATTATTTTGAATTTTCTGGGACAAACCATAATAACCCAGGTGGAAAGAAATGGAGCAATAGGTCTAATTGAAAAGAGTACGGAAAATTCAAAGAAAATCAATTCATCTCAATCTCATATTAGATGCTTGATATAAGGTCTGATCCAGATGCTTGATTCACTTGAAATTTGTTTCGGTCAAAGGTAATTGGTGGTGAGTGACAGTGTATTTGTTGGGTGTAGGTGTGGGGGTGTGTTTGGAAAGAAAAGGGTGAAGAAGGGAGGGGAGGTGGGCTAGGGTCTGGTTCCTCTACAATAAGTGAATAAACGCATGATATGCGGTTAAGTGGAACATCAACGTTTTGGGCTTATTTTTGAATTTTTTTTTTAAAAAAACTTACCAAAAACGACGTCGTTTCTATCCATGGCATATCAAACTCATCTCTCCCACTTCTTCTTCGTGAAACCCATCTTTCCATTCTTATTCATCAGACAACCCATCTTCGTAAAACCCATCGGCTCAAACCCATCTTTCTATCTCCTCCCTTTTGCAAAATCAGAGTTTCGTCTCTCTTCCCGCAGTACTTTATCATTGCTATGTTGGTGGGTGTTTGAGTCATTACCATCAACACCCAATTCTGTACTGCTATTTCATCTATTATTTCAAACCCAACTCACAAATATCAAAAGCAAACAGAAGAAGTGCGAGAAAATAGAGTGATCTGAGGCTGTGAATGACAGTACGGTATCGAAACCAAAAAATTTTCGTTCATATCAGAAATGTTTCGTTCCAGTTTGATTTTTATTTTTAATATGACAATTAATATGTTCTAGTTTGTTTTTTATTTTTTTGGAATGTCATACATATATTATGTGTAATTTCATTTCAATTAATTTTTTTATTGTATGATACTATGATGGATGATTTGGGAGTTAATTTGACCAAGAATAGATCTCATATTGATATGCAATTTGATACCGACGAAGATGCTTATGTGTTTTACAATAATTATGGAGGGTCAGTGAGATTTGGCGTGAGAAAATATTTTTAAAATAAAAATTTAAAAGATAGCGTTGTCATTTACAGAAAATTTGTTTGTTGTAAACAAGGTCAAAGGGTTCGTGATAAAAGAGAGTAACAAATAAGAAAACCTCGAGCAGAGACTCGAACAAATTTTCAAGCTCATATGTGCATATCTCTTAATAGAGAAATTGACAAATGTGTTGTAGTGAAATGAGATGACAACCACAACCATCTTTTGTACCTTGCTGAATGCATCCATATGATATCATCTCAAAGGAAGATTACCGACACTAAAGGTATTAATATTGATATGGCAGCAGATTGTGGAATATCACTTAAGGCTTCATATTACCTCTTGAGTACTCAGTCGGGAGAAAAGGAAAGTCTAGGTTTTACTCGTAAAGACCAAAAGAATTACTTTCGTAAAAAGAGGCAACGAGACTTGAGGTATGGTGAGGCGGATAGTTTATTGAAGTATTTTCAAATGGAAACAACTAAAAATCTATCATTCTATTATGGAGTGCATTTAGATGCGGAGGAACATATTACTAATATTTTTTGGGCCGGCCGAATGATGATTATTGATTATGGCAACTTTGGGGATGTTGTCTCTTTTGACATTGCTTTCAGAACGAACAAGGAGTATTGACCCTTTACTTGTTTTACTGACTTCAATCATTTCAGGGAGACAGTCTTATTTGGAGTTGCATTATTGTATGATGAAATGACAGCATCATTTCAGTGGTTGTTTGAGACATTCCTACAAGCTATATTTGAAAAATATCCTATTACCATCTTCACCGACTAAAATCAAGCGATGGCAAAGACTATTTCTCTAGTAATGCTAGAGATATACTATGGGTTATGTTGTTGGCACCTTTGTCAAAATACTTTGAAATATTTTAGGAACGTATATAAAGATGGTTTACATTTTCTTGCTCGATTTAAAGAGTGTGTGTATGGATATGAAGAAGAGCATGAATTGTTTGAGGCTTGGAAATAGTTGCTTGCGGAATATAATTTGCATGATAATATGTGGATGAAATCCACTTGGGCATTGCGAGAGAAATGAGGATATGTGTATATGAAGAAGACTTTTACTGCAAGAATGAGAAGCAACCAACTAAGTGAGAGCTTGAATGCAGTCTTACAGAAATACTTAAAGTCAGACCATGACATTGTTCAGTTCTTTATACATTTTGAAAGAGTTGTGAATGATAAGCGGTATAAGGAGTCAGACTCAGGATATAAAGCTAGGCAAAAATTACCTAGATTGAAGTTAAAAAGAGCTCAAATGTTAATGCAAGCAGGGCAAGTGTACACTCCTACTATATTTGAGTTGTTTCAAGATGAGTATGACATCTTTGAGTGTGTTATGGCGACACCATGTGATGTGTTGGATGAGTGACATCAATTTTTGATTCGATTATTTGATGAACATAAAAAGTATCTGGTCTTGGTTTAGGCTAATGAGAAGATAGCCAATTGTAATTATCGAAAGTTTGAAATGAAGGGAATATTATGTGGTCATGCACTTAAAGTCTTGAACATGATGAATATTAAGCAAATTCTCGAACAATACAAATGTAAGAGATAGAGACAAGATGAAAGACAAAGTTGTAGAAAAGCCCCCAGTATCATGTCAAATGAAGATGATCCCAAGTTAATAATGGCGCAACGTTACAAGTAGTTTTGTCCTAGAATGATACAACTAGTTGCTCGATGTTTTGGCCTTCAACCTGCATATCAAGTGGTGTTGAGAAATTGTTCCAACATGTGGATAGTACGTATGCATCAATTGGTGATGGTGGTGATGATTCAATCCATGAAGAAGGAATAGAAAATGTTGACTCAAACCTTCTCCAAGTTAAAGATGTAAAAAGAAAATAGGGTGGTTTCAAGGGTTAGGGTCGACTAAAATTTGGACATGAGAAAGCAACAAAGAGAAAAAAAAGAGTTTCCCAACCTTCAAATATGTCTAAGGTATCGTATAAATATAATTGTAGGTTTTTTTGATTCACTTCATATTTTTATAAACATAAATGTACTTATCACTAGCTTCGGCATATTTTTATTCACTTCATATTTTTATAAACATAATTGTAAGTATTTTTTTATTCCAAGTACATGGTTTCAGTCACCCGTGTACATCAGCATATGGTCATTCGAATATATTGTCTTCTCAAGCTTCAAATAGTGTACAAAGTGTTATGGTATGTTACCTTATTGATAATTTTATTATTTCACATATGTATTAAGTTTCTTTGTCTAACTCATTCTCATTAATGTAGGGTACTCCAACTGATTCAACACATGAGCATTTTTTAAATGATGTTGAATCATTTTTCATGAATGAGGGATATAACTTGTAAGAATGTTTGGGGGATCAGCAGTTATAAAGATGCTTAGAGACTACTAGTTGCTTGTTTGATCATTTTGTTGAAAACCATTTATTTTGTATATTTAATGAACCATTTATTTTAGTTGGATTATTTTGTTGAAAACTATTTATTTTTAATGAGGCGATCAACAGTTATAAGGATGCTTGTTGTATTTTTAATGAATGTGATCTTTTTTGATGAACATAATCTTTTTCCAAGTCACAACAACATACATAATTCACAATTTTATTCAAATTAAACCCACAAGTTCATTCACAACACAAGTTTCATCAATATACTATTGCTCTTACATCTTTATTTCACTAGAATCACAAACATAAACATCACCACTAATAATGTGGCTACAAACATTTATGACTTCATTGCTCCTTCTTTTGCCTCAACACGCTGAACTATATTACAAAGTTTTTCAACCTTCAACATCAATGTCATTGCATCTTCTTCAATTCGTCGTACATCTATCATTTCATTTGTAATTTTCGAAGAAGGTAGAGTAGTAAGAGTCATCCACTTAAAAAATTGACATCCCTCGTCTGGACATTTGCAATATAGATTCCCAAAATTTTTTGCAGATTGGAAAACTTTGATAATCGCTCTTTTCTTACAATTAATGTATTGCATATTGCGATATCTTAACTCGTCGCTACTTGTTATGCTTGAAGATGTCATTCTTCAACACTACAAACATGGAAGGACAATGCATAAGTGCTATGAAAATTTAGGCTTATAAATTAAAAACTACAGTTCATTCATTATTGGTATAAGTATCAGGCAATTGATGAAAGTTGTTGGACAGACACAGAATATTGCAAATCAATTGAAGTATTTCAACAAATACACATTTCTTGATTAGCCAACCATCAGGTCAAAGATGATTTTTTTTTTCTTTTTCAAGTCACAGATGATGAGTGTAGATTGGAAGGGGATTTTTACAAGTCAACCAAGGTATCTCATGTTCAACAATCAGCACCATTTATGGACTATAATATTTGTAGTTTCATTGAGTATCATGACTTTGAGGCATCCTGCAAGTGCACATTGCCTAACTGTCTAAGTAATAGTTATAACTTACAACATTTTACTGATGATTTCAACATCATTCAAGGGACTAAAAGTACCTCAAATTCTAACAACCAGACGACAGATGATTTCAACATCTATTGTCATGCTTGAAGATGTCATTTTTCAACACTACAAACGTGAAATGACAGTGCATAAGTCCTGGTATAGCAAAATGCATAAGTGCTCTAAAAATCTAGGCTTATACATTAAAAACTACAGTTCATTCATTGCTGGTATAAGTATCAGGCAATGGATGAAAGCTGTAGGACAAACACATAATATTGCAAATCAATTGAAGTATTTCAACAAATACACCTTTCTTGATTTGTCAACCATTAAGTCAAAGATGATTTTTTTTTCTGTTTCAAGTCACAGATGATAAGTGTAGATTGAAAGAGGATTTTCACAAGTCAACCAAGGTATCTCATGTTCAGCAATCAACACCATTTATGGATTATAATATTTGTAGTTTCACTAAGTGTCATGACTTTAAGGCATCCTGCAAGTGCACATTGCCTAACTGCCTAAGTAATAGTTACAACTTACAACACTTTACTGATAATTTCAACATCATTCAAGGGACTAAAAGTACCTCAAATTCTAACAACCAATCAATAGATGATTTCAACATCTATTGCCGTGCTTGAAGATGTCATTCTTCAACACTACAAACATGAAAGGACAATGCATAAGTGCTGGTATAACAAAATGCATACGTGCTCTAAAAATCTAGACTTATACATTAAAAAGTACAGTTCATTCATTGCTGGTATAAGTATCAGGAAATGGATGAAAGTTGTTGGACAGACAAAGAATAATGCAAATCAATTGAAGTATTTCAACAAATATACCTTTCTTGATTAGCCAACCATCAAGTCAAAAATGATTTTTTTTCTTTTTCAAGTCACAAATGATAAGTGTAGATTGGAAGGGGATTTTCACAAGTCAACCAAGGTATCTCATGTTTAGCAATCAGCACCATTTATGGACTATAATGTCTGTAGTTTCACTGAGTATCATGACTTTGAGGCATCCTGTAAGTGCGCATTGCCTAATTGCCTAAGTAATAGTTACAACTTATAACACTTTACTGATGATTTCAACATCATTCAAGGGACTAAAAGTACCTCAAATTCTAACAACCTATCGACAGATGATTTCAACATCTATTTCAATTGACACTATTAGAGTATCATCTATCAGAACTAGACAAAATATTCTCCATATGAGTATTGGGTCATATGTTATATGAATATCCATTATATGAAAAGTTGGCATACGAAAAACTTGTTCAAGGAAGAAATCTATTTTCGGAAACTCATGGCATACTTGAAACATGGAACAGGTCATCCAGTTTAATGTATTTAGGTAAGCATTAAGCATCTAACCAACCTCAAAAACCAAAAAAGCATACATGGAAACTTCATCATAATCTTTAGTGTTGAGAATAGATTCTGTTGATAATTATATTACCTTGTATATGGGACCTACCGGTGATACACCTGATGATGATGCCATATGAAACCAACATGTGACCCAATTCTTGAGTGATTGCAATATAAATCCATAGTGGTGATAATCCGTAGTGGTGAAAATATTCATGTGAAAAAGAAATCAAACTTGTGATTATTGACGTGAGGGCTACGATTTGGGGAAAAATCGTCACAGAATCAAGGTTGAAAATAATTTTTCTGGGTACGATCTTGGTCAATCTTCAAGGCTGGAACTTGGTCGATCTTCTGGTTACGATCTTAGTCGATCTTTAAGGCAAAATCGATCTTCTCTACTGTCAATCTTCAAGGCTCTACTGTTGAAGTCTAACGAAAAAGATGGGTGCAGATCTTCAAGGCTGGAATTTAGGATTAAAAATGACGTCGTTTTTGGTAAGAAAGATTAAAAAAAAATGCAAAAAACACCCTAAACGATGTCGTTCCACTTAACCGCATATCATGCAGTTGTCACTTACTGTAGAGTAAGAGTGTCAAACGTGTCGAGTTAAACGGTTACGTGTCGGGTTAAACGGGTGATAGGTGAAAAACATGTAAACCCGTACACGACACGTTTAATAAACGGGTAAAAAATTAAAACACAAACATGAACCATTTAATAAATGAGTAACATGACACGACTCGTTTAACACGTCTAATTTTAAACAAGTCGGGTTGGGTTAGGTCGGGTTAACACGATAACCCACTCGTTTGACTCATTTACCACTCGTTTAACCCATTTACCTGTTTACCACCCATTTGACCCATTTAACACGGTAAGTCATCAATTTAACCATTTACTTGTTTATTTAAAAATGCTATATAACTTCATAAAACTAACAAANCCTGTTTACCACCCATTTGACCAATTTAACACGGTAAGTCATCAATTTAACCATTTACTTGTTTATTTAAAAATGCTATATAACTTCATAAAACTAACAAACTAACACAAATAAATGTGATATTTAGAGATATCATACCACACCATATTATAAAGTACAAACTACAATCCAAAATATCCAAATTTCACCAACAACCATATTACAAATCATAAATATAATCCGAAATAACAATCATATTACAAACAACAATTTCAAACAAACACAAATTCCATGATTCACAAAATCTCATGAAAGATATCAAATCTCCACCTCCACGACAACGAGCAGATTCAACAACCAAATTCTCATGCCCTACACAAATTAAAATAAAATATTATAAAACATTAATAATTAAATAGACTCATAACTAGATAAGTACCAAAAACTTGGCATTACCTCTCTTTAGTCATGACAATGATAGACATAGAATTAGAATATTGAGCGGATATAGTTTTATTAGACTTCATATTTTGATTGAAAACATCATCATCTATTTCCCCTTCCGAATCATCACTAGAATCATCTACAACTAAGTAAAGCAAAACATAAATGAATCAATGATCACATGAATTAGTATAATGAGAAAAATAATATTAGTAAAATGAAATTAAACTTACTGCTCTTCTCATGAATTCAATCTCTAGTACAAACCAAAGTTTGGATAGTNTAAGAAAAATAATATTAGTAAAATGGAATTAAACTTACTGCTCTTCCCATGAATTCAATCTCTAGTACAAACCAAAGTTTGGATAGTTTCTGGCAAAAATGAACTTCGATACTTATTCAAAACTCTACCACCGATACTAAATGCAGATTCATATGTAACTGTAGAAAAAGGAATTGTCATCACATCACAAGCCAACCGAGACAAAATAGGATGCCGAAACTGCTCTCCTATCCAAAAGGTTAGAAAATTCAAGTCCTTCTTTCGATCAAGCCTTTTTTCATTAAAATACAACTGCAACTTAGTCACTCGAGAAACAGGAGAATCTTCTTCTTCACGTTTTTCAAAATTCTACATTTTGTACAAAATAATTATGAATATACAATAAACTACCTTGATTACATTCAATTCAAACAAACTAAATTATATTTCATTTGAAAAAGGCTTTCGAAATCATCAAGACCATGAGTCTCGCTAACTTGTCTCTCACTACTTGAAGTACTTGGAACAACATGTGACAAGTTGACATAGTACAATTCAAAGATCTCAAATAAAGTATCCTAAACACACTTGAACTCATAGGAATCACCACCATAAAGTTTTGAATAAGCCCAATCTACAAACTGAATTTTGTACCGAGGATCTAAGATGATAGCAATTAAAAGAATCACACTATACTTTGACCAATACTTGTTAAACTTGGCAAACATATGACTTCCCATTATCCTCATAAAACTATCATTATCTGTCAATGCCTCCTTCAAAGTATGTTAAATTAAGAACACTNTATACAGAGGATCTAAGATGATAGCAATTAAAAGAATCACACTATACTTTGGCCAATACTTGTTAAACTTGGCAAACATATGACTTCCCATTATCCTCATAAAACTATCATTATCTGTCAATGCCTCCTTCAAAGTATGTTAAATTAAGAACACTTGGGGGAAGTACAAATTAGATGTGGAATATGTTATACCAGAGAATAAGCAAGTAACTTTATGAAACACCCTCAACAAATTAGAAATGTTCTCTACTTTGCTCCATTCTTCTTGGGAAGGACAATGTCTATAATTAGAATCACTCAACTGTAAATAAATAAATGCACGATGATAAAAAAGTGCACTGTCAAGCATAATATAAGTTGAGTTCCACCTTGTTGGAACATCTCCTTGCAAACCTTTTTTACTCTCTAATGAAACTTGAGCAACACAATCCATGAACTTCTTTTTCCTTCCCGATGAACCTTTAACATATTTGATNCATTTTTACTCTCTAATGAAACTTGAACAACACAATCCATGAACTTCTTTTTCCTTCCCGATGAACCTTTAACATATTTGATGTCTTCTCGAATTTTTATCACTGATTCATCAATTTTTTAAGTCCATCTTGGACTATCAAATTAAGAATATGTGCACAACATCGAACATGGAAGAACTCACCATCCCTCAAGAGTGCAATTTGAAGATTAAGTTGACTCTTCAACAACTCAACAAAATAATCATTACTCGAAACATTATCCAAAGTCAAAGAAAATAATTTCCTTTCAATTCCCCAATCAGTCAAAAATGTATAAATTTTCTCAGACAAGGCAATACCAGTACGGGGAGGGGGCATGAGACAAAAGTTCAAAATTTTTTTCTGCAACTTCCAATCAAGATCAACATAATGGGCAGTGAGAGAAACATATCCATCAGTCGATATAGAAGTCCACAAATCAAATGTCAAACAAATTCTTCCAAGAAGGGAACCCAACACAATTTTAAGTTTATCCTTCTCTCTCTTATATATTTTTAACACATCTGACTTTGCAGTATTCCTAGAAGGCATCTTGATATTCTCATAAGCATACTTGAACATTGCTCTAATACCCTCATATTGGACAAATCGAAATGGTAAATCATGCTTAAGTATTGCCTCAACCGCTAACTCACGAAATTTTTCAAGATCAAATTTTGTGGATCTCATTAGCATAGATCCTTGACCTTGACTTAGAAGTAATTGTCTAATATCCCTGGTGTCTTTTTTCACACATTTTTTCATATGAGTATGCATGTTATCAGTTCCATGACTAGAATCACATATATATTTGATCCCACAAATATTACATGCAGCCCGCTTCTTGCCGGCTGGATATTTTTCATTTAATTCTGTAAAGTATTTTCATACTATTGAAGTTTTTGTCGCTTACGATTAGATTTACCTTTTTCTGTAGTTGTACCAGTTGATGTCTGTGTTGGTGGAGCTGCAACTACATTAGATTCATGTCCAACCTGATCTTATTCATCAGAAATTATAATATTGTGTTCGAAAGAATCCATCTGTTTAAAACAAAAAAATTATGAAGTGATGTTAGTGTAATATTAAAAATAATAATAAGGGATGTTAGTGTAATATCATGCAAGAGCTGGAACACAGATCGAGTTTGAGACTTCATTTATGTATTGTTCTAGACTTCATTTATGTTAGTGTAATATCAAAAGTAGTATTTAAAATATATTTACAAATAACAAATAACAAAGAATTGCACATGGCTGTGTGAATTAAATGCAATGGCTGACATCATTTTCTTCTTTGTTGCCATCTCTCTCTCTCTCTCTCCACTTTCACTACCTATAGTCCTTATATTCTGTCTTCTTCTTTGTACTCATCACTCATCAATTTTTTTTGTTCTGAACGTATCACTCATCAGTTCACGGGACTGATATAGAACTCTATAGAGAGAGAGAGTAAAATAAAATAAAATAAAATATTCTTATTTTTTAGAGTACAATTGCCCACTCTTATATTCTTATATTAGTTCCCGGGACTGATATAGAACTCAAGCTCACTCTTATATTCTTTTGTAATTACTGTTTAGATCTTCTGTCATTACTGTGTGGATAAAATATTTCCCCCTCTCTCTCTCTCTCTCACACACACACACACAACTCCAGGATTTATCTTGAAGAAACCCAAACCATTCTTATACATTTCTCTCTCTCAAAAGATCCAACGCAAACTACGGATGTAACACAGAATATTTTCTCACAAATTAAATAACAGAAGATCTAAACCCATCATCTCTCAACAAATGAAATCAAGTTTACGTTTCTCACCCAACAAATAACAGAGTATTTACGGATCTAACACAGAATAACAAAAAATATTTACAGATCTAACATAGATCTGCTCGAACTCGAAGTCTCGATCGATCTCGTAGTTGCTTGATCTTGCAGCTCGGTGCTGCTGTTCACAGCTCGCTGTGTGAGAGAGAGAGAGAAAGAGAAAGAGAAAGAAAGAGAGAGAGGAGAAGAATAGCAGAAATGGAGGGCAGGAGACGCAAAACTTCAGCTAAATGGAATAATGGAATTAGATTAGGTTTAGCCGTTTAGGACAAAATAAGTTTATATATTTTTTGTATGGCTACTGACTAGCTATCATTTTTTAACAAAAAACCTGTTTAATTTTTTAAAAATAATTATTAATATATTATTATATTAATTTTATTTAAACGGGTTAACATGTATCACCCGAACACGACCCATTTATTAAACGAGTTGACCCGTTTATCACCCGAACTCGTTAAGGTCTCACCCAAACCCGTTTAAACCGTGTCGATTAATCGTGTCATGTTAAATTTTGATAGGCCTACCATAGAGGAGCCAAACCCAGTGGGCTAGTGGTGTGTGAGTGTGTGAGAAGAGGAAGAAGAAGAAGAAATGAGAGGTGGGCCATTGGTGGGAAAGAGTTGTGTTCCATCTTCTATGTGTTTAAGAGTGGATGAAAGAAAAGAAAAGATTAAATAATTAATTGCAGTCCACTATTGCTGAGTTGTCAACTTTTGAATGACTGCCTGGAAACCCAATGGCTTACAGGGAAGCCAAACAAAATATAATCTCATAAAAAAAATTTGGTGAGATATGCGTTGTTATGTCACCTTTAATATATAATATTCTTTAAGTTGTGTGACACATGTTATATTGTTCTCGTATAATATTGTTGGAATGCCTTTGATTGAAAGTAGTCCACTTTACTCTTGAATATGTTGAATCATGGATCTCAGCCACATAAATTCTCAACTTGTTTCATGGATTACTAATATTTTAGACTGATTGGATGANTTGATTGAAATTAGTCCACTTTACTCTTGAATATGTTGAATCATGGATCTCAGCCACATAAATTCTCAACTTGTTTCATGGATTACTAATATTTTAGAGTGATTGGATGACATTGCAACCATTGTTTGCTTAACTGATATTTATGATATAGTCGTACCGTCATAAGTAAACACATATCTAGTTTATGATCGAATCATGTGCAAATTAGAAAGATACTCAGTATCTGCATATCCAACTAACTGTGAACTTTGATTATTTGCATAGAATAACCTCATTTCCATTCCATCGTTCCACGAAGATACCTCAAATACATGCTTGATCACATTCTAATATATTCGAGTTGGTGTTAAGTTGTATCTTGCTAGTAAGTTAAGTGCAAATGATATGTTTGACCTTGTATAATTTGCAAGATACATTAGTGTACCAATTACACTAAGATATTGTGCTTCAACACCAAGAAGTTTTTCACCATCTTCTTGAGAACGAAATGGATCTTCTTTATATCTATAGATTGGACGATCATTACTGAACTAAATGGATGAGATTTATCCATGTAGAATTGTTTCAAGACGTTTTCTATGTATGTTGATTGATGCACAAAGACTGCATTGCATAAATGTTCAACGTGTAGGACAAAGAAAAATTTTATTTGCCCAAGATCTTTCATCTCAAACTCACCTTTTAATAGCTGACGGCTTTAGCGAACTCTTCTAGAATACCTACTAGATTTAAATGATAAATATATATAGCAATAATATTTTTGGAGTTTTTTATTTTATTAAACTTCACAGTTTGTAAAAAATGTATGAACTAAAAGTTTAATTGTATTAAAGTTCACTATTTGTAAAAATTTTGTTAAGTGAGTTTTATTATATTAAAGTTTACTGTTTATATTTATTTAAATTTTTTTTGAGTTTATAGGTTTTTCACTGTTTTTGTGTGGCAGGTGGTGGTGGCAATTAGGGGTATCCATGGGTCGGGTTGAGCCTTGGTAATGTATGCTCAAACCTTTACCCAAGTGAGTTATTGGCTCGGGCCAAACTTTGGGTAGGAGTAGTGTAAAACCTGGGTAACTTTTACGGGAAAATGGCGAAATGGTAATTTGTCACTATAATGCGGGTTTAAAATTAATATTTTTCTAGAACTTGGATGACGCAACGGACCTCACCGTTGAATTCATATCGCGAAATCGGACTGTCATGTCAATTTTCGTCGAATTCTGAGATAATCAGATTTTACTTGTTTTACGAGACAACTGGATGACGAATGACCTCGCGAACGTTCCCAAAAATGAAAATTATAAAATTTTCTTATAATTAGATAAAAGTTCAAATAAAATTAATTTGAACTGAAATCAGGAATTAATTAAGTCGTTTTGGGTTAAAAACGGATCCTGAAGTAATAAACGTGCGGGGCAATGTGAACCGCGCAATTAAAAAAAGTATAAATAGGGGCTAAATATCTGAAAAATCAGATATTCTCACCCACTTGGCCGGCTAAATCAGACGTTGAAGAGAGGACAGAGAGAGAAGAGAGAAAACCTAGAAATTCTACCTTTTTTCTTGCGATCCAAGAAGTTCCGTCGGTCGAAATTCATTGAACCAATAATTAAAGTTGGTCTATGCAACGAAGACTACGCGTACGTACCAAAAATGAAGGATTTCACCAAAGATCCAAGGAAGAGATTTTGTAAAATCAAGAGTTTTGGGGCTTGGAAATGTTCTTGAGATTCCCCACACTTTATATCACACTCCAAGAAGTAGGGTTCCTTCCTACTCCGATTTATTTCTAACCTAGGGTGTCCGTATGGAATGGTTAGAGGTATAGAATGATATATGACTTGCCTATAGTCATGGAAATAAAGAAATGAGTATAGAAATGACCTAGACCATTTTTTAACTTGATTTTGATATGTGGAAGTATTTGTGTGAACTCTTAAAAATTGAGTTTATGTGGGCATGCTATGTGTTTATAATGTGCCTTGTGATTTAAGTGTGTTATTGGCATGGAGTATGTAGTAACATGCTTATGAATTGTGTTGGATATAAATGTTAATGCGTATTAATTGATGTATTGGCATTGTGATGATTTATGAGATTTATATATTTATGATATAAATTGCCATAGGATATGTGGGTATACGGTTTAATTACTCATCATTTGGCATTCATTGCATCTTGGGCATGGTATGGCATCACATTCGTGGGCTTAGGCATGAGTGTGGGTGTGTGTTGGCATGGTTTATTCAAACATCATATATGGTGGTTGAAGGTGGGCTCGGGAAAGTAGGATTGAAGATTTCACTGAGTCGCACGGTTGCATGCATGAAAACTTGTGTCGGGTATAGCAAGAAAGGCTAGACACTCCCTCGGGTGAAAGACCCGGTTACTTGGTTCATACACTCCCCTGAGGTGAAATTCCAGAAAAGTGTAATGGCGTGCGAAGCCAATGGTATGATTCCAAAATCCGAAATCCAACAAAGACACATGGTTTTGGTTTATATAAATGATTGATTTGATGGAAAACATCCAACAATGAATGGGTTTTATGAACGTATGATTTTATTTCAAAATGATCATTGGATGTATTTCATCAATGATAAAGGTTTTTACACTTGCATTGCATTGTGTGGTGGGAGCCGGTGAGAGCTCGGGTTGATGTGCTTGAGTGAGTCTCTTCTCATTTCATGGCATGGCATGTTAGATTCCAACATGTAATACATTTATTCTTGATTAGAATGGTTATATGATTATGATTGTTGCATGCGAACATTTCATATGCACTTATGTGGGGAGTAGCCTCTATAGGAAATACTCTACTAGGCTTGGCTCACCCTATATGGGAACACATTTCAGGTGCGGGGTTCGTATCAGTAGAGGACTCACATTCGGGACCTCAACGGTGAAGAAAAGTTGGGTTGTGGCTTTTGAAAACGAGTTTTTGTAAAACTTTGGTTAAATTTTATTTTGGGTATGTAATCGTATAAATAGTTTGTAATAGAACTTGTAAAAATCAAGTTTTATGTGATAAACATCATTACACATATTTTGGATGAAAAAAAAGATGATTTGGAATGCATTGAAAATGAAAAACAGTGAAAAAAGTCTAAACTGGACAGAGTGTACCGGTACAGTCTAATCCAGCAAGCAGATAGTACCAGTACTCTTTCCAAAACTTAGAAAAAAATTTTGGAAGGCAGACAGTACCAGTACTGCCAGGGCCAATGAACAAACAATACTGGTACTATCTCCAAAATTTTGAAATTTTAACACTAAGGTGCCATGTTTTTGGACTTTGTTTTCCTTGGTTCCAATGATACAAATGAACATTACATGAGGCATATTGGACCTTGGTTGAATTAAATGATTAAATGAACACGGGTTACACGTGTGAGTTAAAATTCTGAATAATGGAATAATATTAGCGTGATGTCGAATCAAGCGACACTCACAAGTCTTTCCACGGGTTGACGGGTCGTCAATGGGACCCCCGATTTATGGGGCGTCACAAGTAGGCTACCTGCAGTCTAACTCGCGAGCCTATTCGGCAGGCCTGTGGACAGACTTGTTGGGTGGGCCTGCTCGTGGGTCTTTTTATATACAATTTCATTTAAAAATAATGAATATTTTTGTAACTTAATATTTGTATAAATTATATTTTTGAATCAAAAATAGAGTCAAAATGGATAAAAATAAAACAATAAATAATTTTATTTTTAATTAGGAGATGAACTACATCCAATAAAATGAATACATCTCAACTAGGTTGACATCTACTCACTTATCTATCATTTGTATTACTCTACCTTTTAAAACTTGGATACTTAATACATGGAAAATAAAATAATACATTATTTATAGTATTTAAATTTTTAAAACTTTAAAATTCAACATTGGAAGACTTATTTCAAAATTTTAAATTTAATGGTCTAAAAGTATAACTTTTTTTCAAATGAAGGGTGAACGGGCTATGTGGGCGAATTGGGCTTGGCGGATGGGCTTGACGGGCGAGCTCTTGGGCCGAGTAATGGGTTTAAGGGCAAACTCAAGCCCTCTTTTTATGGATATTGGACTCGGGCTCGGGCTCAGGCTTGGGTGGACAAACAATCGGATCTATCGGGTTTTGGGCCTCTTTTTTTAGGGCGGATAACAGAACTCGTGAATAACCCAGCCCATGGACACCCCTAGCGACGATGGGTTTTGGCTAGTTGTTTGTTGGCGGCGATGGTGAGTGAAGGTGGCGGTGGTGGTGGTGGTAGTGTATGGTGATGGCTGTGGTGGTGATGGTAGACTAGTTTTTAAATATTTTGGGTGGTGACTAAAGGTGGTGTGGCAGCAATAATGAGTGGTGGTGGTGGGCTAGTTTTTCACTATTTTGGATGGTGGGTGAAGGTGGTTGGCAGTGATAGTGGGTAATGGATGACAGCTGGTGGTGGTTGGCGACGATGGTCAATGATGTTGTTTTTGTGAACTAAAAATTTCATTATATTAAAGTTCATCATTTATTTCACTATTTTGGGTGATGGGTGGATAATAGTTATGGCAGTGGTGGTTGGCAATAATGGTGGCGACAAGTGATGATGGTAGGTGGTGGTAGGCAGCAATGGTTAGTAGGTGGTGGGTGGGTGTTAGGGCAATGGTGGTGGTGGGCGGCGAGGGGTGGTGATGGTAAGCGGTGGATGGCAGTGGTAGTGGTGGGCGGGTGATGGTGAGCAGCGGAGGTGGTGATGATGGTAATGGTGGGAGTAGTAGTGGGTGGTTATGATGGCTGTTGGTGGCGAAGGTGTTTGATGGTTGTGGTGGTGGTGGTGGCAGCGGGTAATGACGGTGATGGTGGTAGTGGACTCTAGTGGTGGTGCGTAGTGGTGTTTATTGGGGGGAGGGGGGGCCACAGTAGAATAATAATGGTAATAAATATAAAAATTAGATAATTGTGGAGGTTTTTAAATAAATTTCTAAGTATTTTTGCCGAGCGTTGATTTTATAAATTTTTTATCTTAAAAGTGTTGAAGCTAGACCTAAAATAAAAAATGTGACTGTGTACCTCTTATCAAATCTCCCTAAACTTTATNGGAAGTTTTTAAATAAATTTCTAAGTATTTTTGCCGAGCGTTGATTTTATAAATTTTTTATATTAAAAGTGTTGAAGCTAGACCTAAAATAAAAAATGTGACTGTGTACCTCTTATCAAATCTCCCTAAACTTTATTACTCTTATAACTACCACATTTAATTACTATCCTTAAATGGAATTTTACTATTTTTATTTGATGTCTTATAATATATTATTCTGATTATATTAATAATTATATGTATCTCACCAGTCACCATTACATTTAATATTCATTCTTGTAGACTTGGAGTTGTTAATTAACTTTACCCAAACCTAAATCCCGACGATAATCCCATCCATTGCCACTTGTAAAATCAACTGACAAGTGCCACAACAATCACCCTCTGCTAAGCATCCATACATATCAATTATGTAACGGAGATTGGCAGTCTTTTGAAATCCTACAGAGAGAGAGATCCTGAGCCATGTTTCTAACAAATGCATGTTCATGCTACTCCCCCTTAAGAAATCTTCCTCGACATCAAGGTACGTCTGTTTCAATTCCCCACATCATCTCTTCTTTCAATTCTTATTCAATTTTTTTTTTCCTTTGAGGCTCTTTAAACATTGTCTGTCATTTTTTTCTCTTAATTTAAATTTGACTCCAGTTATATATTTAAGACCCTCCCTTTAAAAAAAAAAAAATAAGACCCTCCTCAATTATATATATTCCATCACCACTTATGTTTCTGGTTTTTTTTTTCTTTTTCTTTCACTAAATTCTAACATTTTCAAGGACCAGTTTGAAAAGAGAAGCGTAGTAACTAATGTAACTCAACTAGCCGTGGCAACCGAAAATTGAAAGAGAATCAAGGGTGATGAACTAGACTAGACCAAGATAGTTTCATAATAAATGATTAAATTTTGGCACAAAATGACTAAATCAAAAATTAAGATGATCCAGCTCCTTCATGACATCGCCAAAAGATGAAATATTTGGAGAAATTGAGTTTCATCTACAAAATGACCCAATTGGTCACCCCTATATTCTTGGTCCTCGATCATTAGTTTCCATGCTTCAATTGGGCTAACTCGCAAATAGTAATATTACATTGACCAAAAAGAGGACAAAAAATAGAGTTTAAATGATATGACATTGACATGGTAAGTGAATCTTAAATTTTTAATGAATGAAAGTGCGACCAAAAAAAAATTAGGAGATTTTTCACTGTTTTTTTGTAGTGGGTGGGTGGCGACTGTGCTAGTGTTGGTTGGTGACGGCTATGCAAATCGATAATGATGGGTAATGGTAACGACAGATGATGGTGATTTTTGGCAATAGTGATGGCGGTGGGTGATGATGGACAACGGTGGTTAGTGGTGGAGGGTGGGTGTTGGGCGATGATGATGGTGGGCGGTGGTGGTGGGTTTTAGGTGATGGTGGTTAGCGGCAATAGGTAATGGTGGGTGGAGATGATTGGCAGCAATGGGTGGTGGGTGACGGTGGTTAATGGCAATGGAGGGTGGTTGACTAATTTTTCACTGTGTTTGTAAACTATGAGTTTCATTATGTTAAAGTTCACTGTTTATGTTTTTTTTCAATATTTTTGAGTTCATTAGTTTTCACTGTTTTGGGTGGTGGGTGAGTGGTGACTGTGGCATTGGTGGTTGGCCATAATAGTTTCGACGAGTGATGGTGGTTTTTGGAGACAGTGATGATGGTGGGTGGGTGTTGGGCGATGGTGGTGATGGTAATGGTGGTGGTGGCGGCTTTGGTTGGTGGTGATGGTTTATGGCGGCGACGGTGGTCGTGTGTATTGGGTGATAGCGGTGGGTGACAATAATAATGGTAATGNGGCGATGGTGGTGGGTTTTAGGTGGTGATGGTAATGGTGGTGGCGGCGGCTTTGGTTGGTGGTGATGGTTTATGGCGACGACGGTGGTCGTGTGTATTGGGTGATAGTGGTGGGTGACAATAATAATGGTAATGGTGACAGAGGCAAACAGTGGCAGCGACTATGGGATGATGATGATAATAGCGATAATAAATATAAAAATAGAATAATGGTTGAAGTTTTTAAATTACCTCATTCATTAAGAGTATTTTTGTTGATAGTTGATTTTATAGACTTTTAACATTAAAAATGCTATCTTGTGTGACAACACTACGTAGCGAGTGACTCTTTTAGATGAACAACTGTGTGACAACACTACATAAAAAGCGTTTCTTTCATGTAAGATGCTATAATCTCATTGCCCTTACGTGATAGTGATGAGTTTCACGCATTCTAAATTTGGCGCATGTGTTATTAGAAAGATTGACCGCTTGGATCTATAACAAAAAAGTCGCTGAGTGTATATATCTCCCACCAAATCTCCCTAAACTTTATTATTCTTATAACTATCACATTTAATTACTATCCTGAAACGGAATTTTACTATTTTTATTTGATGTTTTGTAATTTATTATTATGAAAANATTACGTAGCGAGTGGCTCTTTTAGATGAACAACTGAAACGGAATTTTACTATTTTTATTTGATGTTTTGTAATTTATTATTATGAAAATAATAATAATGATATATAACTCACCAGTCAGTCACCATTACATTTAATATTTATTCTTGGAGTTAATTAATTCTACCCAAACCAAAATCCCGATGATAATCCCATCCATTGCCACTTGTAAGATCAATTGACAAGTGTCACAAGAATCACTCTATGCTAAACATCCCCACATATCAACTATGTAACGGAGATTGTGAGTGTTTTGAAATCCTAGAAATAGGGGGAGAGAGAGAGAGAGAGAGATCCAGAGCCATGTTTCAAACAAATGCATGTTNACTTGTAAGATCAATTGACAAGTGTCACAAGAATCACTCTATGCTAAGCATCCCCACATATCAACTATGTAACGGAGATTGTGAGTGTTTTGAAATCCTAGAAATAGGGGGAGAGAGAGAGAGAGAGATCCAGAGCCATGTTTCAAACAAATGCATGTTCATGCTACTCCCCGTTAAGAAATCTTCCTCGACAGCAAGGTACGTCTGTCCCAACACCATATCTTCTTTCATTTTTTATCCACATTTTTTTTTTCTTTGAGCCATTTTTGAACATGCTCTGTCATTTTTTCTCTAAATTTAAATTTCACTTCGGTTATATATGTAAGACCCTTTTTTTTTTTTTNTTTCTTTGAGCCATTTTTGAACATGCTCTGTCATTTTTTCTCTAAATTTAAATTTCACTTCGGTTATATATGTAAGACCTTTTTTTTTTTTTTGAAAACTATATATATATATATATACACATTAAGGTAACCGTGCGGTATAATGTGGATGATTTTGAGGGGATGTTGGTGGCCGTTAGAGGAGTTGAGACTGTGTTTTATATTATAGATATGTATCGGTTCCATCATCGCTTCTGTTTCTGGGTTTTTTTTTTTCTTTNTGAAAACTATATATATATATACACATTAAGGTAACCGTGCTTGAGCGTGCGGTATAATGTGGATGATTTTGAGGGGATGTTGGTGGCCGTTAGAGGAGTTGAGACTGTGTTTTATACTATAGATATGTATCGGTTCCATCATCGCTTCTGTTTCTGGGTTTTTTTTTTTCTTTCACTAAACTCTTATCTTTTCAAGGACTTGTATGAAAAGAGGAGCATAGTAACGTATGTAACTCAATTAGACGTGGCAACTGAAAAATTGAAAGAGAATCGTGGGTGATGAACTAGACTATAGTGAGATAGCTTAATAATAAATGATTAAACTTGGCACAAAATGGATACTTGAGATGGTCTGGCTCCTTCATGACATCGGCAAAATAAATGATTAGTTTCCATGATGCTTCAATTGGGCTAACTCGCAAGCAGTAATATTACGCTGATAAAAAAGAGGACAAAAAATAGAGTTAAAATGACATGACAGTTGACATGTTAAGTAAATCTCATATTTTTAATGAATAAAAGTCTTAGTGTATTTTGGTGATACCTGGCTTAGCATGTTAATTTCACTTAATAAATGGGTTGACATGCACGTGGTTATATATGATACAAATCCGATGTGATACAACTATAGATTTACCGTGAATGAATTGAGTGAACTTCACCACGGCATGTACACGACACAAGCCATTACCACTCCTACAAAAATTTACAGTAGCTACTGCATTTAAACCCTGCTTATCAAGTAGGAGTGTGGTTGGGGCTCGTATGAGGTGGATGTTTCTCTCCTTTGTACTGAAACTATTGATGCTAGACTGAGCAAAGGCTGATCACAGTTTCAAAAATTGAATAAACTCCTCAAGGGTAGACTTCAGTGCCCACAAAAGTGTTTTTAATACTGTAATACTGTAGTAAAACCGCAAGGTTAGGTTATCTTACACAAAAATGAGGTTGTTTGGAATCAATCCTAATATTTTAGGATCGGTTCTAACTTTTTTTGTCATAATTTGACACTATTTAGTTGTAACTTGATCAAAAAATGTTGTACTTTCTAATACGCCGCGGTCTTCCAAATTCTTAGTACCCTGCTAGTTCTCACAGGTGGGCATCATTGAAAAGGGTGAACTACTTGTTGTCCTTTTACTAAGGCCTAAAGTATGGAAATTAGCTTGTGTTATGCCCCACTTGAAGTAACAGAAACGCAAGGTTAGAACAAATAGCAGATTCATTGTCAACACGGACTGGAATGATCTTGTGGGAGCACACTTATAAAACCTTGCTGGTTGTTTGGATTTCATATGACTGTTTACAATAAATGCAATAATTCATGAACTTGTGCAGGTTTTGTCACCCCATTTCGATTGCCAGGGAAGCATCTGCAAAATTGCAGGAACGTACACCATTGGGGGACACCTCTTGGATGTTGTGGCCAAAGATTTTTAACTTTAGCTAATAATCTGAGAAGTTACAAAGAGCAGAAAACACCCAATAAGCATAAACTAGCCAAAAGAAGCATTTTTTCTGGCAAGCTAGAACATAAGCATGCATCGGCACCTAAGAATGGTAATTTGACAACATTTCAGACTGATCTATGTGAGCGATTGTATGCGTTCTACCGGTTTTCTCGTCCACACACTGTGATTGGTACTGTGAGTTTGATCTCCTCATATTTCTTGAGAAGTAGGAGTTAATAGCAAAGAAGTCACTTTGAATCTAGTTGAATTGATGAGTTAATTTTTTTTTTTTTTTGTGATCTACCAGGTAATAGGAATAACTTCAGTTTCTCTTCTTCCTTTAGAATCAATGGCAGATCTGTCTCTGGCATTCTTAGTTGGACTTTTGAAGGTAAACATTTCTGTTCTGAAGTAATGAGTTAAAGAACTTCTTTGGTGTTGTAACTCACATCTTTGTTAATTTCGCATTGTAGGCATTGATCCCGTCAATATTGATGAATATTTATGTGGTGGGACTAAATCAATTGTTCGATGTTGAAATAGACAAGGTAAAAGAGTTACACTCACTGCTCACATTTTATGTTTCATATGTTTGTCTTCTACTTGATTTTTTGTACATATTCTTAGATCAATTATACATTTTATTTGTATGTTTTTCTGCTTCTCTGTGCATGTTTATTAGGTAAACAAACCCAATCTTCCACTGGCTTCTGGAGAATTCTCTGTGGGAATAGGAGTGACAATTGTTTCAACATGTCTTTTGATGGTTAGTAATCCCTCTAGTATGTGTTAAATTTAATATTCAAATACAGATTGATATAAAACGTTATGTCCCAGTCAATTCAGAGCTTATGGAGTGTATCAGGATGCAATTAAACCCGACAAGTTTCATTTGAGAATTAACTTAGTGCCAAACTCTTGGCTTGTTTCCATATATATATATATATATATATATATATATTTTGTTTGAATCTCCATAATAAGAATTGAAGTTGTGTTTGGCTGTCCAGATATTCTAGCTACTCGAATGACGGTCAACTAATCTAATCGAGAATCTTTATGGGACACAGGCATGGTGTTCTTTGTGACAGAGCATCTAAGTTTTTAATTTCTCTTGCATAATGTTTCAGAGTTTTGCCATTGGAATCATGTTTCAGTCACCACCATTGTTTTCTGCCCTTCTCATAAGCTTTCTACTTGGCAGCGCATATTCTGTTGAGGTAAGTTCCATATATATATATTGACATATAATACCAATGCATGATTTAAATTAATTATAAGTCCAACAAGAAACAACTTAAATGAGGAGCCATCTTTTTACACTACAAGATTATAGGAATGAATACCAGGTATGACAACTTCATATTAATCTATATTTAGAGGTACTATAAGTTATAGGCTGAGAACATGCACAAACATAACCATGGTCTCTGGCAGGAGCAGAGCCAGGTTTCTCGATTAGGAGGGGTAAAATACTACTAAAAAAATTGACTAATTGATGCAATAAAATTTTAGGTCGTATAAAAGATTTCAAGATTTAAGGCTAAATTGTTATATGAAACTTTAAAACCAGCTTTTTTTGTCTAAACAAAACGGGTACAAAAAAAAAAGAAATTATTTCAACCCAATCATTTATGGAAGTAGAGCACAATATTCTTTCAAATCTCACTCACAAGTTGATGACAAAATTATCTCTAATTTTTTTTTTGTGACACTTAGTTGAAATAGCAAAAAATATTTTTGGATTAAACCTCAGGCTACTAACTTACAGAAAAATAATTGAGAGCACTTGTATAATTACTATCTATCAGTTCCTCTCCTTTTAGTCGAGTGGCTTCGCTCCTCCCGCAGATGAAATAGTTCACAACCTTCTTCTAGTTTTCTTGGAATCAGCTGAGCTTCACTATGAACTAATAGACTGAAATTAGCATATAATAAATGATGTATTATAAGTATAGTGAAACCAATATCCCAGTTATTAAGTCAAAAGAGAGGTCATAGCTTGTATAAGATCCAACAAAATCCTACTAATCCCGAACCACGAACTAACTAAAAACAAAAAGTTTATTACCACTATACAAAGTTTTAAAAATTTAGGAGGCGCAACTTCTTAAAATGAACAAAATTTTGGTCCCAAACTATTACTGTATAATGGGGTTTTCCACACCCTTGTCCGAAGGTGGCTCTACCCCTAGTCTCTAGAATTAGTTGTATGGGTGTGCTTTTGTGTTATTGTGCATGCTTCCATGCAAGGATAGTGCCACCTAGAGGGGAGTGGTGTCAATTGGCAACATTAAATTCAGAAATTTAATTTCATACAATAATCATATTCTAGGAAATATATGTGAAGGGTTTGTCTTGTCCCCTTTATTAGACCAAAATATCCTACCCCAATGATAAATTTGAGATGAAATTAAGACGAAATCATTGGAATTAGGGTTTAGGATTTTTAATTTGGGGACAGTTTGAGTCACGGCCTGTGATGGTTTGATGTAGTTCAGTCTATGGGAATGAATTGTTGAACAACCAGACCAGGAAAAATTCCTGGAGCTGCCACTGCTTGCTTGAGTGTCACTTTCACATCAGTTAATAGTCTAGGATGAAATATGATGAAACCATTGAAGTGCATGTCTTTGTATTTTCTTGTAGCTACCACTGCTCAGATGGAAAAGAAATGCATTCCTGGCTGCAACATGCATCCTCATTGTGAGGGCTATCGTTGTTCAACTTGCCTTCTTTATACACATTCAGGTATTTACAACCCCCCCCCCCAAAAAAAAAAAAAAAAAGTCCCCAACCAACAATATGCAAGTACCATGTCATTTAACACCCTCTCATATTTCAATTAATAACACAATTTAATATCTGCAGAAATACGTGCTTGGTAGATCAATAGTGTGTACAAAGTCATTGGTTTTTGCAGTTGCTTTCATGTGTTTATTCTCGACTGTTATTGCTCTTTTCAAGGTAACTTTCATGTGTGCTATATTTAGCAACACAATTTTGTAAGTTTCAATTTAGCAATTCAAGCTGCTAACATTGTTGTGAAGTAGTGTTGATGGTGGATGTTCGAAATTTTGTGTAAAAATATAAGGTTATCTCATGAAACTTTTAGTTATTTAGTTCATATATAATGGAGAAACACAGTTTTAGGCTCAACTAAAGTGACAAGTATTCATTTGGCTACTAGAACACAAATGTTTTTTCGAGCACCTAGACATGCATGAAGGAAGAACAAGTTGAAGTAGCTAAAAACCACTCAGAGAACTTAACGTTTTATGACAGTGTCTGTATCTTCAACTTTGAGGAAAAAGACCAAGACCCGGGTTAATGAAGAGTTTACAAGATGCAAAATGTGATTTTCTCTTAGTGTTTGTTTTTTTGGGATCCCAAATTCAACTTAAAACGTCAAGTACAAGCTTAATCATTTGATATAGAATGCCAAAACAAATACTATGTAAATATACAAACATATGCTCATCAGTGCCACAACAACTCGATGTATTAATTTACAAATGGCACAAATTCTAAGACAATTGTTTAGGCATTTGTGTCATGTTTTTTCGTAACATTCAAAAGTGTTTCTTTGCCGGCAGAGGATTACTAAATTATAAGGATTTTCGCCCATGTACTATGATGCTGAAATTTTTTCGCTCTGCTTGCCTTCCATTGGCTGGATTCATGCCTTGATATGCTACTAACAACACAGATGAATCATTTTTCATAGCTAGTTCAAAAGAGACATAATAAATTGTTACTGCTTGCTGCCAGTAATCACTCAATTTATAGCTTTCAATTATTAATACATGCTTCAAAACTGTTTACCCCATTCGTATGATGCTTAACAGGACATACCCGATGTGGATGGGGATAGAAATTTTGGCGTTCTGTCACTGAGTGTCAGGCTTGGACAAAAAAAGGTAAGTACAATCAAATTCCAACCTACGTAATTTTACATTTCGATACAACCACAACAACAGACCAAAAAAAAAACAGAACTTGTGAAACTTCTTATTATTCAATTATTGTTATCTCTTGACGCATACTCATGGCATTCAAATGTAGCATTTGTTTGAAGAAAAATGATCATGTATATGTTTCCTCAAAAAATTTCCTGTCACCTACATAGGTCTTTTGGCTTTGTATTGGCATGCTGTTAATGGCTTATGGAATTGCTGTGGTGATAGGAGTTTCCTCCTCATCTCTGCCAAGCAAATTTATCACTGTAAGTGAATATCTCTCTTCATCTATGTGTCTCATCATGATATATTTTGTTTGTAGGCTGTAGCTCATATGGCATACCTTGTGCAGGTATTAGGCCATTTTTCACTTGCTTCTTTTCTTTGGCTTCATGCTCGATCTGTTGATCCTGAAAATAAAGCATCAATAACTTCCTTTTACATGCTCATATGGAAGGCAAGTAAACCTATTTCTATTAGCCCACTGCACCAAATTGCTTGGCTATGAAAACAGTATGCTCAGTGTTAAACAAATAAAATTTTTCTTATTGTTTTTGCTGAACTTCATTTGAAGGTAAGTTTCCCAACAACATTCTATCCTCCTTAATCTTTAATGTGATGCATAATCTTCCATTCCGGGTATTTTAATTGATGACTGCCCAAGCTGCACTACGTACCCTTTGTTAAGGAATCACGTAGCAGTAGTCTCTCTTTATTCACCCCAAGAATGAAGTATCCTTTGTTTCATGGGATGGATTTCGTTAACACAGATAGGCCAGAAATGGTCTTTGCAAGTATCCTGCTTTCTGTTCAAGAATCGGTAACGGTTTTAAGGGAGACTATCAAACTCCACAATAAGCTCTTATCATCTCTATGCGAATTCTGACCTTAGCTTTTCGTCTTTGAGTAGTATGAGCGAAAGCTCGCTCAACTTAATAATTGCTGTCTTACTGGACTTGCTTACTAGCTGTGCCTTGGTAAATACTTATTTTATTTTTTATATGTTTTCTACCAATTGGTCAAATTAAAAATAGTTCTGGTAAATTGTATCAGTTGGATTTTGATCTACCTATTAACCATACTAGGCACCCAAAAACACATACTACAATAAAACAAATGATAAAGTTGTGATTAGTTGTCGTTACCTTTGAAACCGTTCTATGTTTCCATTGCAACAAATGTATGCTATATGTTTAGATTTTTATTTCGTATCATACTCAAACAAGCAATGGTATTGTTTTGCAGCTATTTTATGCAGAGTACCTCCTCATTCCTTTTGTACGTTGAGAAGGATAGCAGATTTTCGGGTGTCTAAAATCAATTCATGTGGTCCAAGCCATGTCTCGATGTGGAGCATACATTATAATTTGCAATTCAATCAACTTGTAATTTTGTAAACAAGCAATGCACAGGATGGTTAATCGAGCTGTGTTTGCAGCTGGTTATCTAGCATTGGCGGCACATGGTCTTCCTTTCTCCTCTCCCCGCCCGCCACCACAGTGGTGTTACTGGAAAACTAAGAATACCCTTATAGCTTTACAGACAAACCATAAATATCTATGGCTAAATTGTGTTTCAAGTTGAACTGATTCGGCCAGAGGGAGATGTTACAGCATATAGAGTTCTTACCCACATAGATTAAGCAGTTGCCATTGAGTTGCTGCAACTTTTTCAAGCTAGTATGAAAAGGTTGGAGTGTATATTAGCATTCCAATGTTTGATAATAGCTAGGATTAAGTGTTGAAAAAAAAATAAAATTTCACTTAAAGATTTATATAATCTATCAACCCTGACTCAGGATTAGACCTGGGTGGTGTCAGGGGTGGTGGTGGAGACTAGTGATGTAGTTCGGAATGAGAAATATAACTAAATATTCAAGAATAATAAATTCTACATTAATAGAATTAGGCATTCTACAATAATAAGAATGAATTGTCATTACTACATGTCAAACATTGAAATGAACATTATTAAGTAATGATCAGTCTATTCTCATGTTGCATTACCACCAACCAACAACAATGTGAAGGGAGTATAGATCTCATCTAACAAGAGGATTTTCAAACCAAAGCAAACGAGTTTCCACAATATGTGACGTTGATGTGAAATTGAAACAAAATGAAGTTAATAGACTAAAGTTTAATTTTTCAGTTCAAATAGTAAAATGGTGAATTTGCAAGTCCTATCACACATTTAGGTCAATAGTAATCGGTTAAACACAACATAATTTGGATAAATCCAGTTTAACCCAATTTATAGACAACAAGAACCCGACACAACACCAAGAATACAACTTCACACAATTATAAATAGAGTAAATTTTAATTTGACATACCTTGTAAGATTCAAAATTAACGATACAACAACATGATCCATTAAAAGCTCACTGATGACGTAATATAAGAATTAGACTGAATATTTTCTCGTGAGACTCATTCAACTAATTTTGCACCATGTTAGAGTTTTGTAGCTAGTTTACAATGGTTGAGTAACCCGCGCTGCCTGGACCTTGTGACGAATTTGGGCTTGAGCCTCTTTGTCATAGCAGTAATTCGCCGCATCCTGAGTAAGTATTCGTCACCGACCAACAAGAACTCACCTTTTCATTGAAAACTGGTTTCAACCAACCACCGCCACCTCAATTTGCCCTCCCAACTTATTTCCCAATTACAACTCGTCGGTTACATGTTTAGCTCACAGTCAGGTAGTCTAATCACTAATAGACCAATCTATAGATACACACAGTGCTTCTCCCTCCTAGGGTTTCGCTTACACAACTCGCGGCGTCTCTCTCAAATCGCGAAAATGGTAACTCTCTCTCTCTCTCTCTGTGAATTTGACGTTTTTGTATTGTTTTCCTCTCTGAATCTGGGTTTGTGCATTGTTACAGCCGTCGCACAAGACCTTTATGATCAAGAAGAAGCTGGCGAAGAAGCAGAGGCAGAATAGGCCCATCCCTCACTGGATCCGTATGAGAACTGATAACACAATCAGGTGCTCATTTCTTCATTCTTCATTCTTCATTCTCTCTCCCATCTATATCTTCATGCGTTTTGTGTACTTTCTCTGTCTAAATCTGAGTGTCTATTTGTGCGTATGCGTCTTTTTCAGGTACAATGCGNTTGATGTGAAATTGAAACAAAATGAAGTTAATAGACTAAAGTTTAATTTTCCAATTCAAATAGTAAAATGGTGAATCTGCAAGTCCTATCACACATTTAGGTCAATAGTAATCGGTTAAACACAACATAATTTGGATAAATCCAGTTT
The DNA here is from genome assembly GCA_963454935.2 of Ilex paraguariensis. Classification (NCBI taxonomy): domain Eukaryota; kingdom Viridiplantae; phylum Streptophyta; class Magnoliopsida; order Aquifoliales; family Aquifoliaceae; genus Ilex; species Ilex paraguariensis. Next base: position 91,233 of record CAUOFW020008780.1, on the reverse strand, counting down.
AACCCAATTTATAGACAACAAGAACCCGACACAACACCAAGAATACAACTTCACACAATTATAAATAGAGTAAATTTTAATTTGACATACCTTTTAAGATTCAAAATTAACGATACAACAACATGATCCATTAAAAGCTCACTGATGACGTAATATAAGAATTAGACTGAATATTTTCTCGTGAGACTCATTCAACTAATTTTGCACCATGTTAGAGTTTTGTAGCTAGTTTACAATGGTTGAGTAACCCGCGCTGCCTGGACCTTGTGACGAATTTGGGCTTGAGCCTCTTTGTCATAGCAGTAATTCGCCGCATCCTGAGTAAGTATTCGTCACCGACCAACAAGAACTCACCTTTTCATTGAAAACTGGTTTCAACCAACCACCGCCACCTCAATTTGCCCTCCCAACTTATTTCCCAATTACAACTCGTCGGTTACATGTTTAGCTCACAGTCAGGTAGTCTAATCACTAATAGACCAATCTATAGATAAACACAGTGCTTCTCCCTCCTAGGGTTTCGCTTACACAACTCGCGGCGTCTCTCTCAAATCGCGAAAATGGTAACTCTCTCTCTCTCTCTCTCTGTGAATTTGACGTTTTTGTATTGTTTTCCTCTCTGAATCTGGGTTTGTGCATTGTTACAGCCGTCGCACAAGACCTTTATGATCAAGAAGAAGCTGGCGAAGAAGCAGAGGCAGAATAGGCCCATCCCTCACTGGATCCGTATGAGAACTGATAACACAATCAGGTGCTCATTTCTTCATTCTTCATTCTTCATTCTCTCTCCCATCTATATCTTCATGCGTTTTGTGTACTTTCTCTGTCTAAATCTGAGTGTCTATTTGTGCGTATGCGTCTTTTTCAGGTACAATGCGAAGCGTAGGCACTGGCGTCGTACCAAGCTTGGGTTCTGAGATGGGTAGTGGAATTCACAGTTACTTAGCTTTGTTTTGATCGGAATTCGACTTTGTTTAGTTGTTGCAAGGACAAGGGTTAAGAATTCGATGTTCTTTGTGTTGATTTGAGGTTAATTTTAAGGAACCGACTCATAGGAGTCCTTCATAAGATATCTTATTGTTGTTTATTTGATATCGTCTAATGTTGGAAATCATGGCATAGACTTCATGTATTGTATTGGGTTTTTGTTTTCATTAACTGGAAAGATGGCTTGAATCCGTTTTCTGCACAGGATTTGTGGATTGTTGTTTTTCGAGTATATTGGTGAAAAAGATTATTGTTCACTTGGTCACTGTTCGTGGACTCTGTACATAGCTAACTTTAGGTATGGTTTGCACAAAGTGAATTCTCTCATATTTGGACCCACAACCTTTACATTGTTCGATTGAACATACAACCACTGCAATGAATAATGATCCATTTTTGAGTATCTTGGTCCACTTACTAATTTGGAATGTGCGTGTTTGTTATTGTTTCTTTTCTATTTCCCTTGTTCTGGTAATATGGTTTAGGCTTATTTTCTTCATGTTGTTTGATGATGGTTCTAAGTTATTACTTGTTTGCAATTTTGGAAAGATGGGTTGGTTTAGTTGATGTGTGGATGGTTTTGTTCTTCTCATGGGTTATTAAGTTGAATTGATAAAAGTGGTTTCAAATTCTTTTTTTGTATGGTTTGCTCTGCTTTATTGTATCTTAATTCATGTTTTTTGATTAAACTAGAACATGGTGTATTTATACTTTTTGTTTCACATGTTTGAGCNATTGTTACAGCCGTCGCACAAGACCTTTATGATCAAGAAGAAGCTGGCGAAGAAGCAGAGGCAGAATAGGCCCATCCCTCACTGGATCCGTATGAGAACTGATAACACAATCAGGTGCTCATTTCTTCATTCTTCATTCTCTCTCCCATCTATATCTTCATGCGTTTTGTGTACTTTCTCTGTCTAAATCTGAGTGTCTATTTGTGCGTATGCGTCTTTTTCAGGTACAATGCGAAGCGTAGGCACTGGCGTCGTACCAAGCTTGGGTTCTGAGATGGGTAGTGGAATTCACAGTTACTTAGCTTTGTTTTGATCGGAATTCGACTTTGTTTAGTTGTTGCAAGGACAAGGGTTAAGAATTCGATGTTCTTTGTGTTGATTTGAGGTTAATTTTAAGGAACCGACTCATAGGAGTCCTTCATAAGATATCTTATTGTTGTTTATTTGATATCGTCTAATGTTGGAAATCATGGCATAGACTTCATGTATTGTATTGGGTTTTTGTTTTCATTAACTGGAAAGATGGCTTGAATCCGTTTTCTGCACAGGATTTGTGGATTGTTGTTTTTCGAGTATATTGGTGAAAAAGATTATTGTTCACTTGGTCACTGTTCGTGGACTCTGTACATAGCTAACTTTAGGTATGGTTTGCACAAAGTGAATTCTCTCATATTTGGACCCACAACGTTTACATTGTTCGATTGAACATACAACCACTGCAATGAATAATGATCCATTTTTGAGTATCTTGGTCCACTTACTAATTTGGAATGTGCGTGTTTGTTATTGTTTCTTTTCTATTTCCCTTGTTCTGGTAATATGGTTTAGGCTTATTTTCTTCATGTTGTTTGATGATGGTTCTAAGTTATTACTTGTTTGCAATTTTGGAAAGATGGGTTGGTTTAGTTGATGTGTGGATGGTTTTGTTCTTCTCATGGGTTATTAAGTTGAATTGATAAAAGTGGTTTCAAATTCTTTTTTTGTATGGTTTGCTCGCTTTATTGTATCTTAATTCATGTTTTTTGATTAAACTAGAACATGGTGTATTTATACTTTTTGTTTCACATGTTTGAGCAGCTAGTTTTTTTTTTTTTTTGGGCACCTTCAAATGGTAATGGTGTGATTGCAATGTGGGTTACACTTCACTTACAGATGTGGTTGGTGAAGGTTTCCTGCTCTGTTCAGATCATCATTGTCTTCATAGAGATTTCTTCAGTTTGGATTTAAAGTCGTAAATTCAAACTTTGTTGCCCCCAATTTTGCAAGTGTCTAATTTAAAAACCGAAGTTTTGACAAAATTAAATGTACTCAGCTTCAACGAAATAATGAATTAACTCACATAACCTGTTTTCAATAAGCGTTAGATGGAATCAAAGTTAAGTATTTTCTCCCGCAAGAATTGATATGTAAATGTTGCACAAGCTTTGCACTAATAAAAAAAAAAATCTTTGTTTTGTTTTTCGTTTTACACCGTAGCTTCTAACATAGTTTTTTCTAATATAACTAAAAAAGAGCCAAGAGTCATAAACTTGAAACAATGCACTTGATTTTGGGGTAAATGAATGGTATTAAAACAATAGGACAAGAGACGTAAATTTTAGTTTGATTGGTACATAAATATTAATTGAAAAACCGATAAATTGTATAAAATAAATAAATTCATACATTTTATATTTGTTAATATTTTTTTAAATAGAAAATTAAAATAAAAAGATAGCAGAAAGTTGACCCTGCTTTGGGTTTGACATTTGCGAACAAAACCAACGGAGTTAGAAAAAAAAAATCACAGACAACCCGCTGAGGTATTGCCACTTGATTTTATCGCCTCAGTCCCTCTTGTATCTTGTCATCTCTCTTTTTCTTTCTGTACTCAAAGCTAAAGGTTCTCTCTCTCTCTCTCCTCACTGCCCCCCACCCCTGGGCATCGTTTTCTTCGTTGGAAGCTGGAAGGCAAGCNACCAATCTATAGATACACACAGTGCTTCTCCCTCCTAGGGTTTCGCTTACACAACTCGCGGCGTCTCTCTCAAATCGCGAAAATGGTAACTCTCTCTCTCTCTCTCTGTGAATTTGACGTTTTTGTATTGTTTTCCTCTCTGAATCTGGGTTTGTGCATTGTTACAGCCGTCGCACAAGACCTTTATGATCAAGAAGAAGCTGGCGAAGAAGCAGAGGCAGAATAGGCCCATCCCTCACTGGATCCGTATGAGAACTGATAACACAATCAGGTGCTCATTTCTTCATTCTTCATTCTCTCTCCCATCTATATCTTCATGCGTTTTGTGTACTTTCTCTGTCTAAATCTGAGTGTCTATTTGTGCGTATGCGTCTTTTTCAGGTACAATGCGAAGCGTAGGCACTGGCGTCGTACCAAGCTTGGGTTCTGAGATGGGTAGTGGAATTCACAGTTACTTAGCTTTGTTTTGATCGGAATTCGACTTTGTTTAGTTGTTGCAAGGACAAGGGTTAAGAATTCGATGTTCTTTGTGTTGATTTGAGGTTAATTTTAAGGAACCGACTCATAGGAGTCCTTCATAAGATATCTTATTGTTGTTTATTTGATATCGTCTAATGTTGGAAATCATGGCATAGACTTCATGTATTGTATTGGGTTTTTGTTTTCATTAACTGGAAAGATGGCTTGAATCCGTTTTCTGCACAGGATTTGTGGATTGTTGTTTTTCGAGTATATTGGTGAAAAAGATTATTGTTCACTTGGTCACTGTTCGTGGACTCTGTACATAGCTAACTTTAGGTATGGTTTGCACAAAGTGAATTCTCTCATATTTGGACCCACAACCTTTACATTGTTCGATTGAACATACAACCACTGCAATGAATAATGATCCATTTTTGAGTATCTTGGTCCACTTACTAATTTGGAATGTGCGTGTTTGTTATTGTTTCTTTTCTATTTCCCTTGTTCTGGTAATATGGTTTAGGCTTATTTTCTTCATGTTGTTTGATGATGGTTCTAAGTTATTACTTGTTTGCAATTTTTGAAAGATGGGTTGGTTTAGTTGATGTGTGGATGGTTTTGTTCTTCTCATGGGTTATTAAGTTGAATTGATAAAAGTGGTTTCAAATTCTTTTTTTGTATGGTTTGCTCTGCTTTATTGTATCTTAATTCATGTTTTTTGATTAAACTAGAACATGGTGTATTTATACTTTTTGTTTCACATGTTTGAGCGGCTAGTTTTTTTTTTTTTTTGGGCACCTTCAAATGGTAATGGTGTGATTGCAATGTGGGTTACACTTCACTTACGGATGTGGTTGGTGAAGGTTTCCTGCTCTGTTCAGATCATCATTGTCTTCATAGAGATTTCTTCGGTTTGGATTTAAAGTCGTAAATTCAAACTTTGTTGCCCCCAATTTTGCAAGTGTCTAATTTAAAAAATGAAGTTTTGACAAAATTAAATGTACTCAGCTTCAACGAAATAATGAATTAACTCAAAATAACCTGTTTTCAATAAGCGTTAGATGGAATCAAAGTTACGTATTTTCTCCCGCAAGAATTGATATCTAAATGTTGCACGAGCTTTGCACTAATAAAAAAAAAAATCTTTGTTTTGTTTTTCGTTTTACACAGTATCTTCTAACATGAGTTTTTTTTAATATAACTAAAAAAGAGCCAAAAGTCATAAACTTGAAACAATGCACTTGATTTTGGGGTAAATGAATGGTATTAAAACAATAGGACAAGAGACGTAAATTTTAGTTTGATTGGTACATAAATATTAATTGAAAAACCGATAAATTGTATAAAATAAATAAATTCATACATTTTATATTTGTTAATATTTTTTTAAATAGAAAATTAAAATAAAAAGATAGCAGAAAGTTGACCCTGCTTTGGGTTTGACATTTGCGAACAAAACCAACGGAGTTAGAAAAAAAAAATCACAGACAACCCGCTGAGGTATTGCCACTTGATTTTATCGCCTCAGTCCCTCTTGTATCTTGTCATCTCTCTTTTTCTTTCTGTACTCAAAGCTAAAGGTTCTCTCTCTCTCTCTCCTCACTGCCCCCCACCCCTGGGCATCGTTTTCTTCGTTGGAAGCTGGAAGGCAAGCTCTCTCTCTCTCTCTCTCTCTCTCTCTCTGTGTTTTCTTTGTTTTGTATGAGATGGGCATTAGTAAGAACTTGAACAATTTCGGATACAATGGATGCATGTGATCTTAGACACATAGGTGTGTGTGGTGTGGATTGATCTTTGCATGAATCAATGAAGGATCACGATGATAACATCTCGATGAATCCGTTTAGAAGGTCACGCTGGCTTGTCAATTGAATTTGATCTGATAATTACCGTTCGTTTTCTATGTGATGCTCCAGATGGCTTCAAACACAATGCTCTCCCTGGCCTCTACCTCTGCATCACCTTTATTATCCTTGCAAGATACTTTGAAGGTACAATAAATTTCAATTTCTGCTACAATACCTATGTCTCTGTGTGTGCGTGTGTGATCTTTTTTTGACCTCTGTTTGCTTTCTCAGAAACAGAGGATAGAATAAGAAATTAATATTGAAAAATGTGTTTTAATTTCAAGACTATATGTTGTGTGTTTAATTTGAGCAGACAAAATTGAAGCTTACCAGCTCTAATCATACTAGTTTCTTGGGCAAGGGAAAAAGCGTCCCCTTCACAAACACAAAGGTATTCCTTCTTTTTTTGGTTAAAAAAAATGGTCTTAGCCTTCTTTCTTTTTTTTTTTTTCAAGTTAAGCTATGTCAGTGTTCTATAAATAGACTTGTTACTGGAACCCTGTTCTACTATTTGTGGTTTGGTAAATTCAGCCTTGCTGGGTATGGTTCTTTTACTCAATTCACTCATGTAATGGACAGAACAGAATGATAAAAATGGAAATTTGATATTAGTATTTCTAACTTATTTATTTGCATGTGGACTTAACTTTTCTTACCTATAGATGCGTGGTGTTCCTTGAAGATTTTTTAGTTATTCAACTTTTCTGCAGATGGATTCTGTTTTTCCATATCTCAATTTACAAAGCATCATCCCAACTATTCGTAGTCCGCCACTTGTGCTCTATCAAGGGAAATATTTTTTTGTTGAACCTCATGCTATTATGTCATTTTTTTTTTCTATATCAATTAATATTTTCATTTAACCTCTAAAATTGTAGTTAATAGGTACCATCACATCACTCTTTCTTAGTGTAGCAATAGTTCATCTTCTATCTATCTAATATTATCTACTTTGATCCAATGGTAAAAATTCATCCCCAAAATTTTTTTCGAGCACAAAAGCATCATCTTCACTACACGACTCAATGTTAGACAACTCAATCAACACATTGACATGCTCTCCAATGTCACACAATCTCATCAAGCCACACTTACCTCTACATACTAGCGATAACCTCATGCCTAAAGACACTCTATAATACCAAAAATCCAACGTTGTTTTATAATATTTCTATTTTAAATAACATTTTTTTCTTTTTTTTTTAATTATATAATTTAAAATTAAAGTGAGCGGAGAGAAAATAAGAGAGACGTGAAAGAGAGAGAAGAGAGAGGTAAGTGTGAATTAATTTGGCATTAGGGAGTGTGTTTGATTAAGTTGTGTATCAAAGTAGAAGAATCAATCTTCACTGTTGTTGTATTTTTAAAAATTGAGAATGCAACTTCTTAATTGTAATATTAGATATATATGTCTAAACCGAATAAGTCACTGATTTCTTTAGTTATTTCTTATTGGGGCTGTTTCTTACTTTTTCTGGATATATGCATTTCTAATTTACCAAACATTCCTCTTAATGTGCTTATTTTTGCACCCCTAGTTTTTTTAGCATATTATTTCTTTGCTAAAAAAATGATAGGCACATAAGGTTTGGTTTGGTTTGGTTTATTTCTTTGCTGCCAACATCCATTATTATAAAGCTTGCCATTGAACATCACATGGGCACAAAAGCATCAGGAAAGAAGCCTATAATTTATTTGTCATTTCATTTAATTTTGCATTTCTACTCCATTTTAGGGTTTTGATAAACAAGGCAATCAAGGAACACTAATACGAATACGGGATATGAGTACAATACAATACAGATATGACGATACAACAAAACTTACAAAAATAGAATACAAATATAGTCAGAATACTTCTATAATCAAATATATTTTATATTTTTACTATTTTCTAACGACTTGATAATTATGGTTTTTAGTAAACTTTTAACAATAATTAGCAAAATTAGCAATTTGAACATTCAAAAAGGTATATATCATCTCATTATTGTATATTTACAAAGTGAACATGACTAATTAAAGGAATCAGAGTCAATATTTATCTAGTTGGTTTGTTTAGAAATATTTGTTGCCAAAATTATAATGTAATTACTTCATTTTATCTTCAATCCTTACTCAAACCCTCACTCAAAGTTAAATTCAGGCAAAAAAACAACCTCCAATCTTTTACTTAAATCCAAAACAATTGAATGGACACTCAAATTTTTACTCAAATTAAGGAAAACTTAAATTTTGAATGGTTAGATTTTACCTTCTTTTAAAGATCCAGTAGTCGTATTCTATCATTCTTTAAATTTGGGTTTGCTCTCATTTAAATTTGGGTCTATTTTCTTTTAATTTTGAGTATGTTCATTGGGGTGTGTTTTAATCAAATCAAGCTTTTTAACTGAAATTTGAGGAAAAATTTGAATCACGGTTGAAGATGGTCATGTGATAGAATATAAGATAATACTTAGAAAATAACCATGTGTCTTCAAAGTTATATAAATTTGTTGATATATGGCGTTACGTGAATGTGAAAGGAGCGGCTAAAGATCAAAATTAAAAATTATGCATATTTTTCTGCGTACAAAAGTATATGCGAAGTATCCACATATTTGATTTATTATTAGATACGTATAGCGTGTATTTGATACATATATTGAGTATCCAATGAGTATTATATCTGATGCGGATACGTCAGCCTTAACAAAGTATCTGTGCTTCATAGAGACGGATAATTGCATCCTGGTTTGACACGTTTTATCTTGACCCTTAAGATCTTAGTTTTAAATATTTCTTATTTGCAGTCTTTTGGTCGGATAACTATGGCTGTTGCCGTCAAGGTTTCTCGATTTGAGAGTATAACAATGGCTCCTCCTGATCCCATCCTTGGAGTTTCTGAAGCATTCAGAGCTGACACAAATGAAATGAAGCTCAACCTAGGTGTTGGAGCATATCGTACAGAAGAACTTCAACCTTATGTGCTTAATGTTGTGAAGAAGGTAACGTTTTTTCCTCATTCTGTTGGTTAGCAATTAATGGCTTTGGTTTGTTCCAATATTTCCTTCTTTCTTCTAACAAGGGATATGGGTAGAATACTCTAATTCTATGTATAGCAAAGGGACAAGAATGCTTTTTGTTTTCGAGAATCAAAATACAGTTGATAAATATTATATATTGAAACATTTCAATTGTAGGCAGAGAATCTTATGCTGGAGAGGGGTGAAAACAAAGAGGTACCTAATATTTATGAGTTCAATGGATTGACTTAACATATTTTCATTGAACGGTTTCTTACCTCCTTCAATATCAAATCTTTAGTATCTTCCAATCGAGGGTTTAGCTGCATTCAACAAGGTCACAGCAGAGCTATTGTTTGGAGCAGACAACCCAGTGATCCAGCAACAAAGAGTATGTATACATGTGATTTATATGTTAGTAGAAAGACATCATAGTACATCTCTGATATATCAATCTGAGGAACTTTGTTTTGATCTAATTTATATTTTTTCTTTACCATTCAGGTTGCAACTGTTCAAGGTCTTTCTGGGACTGGTTCTCTTAGGCTCGCTGCAGCACTAATAGAGCGATATTTTCCTGGGGCAAAAGTTCTGATATCATCTCCAACTTGGGGTGTGTATCATTACTCTCTTGAATTTGCCTGGGAGATCTAAAGTACAGTGACACAATAACAGACTAAAACATCACTTGCAGGTAACCACAAGAATATCTTTAATGATGCTGGAGTTCCTTGGTCTGAATATCGCTACTATGACCCGAAAACTGTTGGTTTGGATTTTGATGGGATGATATCAGACATAAAGGTAATGTTGACCTCACTTTCATCTATGAATGTGTAACTTTGAAGTCTATATCGAAATTATCCATTGCTTAAGAACATTGTCAGATGTTGGTTTTGGGTAGTCATACTAGATTTACAATGAAGAAATGAATACGAAATGTGCCCATATGTAAAAACTCTTGATTATGAGTTTAGCATTGTGATGTATTCGCCTTTTTCTTTTCCTTTTCTTTTTTCAACCCCCTTTCATGCAAGGATGTGCTAAAGATATCGGCTTGATGAGCGTATTGATTGCGCAACTTATTGCTTACACCTCGTTTTTGTTTTTAATCTGCCAGCACCTTGTATTCTTAGCAGCTTTAGCCTCTGTTCACGTCATAACATCTAGAATATTTTGCTTCTCTCAAATGCAAGTGTCTAGCACAAAAATTTTAAAATATTGAGCTTTTTCGCCATTTAAAAAAGGAAAAAGAAAAAAATGATCCAGGTTAACCCATGCACATTTTGATTCCCTTTACATTTCCTGTCTCAATCACATCTCTTCTTATAGTTATATATCTAATAACCTGAATAATGATGTTTTGGGTACAGGCTGCTCCTGAAGGATCTTTTGTGTTGCTTCATGGCTGTGCGCACAACCCAACCGGCATTGATCCAACTCCTGAGCAGTGGGAAATAATTGCTGATGTCATTCAAGAGAAGAACCTCATTCCCTTTTTTGACGTTGCTTACCAGGTATTATCATGTAGTTTTTAAAAGGTTATTGTCACTTTAAATCAAGTTTCTAAATTCTAGTTTCAGTGTTTTCACATCTTGAAATAATGCAACAGAGTATCGTTATTTTTACGAAGGATTTTCGATTAATAGTGGAAAGATATATGAATATATGTGTGTTTAGAAATATTTACATATATATATATATATATTGTGAAAATCAGTCCACTAATCAAAAATCAAGAATGGGCTCATAATCCATATTGCAGCATATTGTGAACATGTTGATAGGATATTAACAGTAGTTGGTTTGTGTCTGAACTCCATACTTCATTACAGGGATTTGCAAGTGGAAGCCTGGATGCAGATGCATCATCTGTGAGGTTGTTTGCTGCACGCGGCATGGAGCTTCTGGTCGCTCAGTCATACAGTAAGAATCTGGGTCTTTATGCCGAAAGGATTGGAGCAATCAACGTCATCTGCTCAACAGCAGAAGCAGCCACGAGGTATAGTGGATCAATATTCCATTCTCATCTATCTTCTGGCNCCCCCCCCCAAAAAAAAAAAAAAAAAAAAAACAATAATCTCCTCAGCACCGAGAGGAGAGAAGGAAAGATAATCAACCAGAATTTGGGATAACCCTAGGCCATGGTAATCTCAATCCTAACCCCTAAGAAGCAGAAACACATATACCCGAAACGAATACGACACACAACGTGATTTTCTCCAATTTTCTTGATCTTAAATTTAGGTCTTACAATTCTCAAAGACCTCAACCTAAGCAAGCGCATATTTCTAAACAAATAGGACCCAAATTTCAACATAATCAGACTCATTTCCAAAAAAGTAGGACCCAAATATGTCGAAGACACATTATATATAATTATTCCTTATAGACCACAGCTATGTACGTAATTATAAAACTATAAGAAATTCAGTATTTTTACAATAAGCAAATCTTATGTTTAATTATTTAGTGTTGTTAAGAATAGTAGGGTAGTATGTGTAAATTGTTAATAGTAAGAGGGTGTATGTGTAATTTTTATTATTGTATGTCAACTATAAATACAAGTGATGTATGAGAGCAAAGTTAAATTTTTTAATCTCTCTCTGTCTCTAATATTATGTTAATCCTCCAAATTTAACATAGTATCAGAGTATAAACGATCCTAAATATATTAACATTGTAGTGGTGTGGTGTGGTTGTGGTGGCTGTGGTGTGTGGTATTTGTTCATCGCCCACTTGCGTTGTTCGCGGTGGTGGTGTTGTGGTGTTGTTGTGGTGGCGGTGTGGTGGCGTGATTGCTTGTGGTGGTGGTGTGGCTTTTGTTTATTGTCGAGTAACATTCTTCGTGGTAGTGGTGTGTGGTGGTCTTGTTGTTGACATCGGCTTGTGGTGTGTACTGTTGTCGCAGACTAAAGGGTGGTCTTAGAACCCTAATCAGCAAGGAAGAAGAAGGGATCCAACGAGGAGTAGGGTCTGGATCAGATCGGGTCAGGCCCAGGACTTGAATTTTAAGTCCAATCTCAGTCCAGCCCATGGTTCAGCTTAGACCGGATCATGGTTCAACAGTCTAGAGAGCCTAATCGGTCTAGTTCAAAGGTCCAGAGAGCTTTGCTGGCCCGGTTCAGTGGTCTAGCCCGATTTTTCAGCCCGATTTAGTGGTCCAGTCTGATTTTCTAGCCCGGTTCAGTGGTCCAATTCGGTTCTTCATCCCAGTTCAGTGGTCCAATCCACTTTTTCAGCCCCAGTTCAGTGGCCCAGTCCACTTTTCTAGCCCGGTTCAGTGGTCCAATTCATTTTTCCAGTACGGTTCAATATTCCAGCTTTTCTTTTCTTCTGGTTTATCACTACAACAGCCTTGTTTGGTCTAGTTCAGTGCTTGAGCAGTTTTGTCCAATTCGGTTCATCACTCCAGCAGCCTTGACCAGTTTTGTTTGCTTCTATTATTGCTATATTATTATGGACCCCAAGAATAAAAATGATGATAGTCAAGTTGATTTTATTTCATCCACGTTACTAAATTTTTCTCCTACGGTTCTACTTAATGGTCTCATGACATCTGTTAAACTCAATGAGACCAATTATGTTTTGTGGTCATGATCTGTTCAAGTGTTTCTTAGAGGTAAATGTTTTAAGAAATATTTAGTGGATACTAAACCCAAAGAAAGTACTCCTGGATATAATAATTGGGAACAAGAAGATGCTCAGATTATTTCATTGCTATTGANAGGTTGATTTTATTTCATCCACGTTACTAAATTTTTCTCCTACGATTCTACTTAATGGTCTCATGACATCTGTTAAACTCAATGAGATCAATTATGTTTTGTGGTCATGATCTGTTCAAGTATTTCTTAGAGGTAAAGGTTTTAAGAAATTTTTAGTGGATACTAAACCCAAAGAAGGTACTCCTGGATATAATAATTGGGAACAAGAAGATGCTCAGATTATTTCATTGCTATTGAATAGTATTGAGCCCAGTATCAGTTCTACTTTGCTTTATCTTGACACTACCAAAGAGATCTGGGATCACTTGGCCACCATGTATTTTGGCACTGGGAATTTCACTCATGCATATAAAGTGTGCAAACAGTATTTTCGTCTGAAGTAGGGTACTCTGAGTCTTGAGGACTATTACTCTCATGTTAGGAGAGTGTGTGAGGAGTTTAAGCTCTATCACCCTTTTATTACTGATGCAGCGGTTTGGCAGTAGTAACATAAGGATGTGAATGTTGTTCGATTTTTAATTGGTTTGAAACCTGAGTATGAGTCTATTCGTTCTCAAATTTTGGGTGGTTCTAGTCTTCCATCCTTACTGGTGGTTTTCTTCCGCCTGCAGCATGCTACCTTCTCTACCGGTTCATCCAACACGGAGTCTGGTGTACTTGCTGATCGTTCAGCTCTTGTTGTCCCGAGTAGCCATGGTAACAGTTTTCGAGGTGGCCGTGGTAACCGTGGTGGTCGGGGNTCTCAAATTTTGGGTGGTTCTAGTCTTCCATCCTTACTGGTGGTTTTCTCCCGCCTGCAGCATGCTACCTTCTCTACCGGTTCATCCAACACGGAGTCTGGTGTGCTTGCTGATCGTTTAGCTCTTGTTGTCCCGAGTAGCCATGGTAACAGTTTTCGAGGTGGCCGTGGTAACCGTGGTGGTCGGGGAGGCCGTACTGGAGGTCGCGGAGGGCATTCAGGGTCTCGTTCATGCTCACTATGGTCGTGGAGGCCACACTGTTGATTACTGCTGGGATTTACATGGCAAGACTTCAGGTGTTGCTAATCAGGTGTCTTATTAAGATGACACCCCGACTCCAGCCGTTATCCCTCGGTCCGCTCCACCTGATTTCGTATTAGTTAATCTTACACGGGAGGAGTATGCTCAGTTTTTGTCCCATCAGCAGGCTGTTCTATCTCCCTCCACTGCTACTTTTGCCCAGTCAGGTAATGCCTCCACTTGTTTATTGTCGTTCACTCGCAGTCCCTAGATCATAGACTCTGGCGTTTCTAACCACATGACTGGTGCGTCTGATATTTTTTCTACTTATCAGTCTGCTACTTCTACGCGTAGTGTTACTCTTGCTAATTGTATTTTTTCTAAAGTTTCAGGTTTGGAGACTACTCACTTGAGTCCTGATATGTCCCTATCTTCTGTGTTATTTGTTCCTCAGTTTCTTTTTAGTTTACTTTTCATTAGCAAGATTACTCATTCTCTTAATTGTTCTGTAATTTTTTATCCCTCTTATTGTGTCTTTCAAGATCTCAAAACAAAGAGGAAGATTGGTACGGAGCATGAAGCTGGTGGTCTATATTACCTTGACTTTGATTCACCTATTCGAGCTTTACAGACCTCGTTGTTTCATTTTCAATAGTATTGTCGTTTTGGACATCCCTCTCTCCAGAATTTGAAGTGTCAAGTTCTCAATCTTAGTTATGTGTCGTTTTTGTTTTGTGAAGCTTGTCAACTTAGTAAGCATCGCTGTGTGTCATTTCAGTCTAGAATTAATAATCGTGTGNAGTCTTAGTTATGTGTAGTTTTTGTTTTGTGAAACTTGTCAACTTAGTAAGCATCGTTGTGTGTCATTTCAGTCTAGAATTAATAATCGTGTGTCTAGTCCATTCTGATGTATGGGGTCCAATAAAAAATATTTCATCTAATAAATATCTTTATTTTGTGATATTTATGGATAACTATTCTCGTGTGACTTGGTTATTTTTAATGAAATGTCGGTTTGAATTATTCTCTATATTTGAGATTTTTCATAAGGAAATAAAAACTCAGTTTGGTTGTTGTATACGTACTTTACATTCCGATAATACTCGGAAATACGAATCTGATTCTTTTTCAACTTATCTTAGTAAAACTGACATTATTCATCAGACTTTTTGTGCTTACACTTCTCCACAAAATGGTGTTGCTGAACGCAAGAACCATCATTTGTTGGAAATCACCAGTACCCTGTTATTCCAGATAAATATTTTTCGATATTATTGGAGTGATCATGTTCTTACTGCTTGTCATCTTAGTAATCGTATGTCATCCTCTGTGTTAAATGAGCAAAGTCCATATTCTGTTCTTTTTTTCGGTAAGCCCTTATTTTCCTTGACTCCTAAGATTTTTGGTTGTGTTTGTTATGTTCACAATTTGGGTCCTGAGTTTGACAAACTTGACCCTCGAGCTACCAAATGTGTATTTCTTAGTTAGTTCCGCACGAAAAAAGGGTATCGTTGCTACAGTTCTTGTTTGCACCGATATTTTACTAGTGTCGATGTCACGTTTGAAGAGTCTGTTCCATACTTTCCAGCACCTTCTCAGCCTTTGGATTTGGACTTTGGATCCTCTCCTGTACCACCATTTCTTTCTTCATCTTCAGATATTCTGTTACCCACTGTGTTACCATCTACTTTACATCTCCGTGTCTACTCTCGTCATCCTCGCCCATCGACTGAGGTGCCCGTACCGTCTTCCTTGCCGTCTTCTAATCTTGGTACATCAGGTAATTTAGACTTTTTACCTATTGCTCTTCGCAAAGGTACTCGTTCGTGTGTTCCTAATCATCCCATTTCTCATTTTGTTTCATATGATGTCTTATCTCATGTCTTCTCTTGTTTTATTTCCTAGTTATCTACTATATTTTTTCGTAAGCATTTACAGGATGTGTTATCTGATCCGGGTTGGAAGAAAGCTATGGAAGAGGAGATGGATACTTTACATCATAATGGGACTTGGGATCTCGTTCTTTTACCCTATGGTAAACAAACTGTAGGCTGTCGTTGGGTGTATACTATTAAATTTCATCTAGGTGGTTCTATGGAGCGTCTCAAAGACCGGCTTGTTGCAAAGGGCTTTACTCAGACTTATGGTGTTGATTATGAGGAGATTTTTTCTCCTGTTGCCAAAATTTTCTCTGTTTGTATCTTGGTTTCTTTGGCTGCTAATCTTGATTGGTCCTTGTTTCAGTTAGACGTCAAGAATGCCTTCTTACATGGTGACTTGGTTGAAGATGTATACATGGAGCATCCACTTGAGTTTACTGCTCAGGGGGAGTATGGTAAGAGTGTATGTCGGTTAAAAAAATCTTTGTATGGTTTGAAGCAATTACCGAGGGCATGGTTTGATAAATTTTCAAATGCAGTTTTAGAGTTTGGTCTTCTTTGATGTCAGACAGATCATTCTGTGTTTCATAGACAGACAGATGCTGGATATGTCCTATTGGTGGTCTATGTAGATGATATTGTGATTACTGAAAATAATTCTGAGGGGATTGCCAAGTTAAAAATATTCTTACAAGATCAATTTCATACTAAGGATTTGAAAAAATTCAGGCATTTCTTGATTATTGAGGTGGCTCGATCTAAACAGGGTATTTGTTTATCTCAGAGGAAATATGTACTTGACATGCTTGAGGAAGCAGGATTGCTGGGTGGTAGACCGATTAATGTTCCTATGAATCCGAATCAAAAATTATTGATGGATGATGGTGTATTGTTTGAGAATTCGAGTCGATATTGCAGATTAGTTGGGAAGCTTAATTACCTTACTATTACTTGACCAGATATTTCATATGCAGTCTGTATAGTAAGTTCATGGAATGTCCTAGAATACCACATTAGGAGGCAGTTACTCGTATTCTGCGATATCTCAAACGAGCTCCTGGACTTGGACTGTTATATCGAGCTGATGGACATCTTAGAGTAGAAGATTTCTTAGATGCTGATTGGGTTGACTCTTCTTCTGATCAGAGATCAACCACTGGTTATTGTACTTGCTTAGGAAGTAATGTTGTCTCATGGAAAAGTAAGAAACAACCCGTGGTAGCAAGATGCAATGTTGATATTAAGTATAAGGCAATGACACATACAACAAGTGAGGTGACGTGGCTACTACACTTCCTCCAGAAAATTGGGTTTTCAGTTTAACTTCCTTTACAGTTGTTCTATGACAACCAGACAGCTATCCATATCGGTGTCAATCCTGTGTTTCACGAGAGAATCAAGCATATTGAAGTTGATTGTCACTTTATTCGAGACAAGATAGTAGTTGGGGAGATTACAACTCCATTTGTGAAATCTGAAGATCAGTTTGTAGATATGTTTACCAAAGTATTGAGTCTTACACGTCTTACAGCTATTTATTCCAAGCTTAGATTATATGATATATATACTCTAACTTGAGGGAGAGTGTTAAGAATAATAGAGTAGTATGTGTAAATTGTTAATAGTAAGAGGGTGTGTGTGTAATTCTTATTATTGTAGGTTAATTATAAATACAAGTGATGTATGAGAGTTAAGTTAAATTCTTTAACCTCTCTATTTATCTTTAATATAATGTTAATCCTCTAAACTTAACAAATGTGAATTTTTCAATTGAAGTTTCATAGAAGGCAATAGTAATCGATTTTTCATAAACAAAGTATAGTAAGCACACATAATCATAATGATTGTTCTTATTTTCTCAATTTCTTTTCTTTTATGTATTTTTGTTCTTATAGCAAATACTAAAAACAATTTTAATATGATTAGCCTTAAGAATTATAAATATATCCATAACATAAGATAGTTGGTTGACGCTTTGCTGTTGGTCATTTGTCAAATTTGCTATAGCTTGGCATAGGGGGCCATATACTTTTGCAGAGAAAGTTTGAAAACTGCCAGAGTATTGGCCCCCACTCAATACATTTAATGGGAATAGAGTAGTCCCCTACTGTCACAATAGATATTTTTTTATCAAACGTAATAACACGATGTCATACTTAAGCATCACTTTCCAATAATGAGTAAACAACTTTTAGGCAGCCAAAATTATCCCATGAAATCTTAGTGTGTAATTTCGGTAGAGGGACGCGATTACCTTCTATTTAACTCTACACGGGAGTTTAAATTCTTTGTTTTTACTATATAAAATGCTAGATTTGGATTATTTTTTATGGGGTTTGACGAGCTTAGATTTAGACTAGGTCTGGACCTAATTTATGAATTGAGCCCAAATCATCAAAAGATAGGTCCGGCTTAGGTCATAAATTCAGGAAGAGTTAACGCACGTGGAGGAGCAATTATCGGAATAGTTATTAATCTAAGATAGTGTTCATCCTAAATTGTACTCCCTTCGTTCTTAAATATCTTTCGTTTTACACAATTTTTTTTTCCAAAATATATGTCATTTAATGAAACCAAAGCATAATTAATATTTTTCCTTCTAAATTTACCTTTAACTTTTCAATGCATTAGATTTGGTAGAAGTTAAGTGCCTTTCATATTCCTTTTCTTCCCAATACATATTGAGTAAGGGTATTTTAGTCTTGTGCAATTATTTTTTACTCATATTAGAACTATTTAATAGTTTCCTTAATCTCTGTGCAAAAACCTTAAACGACAGATATTTAGGAACGGGAGGAGTAGTTATCCTCCTCAATAAACTAGTACCTTGACCCTTACGTCACCACCTCAATTAAAATTCTGTGCCTATAAATTATAAACCCTCTCACACATGGGGGCAGAAATCTCACACACTTCACCTTAAACATTTTTTTACTCTTCCCTATTACCTTGTACTCTCTCATTAATAGAGTTCTCCAGTCACCGTTATCACCTTCAGTGATTATATTTCCAGATTGAACCATCCAATTTTTGTCTCTTATTATTGATTGTTTCATTAATTACTCTCCAACACACACTCGACTGATTGATTGTTCATAAAATCACTTTTATGCATCATCAAGATTGTCCAATTTTTGTTAAATTGTTAAACTTCATTAGGGCGTGTTACCACGTTACAAAAGTGGATATGATTCGAACTATTTCTTGTGTTCATCTTCTTCTTATGGGCAGTATGATTTTTTATTGCATATGTTTATGTGGCCTGTATGATTGTTTTGCCGTCCTCGTTGTGGCTGGCTACAGCTGCCTGTTGGGCAGTTTACGACTGGCGAAGCCTTTTTTTAGGCCCAAGCCCCTTTGTGTTAAGGGCCGCTTGGTCTTTGATCAGTCAGCGGATTGGGATCAAGCCTGCTTTCCAGATTATACCCAGGCCGATGGATCACCATATGGGCCAACCCAATTAGTGGGCTGAACCTAATGGGTCTTGAAACCTGATTTTTTCCAAAATTTATATTTAAATATAAGTAAAGAAAAAATACAAACATTCAGAAGTGGTTTTAGGGGGAAACAAAAAACAGATTNATGTCATTTAATGAAACCAAAGCATAATTAATATTTTTCCTTCTAAATTTACCTTTAACTTTTCAATGCATTAGATTTGGTAGAAGTTAAGTGCCTTTCATATTCCTTTTCTTCCCAATACGTATTGAGTAAGGGTATTTTAGTCTTGTGCAATTATTTTTTACTCATATTAGAACTATTTAATAGTTTCCTTAATCTCTGTGCAAAAACCTTAAACGACAGATATTTAGGAACGGAGGGAGTAGTTATCCTCCTCAATAAACTAGTACCTTGACCCTTACGTCACCACCTCAATTAAAACTCTGTGCCTATAAATTATAAACCCTCTCACACATGGGGGCAGAAATCTCACACACTTCACCTTAAACATTTTTTTACTCTTCCCTATTACCTTATCCTCTCTCATTAATAGAGTTCTCCAGTCCCCGTTATCACCTTCAGTGATTATATTTCCAGATCGAACCATCCAATTTTTGTCTCTTATTATTGATTGTTTCATGAATTACTCTACAACACACTCGACTGATTGATTGTTCATAAAATCACTTTTATGCATCATCAAGATTGTCCAATTTTTGTTAAATTGTTAAACTTCATTAGGGCGTGTTACCACGTTACAAAAGTGGATATGATTCGAACTATTTCTTGTGTTCATCTTCTTCTTATGGGCAGTATGATTTTTTATTGCATATGTTTATGTGGCCTGTATGATTGTTTTGCCGTCCTCGTTGTGGCTGGCTACAGCTGCCTGTTGGGCAGTTTACGACTGGCGAAGCCTTTTTTTAGGCCCAAGCCCCTTTGTGTTAAGGGCCGCTTGGTCTTTGATCAGTCAGCGGATTGGGATCAAGCCTGCTTTCCAGATTATACCCAGGCCCATGGATCACCATATGGGCCAACCCAATTAGTGGGCTGAACCTAATGGGTCTTGAAACCTGATTTTTTCCAAAATTTATATTTAAATATAAGTAAAGAAAAAATACAAACATTCAGAAGTGGTTTTAGGGGGAAACAAAAAACAGATTAAGTTATCTGACCAGCCCATCAGGTTAGCCCGTAGCGATGTAAACCAGGCCAGCCCATGAGGACATACAGCCCAAACAACGAAGGTCCATGACCTTTAAAAAAAGCAGCTAAATTTTTTGGGAAAAAAATCCCATTTCCAATGGTAATTTGATCTTCCACTCAAACAAGGCCAACATCCCTTCACCTACACAACCATGGTAAAAAACCACCCCAAAAAATAATTAATCATGGCCGATGAGGAAAGGAACAAAAGCAGTTTGGCTGTGTTTTTTCGAGCACTGCAGAGACCAGCAGCACAGCAACAAAAGCTCAAATGTCTTGACAGAATCAGTGATCAGAAGGCACATGTTGCGTAATCCGTAGCGTTCCACCAAACTCCATGGGTACTAGAGGGATAAGAGAATACAATACGTCGGTTATTAATGGGCGATAGCTTGGTTCTGGTTGCACGCATAGTACAGCTACAGCAGCAACCTGCGCAATAGTATTGCAACTCGCTTTAGAATAACAAAGCAATTAATTTGAGTCAGTGCAACTTGGTTTGGATTGATCTGGGATGAGTCCAAGTTTCAAGCTAAACATAAGCAAAAATCTGCCTTGAACCGATCTAACACAAGCCCCAAATCAATCCACTCTAACCCAGAACCAAAATTTAGACTTCCATGTTTGTCAGCACTCGGCAATACCAAGTTGCACCAATGAGGAAAAACACTACAAGAAGGAATAGTTGTTCTCTGTACAAGAACCTGGTATAGGTGCTTTAAATCCATTGTATTTTTTATCACAGGATCCACAATGTTTGGAAGCTTTGATCTGTCTGTGAGCTGAGGCATGGCCTGCATTCACAGAAACAGAGATATTTAGCTTCAAAATTCAAAGCACCATTCACATTCAAGCCGAAAAGGATTAACCAGATGGAGCTAAGAGCAAGGCATACCCATGTGACAATAGACTGGCATTGAGCTGGTGCCAATTTCTCCACAGGTTTTCTTCCCAGTAGAAGCTCCAAAAGCACAACTCCAAAAGCATAGACATCACTTTTATCGGTCAGTTGACCTGAGGAAGGGAAAAACAATGAAGTACTTTTAAGTTTTTAGCAGAAAAAAGGGAGTGCAGGGAGTGCAAAATGCACCAAACTAAGACATGCTTAAATGTTAATTGATCTGAGCAGTCAAACAAGATGCGTTATTCCCGGAACATTTTATGCGTGTATTCTCTAATTCACCAGAAAAACATGAAAACCGTGTGCTATCTAATTTTTTTTAGTTGGCATTGTTAATCAAGTTTAGCTAGTCAAACTTAAGTATTCTCAAGCTCGATGGGTTGTGACTGGCCGGGCTCAAGTTCGGCTTGGCAGAAGCTTGAGGGTGTTTGAGTTGAACTTGGGCTTAACCTTAACTCGATTTCTCAGCAAAGATTTCCAAATATTAAATCTAGTACTTAACAATCAATCCTAAATTAATTGGTTGTTCAACAAAACCACCTAAAATCAGTAATAATCCATATAAAATTTAAACCCTACATGTTAAATTCCCATAAACTCTATTAGACAACAGGATGAGAGAAAATTGTATATGAACAATCCAAAATTGAACCAAGTTATAGTGAGCTCAAACTACTTGGATTGTTTAACAACCCTTTTAGCAACTANTCTATTAGACAACAGGATGAGAGAAAATTGTGTATGAACAATCCAAAATTGAGCCAAGTTATAGTGAGCTCAAACTACTTGGATTGTTTAACAACCCTTTTAGCAACTANGGAGGAGTAGTTATCCTCCTCAATAAACTAGTACCTTGACCCTTACGTCACCACCTCAATTAAAATTCTGTGCCTATAAATTATAAACCCTCTCACACATGGGGGCAGAAATCTCACACACTTCACCTTAAACATTTTTTTACTCTTCCCTATTACCTTGTACTCTCTCATTAATAGAGTTCTCCAGTCACCGTTATCACCTTCAGTGATTATATTTCCAGATTGAACCATCCAATTTTTGTCTCTTATTATTGATTGTTTCATTAATTACTCTCCAACACACACTCGACTGATTGATTGTTCATAAAATCACTTTTATGCATCATCAAGATTGTCCAATTTTTGTTAAATTGTTAAACTTCATTAGGGCGTGTTACCACGTTACAAAAGTGGATATGATTCGAACTATTTCTTGTGTTCATCTTCTTCTTATGGGCAGTATGATTTTTTATTGCATATGTTTATGTGGCCTGTATGATTGTTTTGCCGTCCTCGTTGTGGCTGGCTACAGCTGCCTGTTGGGCAGTTTACGACTGGCGAAGCCTTTTTTTAGGCCCAAGCCCCTTTGTGTTAAGGGCCGCTTGGTCTTTGATCAGTCAGCGGATTGGGATCAAGCCTGCTTTCCAGATTATACCCAGGCCGATGGATCACCATATGGGCCAACCCAATTAGTGGGCTGAACCTAATGGGTCTTGAAACCTGATTTTTTCCAAAATTTATATTTAAATATAAGTAAAGAAAAAATACAAACATTCAGAAGTGGTTTTAGGGGGAAACAAAAAACAGATTAAGTTATCTGACCAGCCCATCAGGTTAGCCCGTAGCGATGTAAACCAGGCCAGCCCATGAGGACATACAGCCCAAACAACGAAGGTCCATGACCTTTAAAAAAAGCAGCTAAATTTTTTGGGAAAAAAATCCCATTTCCAATGGTAATTTGATCTTCCACTCAAACAAGGCCAACATCCCTTCACCTACACAACCATGGTAAAAAACCACCCCAAAAAATAATTAATCATGGCCGATGAGGAAAGGAACAAAAGCAGTTTGGCTGTGTTTTTTCGAGCACTGCAGAGACCAGCAGCACAGCAACAAAAGCTCAAATGTCTTGACAGAATCAGTGATCAGAAGGCACATGTTGCGTAATCCGTAGCGTTCCACCAAACTCCATGGGTACTAGAGGGATAAGAGAATACAATACGTCGGTTATTAATGGGCGATAGCTTGGTTCTGGTTGCACGCATAGTACAGCTACAGCAGCAACCTGCGCAATAGTATTGCAACTCGCTTTAGAATAACAAAGCAATTAATTTGAGTCAGTGCAACTTGGTTTGGATTGATCTGGGATGAGTCCAAGTTTCAAGCTAAACATAAGCAAAAATCTGCCTTGAACCGATCTAACACAAGCCCCAAATCAATCCACTCTAACCCAGAACCAAAATTTAGACTTCCATGTTTGTCAGCACTCGGCAATACCAAGTTGCACCAATGAGGAAAAACACTACAAGAAGGAATAGTTGTTCTCTGTACAAGAACCTGGTATAGGTGCTTTAAATCCATTGTATTTTTTATCACAGGATCCACAATGTTTGGAAGCTTTGATCTGTCTGTGAGCTGAGGCATGGCCTGCATTCACAGAAACAGAGATATTTAGCTTCAAAATTCAAAGCACCATTCACATTCAAGCCGAAAAGGATTAACCAGATGGAGCTAAGAGCAAGGCATACCCATGTGACAATAGACTGGCATTGAGCTGGTGCCAATTTCTCCACAGGTTTTCTTCCCAGTAGAAGCTCCAAAAGCACAACTCCAAAAGCATAGACATCACTTTTATCGGTCAGTTGACCTGAGGAAGGGAAAAACAATGAAGTACTTTTAAGTTTTTAGCAGAAAAAAGGGAGTGCAGGGAGTGCAAAATGCACCAAACTAAGACATGCTTAAATGTTAATTGATCTGAGCAGTCAAACAAGATGCGTTATTCCCGGAACATTTTATGCGTGTATTCTCTAATTCACCAGAAAAACATGAAAACCGTGTGCTATCTAATTTTTTTTAGTTGGCATTGTTAATCAAGTTTAGCTAGTCAAACTTAAGTATTCTCAAGCTCGATGGGTTGTGACTGGCCGGGCTCAAGTTCGGCTTGGCAGAAGCTTGAGGGTGTTTGAGTTGAACTTGGGCTTAACCTTAACTCGATTTCTCAGCAAAGATTTCCAAATATTAAATCTAGTACTTAACAATCAATCCTAAATTAATTGGTTGTTCAACAAAACCACCTAAAATCAGTAATAATCCATATAAAATTTAAACCCTACATGTTAAATTCCCATAAACTATATTAGACAACAGGATGAGAGAAAATTGTATATGAACAATCCAAAATTGAACCAAGTTATAGTGAGCTCAAACTACTTGGATTGTTTAACAACCCTTTTAGCAACTATGCGCTCAGGAAAACTCAATTGATGGCAAACTAATGGCGTATTGTTCCTAAAATCTGGCATATATTCCCTAGCATGATGACACCCCATGTGTTCATAAAGGAAACATAAGAAAGCATTTTACACATTGGGAATTCTATTGTATACATGAAATGAAAGGGATTTAGAAGACTAGTTGGTATACCATCTAAGAGGTACTCTGGAGCAACATAACCAAGGGTTCCCGAAAGCTTGATGTTGTTTTTGTTTTGAGACCCATCGGTTATGGCAAGTCCAAAATCGGAAATCTGAATCCAAACACAACAAAGAGCATTAAAGATAGAGTTTTCATGAAATTTTCAATGGAGCAAAATAGAGATATACAACAACAATATTGTAGAATGATACCAATTCTAAGGACAGATCACAGACTAGAATTTTATGTCTTTACCTTGGCATTGAAGTCTGAATCTAGAAGAATATTAGATGATTTCAAGTCTCTGTGGATCACTGGTGGGTTGCAGTGCTCATGCAAATATTCTAATCCTCTGGTCAATCAATATGAGAAATTAATGCAACATCTGTAATAAAACTTAAAAATCCACAAAGTTTTTTTAACAAATTTACCTTGCTGCATCAAGGGCAATTTTCATACGAAGATGCCAAGTTAGCGCTGACCCACGAGAAGGTCCTAAAAACATTGAAATTACACTAAGCACAATATTATTATGGACTTCCATTTCTCTTAGTGGATCTTGTTAGTTTATATGAAAAAACTATTGAATGAGTTTACCATGCAATTGAGTTTCCAGAGATCCATTCTGCATCAATTCATAAACAAGAAGCTTTGTATCCTCATGAATGCAATAACCCAACAGGGAAATGATATTTGGATGCTGAATTTTACCCAGCAAGTCTACCTCAGTCTGCAATGTGAAATGATAATTCAGATACACGATAATTCAGATACACGACAATTATGCTGCATCAAGAAATCCCACAAAATGAATCCAGAAAATAGAAATATCACCAAAGTTAACCTCAAATTCCTTTATGGACTCCTGACTTCCACCATTAAGCCTCTTCACAGCTACATGGAAGTTGTCGTCCAATCTAGCTTTGTATACACATCCAAATCCCCCCACACCCAAAATATCAGTTTCCTGAAAATTGTTTGTCGCTCTTTCTAGTAACTCATAATCCATCAAAGATACAGATCCTTTTTTACAAGAAGTCTTCAATGAACTATATTTTCCCATAAATGGACCCAATGCATGCCCTTTCACAGCATCTTCAATACCAAACCATGTAGAACAATACAACACCAAACAGTACAAAACAAAGAATCTCAGATAAGTCTACAAGTTAGCATAACTTTTGCAATTTTCTATATACCCCAAAATTTTAAACCGGCAACCAAACATATAGGGGCAGAAAAAGGTACCTGAACTATTGGCATCCTCCTGGGATTTGAGTAAGGGCTTTCTATGGTAAATCAAGAAATATAACAAAGACAATATGATTGCTCCCAGTGCAGTTGAAGCAACAATGACTGCTGTAAGATATTTTTTATTTGACTCCTTTTCGTGATGCTTTTCACTTCCCACTTGAATCCCTGATTACAAAAGCAGTTTATAGAAGAAAACATCAGCTAAAGACTAAGTAGTCAGTTCGCGAAAGAAATTGACAAAAATCACTTATTGCTTATAGTAATGACCCAAAAACGAAATATTGAAACCAGCTGACGAAGGGACTGTTAAACCAAAGAAAAGTATATCAACAATTACTTATAAAAGATTACCAACCAAATTAAAATTTCCATATTTCTTCCATTCAATGTGAATAAAATGGAGGTTCTGATGTTTGGAGTTTAGAATTCGAAATTCGAGATGATGCAGAACAGAATCCAGAAAAAAGTTGTCGGTGGGATGTGAACAAGGACTTAAGAGGTGCTCCTCATCACGCATTTATGATTCTCAAGTGTCACAAAACTTAATCAACAAATCTTGCGAAGCTTACAGGCGTATCAGTT
This sequence comes from Ilex paraguariensis, assembly GCA_963454935.2. Classification (NCBI taxonomy): domain Eukaryota; kingdom Viridiplantae; phylum Streptophyta; class Magnoliopsida; order Aquifoliales; family Aquifoliaceae; genus Ilex; species Ilex paraguariensis. The sequence goes on along the minus strand of CAUOFW020008780.1, from coordinate 64,838 downwards.
GGGGAGAGACAGAGAGAGAGTTGTATGAGTACCTGGAGAGAAGGCTGTCATTGATGCAGAAATTGAAGAAATGGATAACGCCACTGGCGGAGAAACCGGAGCAGATAAGGAAGAAAGAGGAGGGTCAGGTCTGGAATCAACAATAGAGAACTGAAGAATCCAAATGGGTCCATGAACAAGAAGCACAAACACTAGAAGAAGAATCTTCATTTCCTTTCCGATTTTCCTTCTCTCTTTCTCTCTCTGTGTCTATGTTAAGAAGCCATTAAGATACAGAGGTTTTAGGGTAGGCCTAACAGAGAGAGAGAGAAGGAAATCTAAAACCCATGGAAGTAGGCTTGGATGCTTTGCATCTTCTAAAGTCCAGATTTTTTGAATCTCTCTCTCTCTCTCTCTCTCTCTCTCTCTCTCTCTGTGGACAGTTGTGTGTGGGAAGAAGACAAAAATAAACAGATGAGGAGAGGCTAGGTACTTATGGTTGTAGTGACGTTGAAAGTACTCAGAAAATTGCAAAATGCTGATGAGAATTTGTAACTCTTCCAGGCAGGCCAACAGCAATTGCTTTCTCTAATCCGTTCGGGAATTGGAAAATTACAAAGTATCCATATTATTTGGATCTAAAAAATTCATGTAATTTATTTTATTAATTTAATAATATGATAATAATATAATTTAATAACTTTATTGCGACTTTATCTCTGGAGACTCTATTAATTGATACATCATTATATCAATAAATTAAATAGGTCACAAAAACATTACTCATTATAAGGTAAGGATAAGAGAAATCAATTGGTTTTTAGTTCAATAGTATTCTTTATCTTATGAAAATTTTGTCTTCTTAAGGTCAAGGGTTCAAGCGCCCTTCTCCCCTCAAAAAAAAAAGAAATATATATATATATATATATACTAATGGGCGAGGTCAAAAATTCAAGCCACTACCCTCTTCTCCCAAAAAACCAAAAAAAATAAGAGAAAGCAATTTTTTGGTATCATCTAAAAAATTAATTTTTATTATAAATTTTATTTTAAAATTTTATAATAAATAAAAAGTAAAATAAGAGTATGACTTGTCTGTTATTCATGTATTGACTAGGAAAAAATAAAAGTATGTTATCTGATGGTGCTCGGATTTCAAGGCCCAAGCCCGATTATGATGGGGTGATATTGTGAGAATGGCTTTGCAGATTGTGAATTAATCTTTTATGAACAGTTGGACAAGGAATGTAAGTAGTTCACCTTAGCCGAAGGACTAAGACTAAGTCCACTATCAACGAAGTCTCTTGCTCGCTGGGATTATGTATTCATCTGCCGACAAAGTGCCTCTAGTGACTTGGGACTCAGGGTCCACTTACAAAGAATGATTATTTTGGTATTCTCTCTCAGCTTTCTATGCTCTCTACCTNAGGCTAAGTCCACTATCAACGAAGTCTCTTGCTCGCTGAGATTATGTATTCATCTGCCGACAAAGTGCCTCTAGTGACTTGGGACTCAGGGTCCACTTACAAAGAATGATTATTTTGGTATTCTCTCTCAGCTTTCTATGCTCTCTACCTCTCAAATGTTCTCCGATTTTTTTTTTGTTGGGAGAGATGTCGTTGTAGTCCTCTTCTTATCGTTGTCTATTTGTACTAGCTTCTCCTAGGGCCTCCAGCTGTCCTTTCCTCTGACCCCTTCCTGCTTCTTCTGCCACCATGATCACTGTTCATACGGCGCTGCCGTTGCCATGATCTCTGGCGGCTTGGTGCTCCACCTTCTAGGATTGCTGCAGGTGTNATGCTCTCTACCTCTCAAATGTTCTCCGATTTTTTTTTGTTGGGAGAGATGTCGTTGTAGTCCTCTTCTTATCGTTGTCCATTTGTACTAGCTTCTCCTAGGGCCTCCAGCTGTCATTTCCTCTGACCCCCTCCTACTTCTTCTGCCACCATGACCACTGTTCATACGGCGCTGTCGTTGCCATGATCTCTGGCGGCTTGGTGCTCCACCTTCTAGGATTGCTGCAGGTGTCAGGGGTTGTCCCCCTGGACACGTGGTTCCCTTTGTTCATCCAAAAATAGCTTGGATTGGGCTTTTACTCTCCAAATCGTCTTATAGTTTGAGCTGGACCTGGACTGCTGGGATGTAAGCTTTTGCTAATGCCAGATACCGCTTTTCTGCTTCGGACCTCTTGGGCTGATCAAGCGTCTGGGCCATCAAGGCCTGGCTTTGAGTTTCATTCGTATCAGTTGCCCCCCAACCCCAGGTCATGAAGACGTTATCGTTTCTGGTCTGGGGTTAAAAATGATTTTTCTGGGCTTATTATGGGCTTTTGAAGTAATGACTGTGCCCGGCTATTGGTTCTAATCAGGATTAGGCCATGCTTCCATTTGCCCGGGATGATGGGATGGCAATGTACACGTGTCACCATCGGGTGAACTCGTGGAAACAGCATTTGGGGCTTGTCCTGTCACTTGCCTGTCACGAATTTAATGTTTCACACATACATATATGTCCTTTAAAAGGAAAAAAAAAAGGGGGGGGAAGGTCTCTTGGCTTTTTGTTCTGTGTTTCCGAGTCCCACTTTTCTTCGTGCTCCTTTCCCTTTCTGTGCATTCAAAGTGATTTAATCCAGAATCTTAGGCGACTTACGACATCCTTGTTTCTGGTTCTACTCTTCCTCTAGCGTTTCACTAGGTACGTCATTCTTCCTCTCTCCTTGCTATTTCGACATGGATCCATTTAACCCTCCTTCGTGAGGTTTTGGGTTTCGCTTCCTGATCTGGAGGTTTAGTTATTTTAGAGAGCACTCCGATGACCTTTCTTTCCTTTCGCGATTTATAAGTCATTCATTAGTGGCGAGGGTAGCCTTACTCAGGACCTGGTGTTTGAAACCTTTATTCTTGATGAATTGTGCCTTGCATTTCCCTTCCCTTCATTATGGTGTGAAGTCTGACCTTTTGATGGGAAAAATTTGTCGTTTCCTCTTATTCTTCCGAGTCGAAATCTGTTAGTGAGGAGACCACTACCGCTTCCTCTANGTTTCCTCTTCTTCTTTTGAGTCGGAATCTGTCAGTGAGGAAACCGAGGAGACCACTACCGCTTCCTCTAGTGGGCATTCTCTTTCCGTCGGTGGCGGAGCCCTTGAGTCTACTATTGGAGCCACATCCTCGATGCTTCCAGTCGAGGTTGCGCCTCTTTCTGCCTTGCCCCTGGTTCTCCGACCCGAACAAAGAAGAGGAAATTCGGGCCGGCTCCACCCCCTGTTTCTAAAAAACGAACTCGTCGCCAACCATCCTACCTGACTTATTGTGCGGAGAAACAACCTAGTTGTCTCGGCGATAAGGATTTGGAGGCGTTAAGGCGTGAGTATCACTTTCTTGATTTCGTGGACTTACATTCCCCCAGGAAGCACGAAAGGTGCAATTCTATTCTTCCCGAACTCACTTGTTTTTTTGAGTCTACATTCCGGGCTGGTCTTCGATTTTCTATCCACCTTTTTATCTGGAACGTCCTTGGTTTCTACAATGTCTGCCCTGTCCAGCTGTCCCCCAACGGTTAGGGCCTCCTGGTTGGTTTCCTTGTCTATTGGTTTGAGAGTGGGAACATTCCCCTCCCCTCTATACGAGAATTTATTTTTCTTTTTCAGTTGAAGTCTTCTCCCTCATCAGGTTTCTTGTATTTCACTAAACGACTAAAGGCGAAGACTCTGATCTCTGGGCTTCCCTCTTCCAATAAAGGATGGAAACCGAGGTTCTTTTTTACCAAGGGCGATTCCTGGGAGTTGTCGAGGGAGCATGGCGACGTTCCTCGTGTTCCAAGATCTTGGGGGGTCCTAAGGAACACTTGTAAGGCTAATCTACCAGCCGCATTCCCCTTTTTTATCTTCTTTTCTCCTCATTTTCTTTGTTTTTCTAATTTTTGATCTAATTTATAGAATTCTGCCTAGTACTTGGCACGGAGGAGGCAACCCGAATTACTAGAATTGAGGTCTTTGGGTTGAGGGACTTCTTCAATTTGGTGACCGACGAAAACCTCGCTAAACACGGGCTTGGACCACCCATTATTCGAGCTTCAGAGGCTACTCCACTTTCTGTCTCTCAGTCGGGCAACATGAACCAAGATTTGATCATGGCGGTGTTCTTAGATACCGAGCAGTCGAGAAAGATGAAGATATTGGAGAAGGGAAGCCAGTTGCTACCAAAGGAGGCATTGGCCACTAGGCCCATACCCACTTCTTTGGGACAAAAAAGTGGAGTCCTCCCTCCCCGAGGGGATGCTGTCGTGCCCCTGCCTCCTCCCGCACCCTCCAAAGGTGACACCGGCTCGGAGGGGGCTTCAGCGGATAAGCCTGGCTCTTCGGTCCCCCATTCTGTCTTAGCTGAGATAATTCCTCCGAAGGGGGAAAGAGGGGAGTCCGGCCCTCCTAAGTCTAAGGTGCGTGGGGGTGGCTTTCTTCACGATCCTGAAGCCGCAATGGCTGCTCTATCAGAGCTGATCTCTACGTCGGATCCTCAGTCGGTGATAGAGGTTCCCTTTAAAAATAAGGTTCACCATACCATCCAAGGTATGGCTAAGGTATCTTCTTGTTCCTTTTAATTACTCAAGTCATTATTGAGTTCTTTTCCCATTTTTCGCGTTGGTTGATCCTGTTCTCTTTTTTGTAGTCGCTTGCATGCGTGAAGATGTTGGATATTCATCATGAGCGGGATCTCCAAAAGGCCTAGGATACTCTTGATGCTATGACGGTCAGCAAGGATGCTATCGAGGGTAAGCTGCAGGTTTTGGTTTTCGATGTCTTAGAATTGAAGAGGATCAATGATGAGTTGAATTCCCGCCATCAGGACCATATTGCGCTCAAAGAATCGCAGATCGGGGGTTTATAGGCTAAGCTCAAGGCTAAAGATGCAAACCTCACGGCCAAGGACGACGAAATCAAAGCCAAGGCTACAAACCTGAAGGCCAAGGATTCGAAGATGTTGTCTTTGCGGGCTCGAGTGTCTGAGCTATTGAAAAAGTGCACCTCAGCCTTTGTGGATGGGTTCCTAAACTGTAGGGACCAGATAGAGGATGCTCATCCGGACCTCGACTTGTATTCCTTTGCGCCGCGTCTTAAGTTCAAGAAGAGGGTTGTGACTATTGAAGAGGTCGTGGTGCCAGGGGCTAAGGGGGCTTTCGTTTATGAGGAGCCCGAGGCCTCGACTGAGAAGACAGACGAGGGAGTCGGCGGTAGTGGTAAGGCGGCTACCTGAGGTGGACTCGTGGTTGCTTCTCCCTTTTCATTTTTGGTGATTCGATGAGGATCTTTGTAGTACTTTATCTTTGTAATTTTCAGTTTAGAACGACTTCTTACTAGGAATGTCGTTGTTCTCTCATTGCTTGTAAACGATATCTTCCTCTCTGGTTCTGTTGAATGACAATGATGATGTCGTTTGCTGACTTCAAGATCCCTAATTTATGGTTCCCGAGTTATTTCGTCTAGCCATGGTGGGGCCAAGGCTTTGGCCTTGTGTAGACGAGCTGACTTGGCCCTCTTCCAAGGCGGGTTAATCGTAGACTAGGGCGAGATGGCTAATTCAACCAAAAGTCCCATGCTCCTTCCTTTAAGTGTTTTTCTGCGAGTCATGGGGCCATTTTGGTCTTTTTGCATACCTTTCTCCATACCCTAAACATGACAGTTTGATCTGTTTAAAGAACGTGCGCCGCCAGTGGGGATAGTGGCTCGTTGATCGTGACGCTTCGGTGATTCCCACGACGCCACGTGTTCTTTACTTTAATGCGATGGACGTGCATTAATTGTGCCTGGCTAAGATGATGGAGGCACGCCAGTTAGGGTTATAAATGGGCGTTTCTAGGGACAAACTGCCTTTCCTTAGGCTTTAGAACTTTTCGCTTTCTCCGTGGTCGCGACTTTTCACCTTCAGTGTCTTGCCTTAGGAAGATATTTTCTCCTGTTCTCATGGCTAGGGTCCCTCTCTCTTCTCGCGATGTTATGGAACGTCTCTTTCCCGATGTTGAGGCCAATGAGATTTGGGAGGAAGAGGCTCATATTCTCGCTAGGCGTTTTGATATCCCGCCTAGTGTGGTTGTGCGTCATGATGATTCGCGTTGTTTTCATTGTTTGGTTCGAGACGAGGCCTGTTTCTTTGAGGCCCCTTTCTTGTTAGGGTTGTAGTTTCCCCTTCCCTCATTTATCAGAGAAGTTTTGCATCTTTTTTTTTTTGTTTTGTCCCGCCATGCTTCTTCCTGTAGTCTGGGCGGTCCTGCTAGGATTTGCAGCAATGTGGAGGAGGTTGTTTCCCCAATCGAGGGCTACTGTTTCGGAGTTTCTTCATTTGTTTTATCCCAAGGAGGTGTCTGAGTTTTACCATTTTACTCCCAGGAGGGGAGGAAAAGTTTTCATTTCTAACCTTCCTCCGGAGCCTGAAGGGTGGAGGATGAGGTATTTCTTCGTTTCAGGAGTTGGCTGGGAATATGGGACCCATTTCCCAACGATCACCAAGGTCCCTACTAAATGGGGTCTGCGCAGGAATCTGGGTAGGTTCCTATCTATTGTTTTTCTTCTGTTATATTCATTAATCGTGGGGAAATCCTAATAAGTCTACGTTATTACATCTTCTTTGGGAGTGATAACTTTGTTTGCCTTTGTGGCTATAGGCGAGCTGCTGCCTTTATCGAGCGAAGAGCTGACCAGAGTCGGATATGTTCGGGCTTGTCCTCCATTTTCGTTTACAGAGCTGATGTGTCACGTTTCGTCCTCTTCGTCGAGTAGTCGTGAGTATCCGACCTCTCGTCACTGTTCATAGTTTTGTCGAGGCCCTTACTTTTCTCTTTGCTCTGTTTATGCAGTTCTTTCGTACCTGGTTACACAACGGGGGGCGATCTTGGAGCAGGTAGGTCAAAGGAGACGAGCCATGAGTTCTGAGCCTCCTACCAAGAGGGCTCATCGAGGAGGAGATTATACGGGCTCAGCTCCAGGCGTTGGTGGTGAAGTCCCAATCTCGCTGCCGACTACCAGGTTCCCGTCTGATGNCCACCAAGAGGGCTCGTCAAGGAGGAGATTATACGGGCTCAGCTCTAGGCGTTGGTGGTGAAGTCCCGATCTCGCTGCCAACTACCGGGTTCCCGTCTGATGCTACAGAGGTGGTGGTACCTGAGTCGGGGTCTGTTGCGACGGCGGGTCGAGTTGTGGTTAGTGCGGTAACCGGACCGGTTCGACAAGGTTTCAACACCACCGGTGTCGCTGGCTCCAACTCGGCAGGTGCTTCGCCCGTTCCTTCGATCGATCCCGAGGGCAGTCTTCTAAGGAATGTGAGTCTGAGCAGCCACGCATTGATGGGTTGATCCCTCAGGATGACCTAAGACGTTATGTGGACCTTCTTTTCCGAGCCCGCAGCCGGGAAGCGCTTAATGCCCTTTTTGAGGTAACCTTATCCTCTACTTCGTTATTCCCGCCTTTGGTTCTGTAATGTTTTTAATTTTTCTTTTTGCTCTCAGTCTGCGACACATGTTTGTGCACTTGGGACAGAGATTCATACTTTGAGGAATGAGCTTCGGAAAGTTCGTCAATAGAATCTTGACCTCTTGAATTGGGGTCTGGCCACCGAAGCGGAATTGGAACGGGCTCTCGACCAAATAGCTCATATTTTTAAACAGTTGGTTACCAGCACTTCTGTCGAAGTGTCTCTTCGAGAGGAATTGGCTCATTCTAGGGAAGACTGTGAAGCCCGGACCCAGGAACTACTTGATTTTGCTGTTGCTCAGTCTTTACTGGAGGACCAACTGAGGGACTTGTAGGCCGCAAATGTCGAGTTGGGCAACTCTTTGGCGGTTGAACGTCAGGTGATTCAGAGTCAGCGAAAGGAGATTGAGAAATCCCGACTGGAGGCAACCAAGGCTTTTGTAGATGGTTTTTTCAATTTTGCCGAACAAGCAATTGAGGAATTCCCTAACTTGGATCTTAGGCGGTTTCAACTGCAGTTTGATGCTCTTTCGGGTGATGGTGTTTCTGATGCTGCTCCACTGGGTCCTTCCTCCGAACAGCTTTAAAGATCTGTTTTTGTGTTTTTTTGTTCGTTTTGTTTTTTGTAAACACTTTTTGGTAATGGAATTTTTCTTGTCCGTAAACGTTTTTCTGATGTGATGTTTCTGCTCTGCTTGTACTCCTGGTACTCCTTACCCCCTTTCTCTAAAGAGGCCTTGGTCTGTTTGGAGAAAATGTTAATTTTTGGGTGGCTTTTGGGCTTCACGTAGCTGAGTGATTTTTGGGTAGCGTGCGAAACGGCTGTTCATTTAAGCTAACTGTTAATCGGTTCACCCACCTCTCCGAATCTTGCACTCTCATTTATTGCTACTTCGTCTGCGGGATTCTAACAGTTGTTCCTCTGGCTATATATTCTCTCATACTTCAAGCCATAGCACTCCCACTTCCTTACAGAGATCTTCTTTCTCAGACGTTTGACTCTCTTTGATGCTCATTTTCTTAGAGGTTTGGACTAATGGCTCCTTCCCCACTTTTAAAAGCCGCGCTCGAGAGTCTCTAAAGGGTGATTGAAACTCTATCTTCTTGCTTCCATCCACACTCATTGCGGCAGAAACTGCTCAGCTAAGGGTCTCTATGATCTGTCTGCGGATCTAGTTGTTAGGGTCCCATCCCCTGATGAACCTTGCAGTATGCCTACTTCAGGAGAGTTTTCTTTTTTTAAGGGGGCCTTTGAGTGTGACCTTTAGCTCCTTCTTCATCAGGACTTTGTTCGGATTCTTTCTCATCATGGTCTATGCCCCACTCGGCTTTCCCCTTCAGGGTGAGCTGTTTTGGTTGGTTTCTTTATCTTTTGGCGAATGCAGGGTTTCGAAGCTTTCCCTACTCTTTCTAAGTTTTTCTACTTTCTTGATCTTTCATTTGACTTCCCCCCTTCTCTTCTACTCTCTTGCTTTCAAATGGTACTTCCACCCTGCCTCTCGTCGCTGACATTCCCCCTTCTCCTAATGGGTGGGCCCAGCGCTTTTTCTTCGTATTAGGGGACTCGTGGAGCTTGTGTGGATGAAGGGTATCGTCTTTGGATCCCTCGCTCTTGGGGGAACTTCAGGGAGAGAGGTAATTGTTCTTTGGGGATTTTAAATCAGTTTTTGCAGTTAAATGTTGTACTGACCTTGTTTCTGTCGGCACTGTGTTGTGCAGGTATTCCTTGCCTTACTCCGCAGGAGGCATTCAATGTTCGCAAGGTTGAAAAAGCTTCTCCCCTTTCCTATTCTGTCCTTGTTACACCTCAGAACCTCGCCCGTTATGGGATAGGGGGAAGCTCAACTAGGATCCAGGTCGCATCTTCCCTACCCCGTGAAACGGAGGCTGAAGTGGAGGTACTGAATAAGAGGTTGGTGGAGGTAGAGAGCGAAAGAGATGCTTTGAAGGTGGAGCTTGCTCATTTATAGGAGGTGAATGCCCTGTTGGAGAAGGGAGATCGCAAGTTGAAGGGAGTTGCCAGGGAGGACCCAAAGAGGGGAGAAGGTTTTTGATCATGTTGCTTCTATGTCCCGGTTGTTACTTCTATCTCTCGGTTTTTGCTTCTATATCTCTATGACTTTGCCAGTTCTCTCTTCTTCTTTTTTTGATGTACTGGCCATAATGCTGACCTATTTTGACTTAATGAAAACTACCCTTTTGCTGTTGTTGATCTTGTGTTTTTAGGCCTTTATGTTGGTTTGTCTGTCTTTTATGATTTTACGAGCTCTTTAATACTTAGGCTAAAGATTCTGATCCTTCCGAGCTTACGAGCTCTCTTAGGCTGAAAAGCTTACCTTTTTTGAGCTTACAAGCTCTTAAACACTTAGGCTAAAAAATTTCGTCACCCCCTAGCTTATGAGCTTTCTTAGGCTAAAAAGTCTACCTTCTCTGAGCTTACGAGCTCTTAAACACTTAGGCTGAAAAGCCTAGTTGCTTCGAACTTACGAGCTCTCTTAGGCTGAAAAGTCTAGCGCTTCGAACTTACGAGCTCTCTTAGGCTGAAAAATCCTGTTTTTTCTGAGTTTACGAGCTCTTAAACACTTAGGTTGAAAAGCATAGTCGCTCCAAGCATACGAGCTCTATTAAGCTGAAAAGTCTGTATTTTCTGAGCTTACGAGCTCTTAAACACTTAGGCTGAAAAGCCTAGTCACTCCTAACTTACGAGCTCTCTTAGGTTGAAAAGTCTGTCTTTGCTGAACTTACGAGCTCTTAAACACTTAGGCTGGAAAACCTAGTTGTTCCGAGCTTACGAGCTCTCTTAGGTTGAAAAGTCTGCCTTTGCTGAGCTTACGAGCTCTTAAACACTTAGGCTGAAAAGCCTAGTCTCTCCAAGCTTACAAGCTCTCTTAGGCTGAAAAGTCTGTCTTTGTTGAGCTTACGAGCTCTTAAATACTTAGACTGAAAAGCCTAGTTTCTCCGAGCTTACGAGCTCTCTTAGGCTGAAAAGCCTAGTCGCTCCGAGCTTACGAGCTCTCTTAGGCTGAAAAGCTTGCCTTTGCTGAGCTTACGAGCTCTTAAACACTTAGGCTGAAAAGCTTCATCGTCCCGAGTTTACGAGCTCTCTTAGGCTGAAAAGCCTGCCTTTTCTGAGTTTATGAGCTCTTAAACACTTAGGCTGAAAAGTCTAGTCGCTCCGAATTTACGAGCTCTCTTAGGCTGAAAAACTTGCCTTTTTCTGAGCTTAAGTGCTTTTAAACACGTAGGCTGAAAAGCCTAGTCGCTCCGAGCTTACAAGCTCTCTTAGACTGAAAAATATGTCTTTGCTGAGCTTACGAGCTCTTAAACACTTAGGCTGAAAAGCCTAGTCACTCCGAGCTTACGAGCTCTCTTAGGCTGAAAAGCCTACCTTTGCTGAGCTTACGAGCTCTTAAACACTTAGGCTAAAAAGCCTAGTTGTTCCGAACTTACAAACTCTCTTAAGTTGAAAAGCCTGCCTTTGCTGAGCTTACGAGCTCTCTTAGGCTAAAAAGTCTGTCTTTGCTGAGCTTACGAGCTCTTAAACACTTAGGCTGAAAATTTCATTTCTCAAAAAAAAAAAAAAAAAACTCTTTTGATTTCCATGGGAAAACTTTTATGACAATCTTCTTTCTTTTATTACAAAATATTCTCGCGAAGTTACTGGTAGTAGGTTTTCATTGCCCCGAGCTTATGAGCTCTTTTAGGTTGAAAAGTTTGTCTTTTCTGAGCTTACGAGATCTTAAACACTTAGGCTGAAAAGCTTCGTCACCCCGAGCTTACGAGCTCTTAAACACTTAGGCTGGAAAGCCTAGTTGCCCAGAGCTTACGAGCTCTCTTAGGCTGAAAAGTCTGCCTTTTCTGAGCTTACGAGCTCTTAAACACTAAGGCTGAAAAGCCTAGTCACTCCGAGCTTACGAGCTCTCTTAGGTTGAAAAGTCTGCCTTTTCTGAGCTTACGAGCTCTTAAATACTTAGGTTGAAAAGCCTAGTCGCTCCGAGCTTACAAGCTCTCTTAGGCTGAAAAGTCTGCCTTTACTGAGCTTACGAGCTCTTAAACACTTAGGCTGAAAAGCCTAGTTGTTCCGAACTTATGAGCTCTCTTAGTTTGAAAAGTTTGTCTTTGCTGAGCTTATGTGCTCTTAAACACTTAGGCTAAAAAGCCTAGTCTCTTTGAGCTTACGAGCTCTTATAGGCTGAAAAGTCTGCCTTTACTGAGCTTACGAGCTGTTAAATACTTAGGCTAAAAAGCCTACTTGCTCCGAGCTTACGAGTTCTCTTAGACTAAAAAGTCTAGTCGCTCCAAGCTTACGAGCTCTCTTAGGCTGAAAAGTCTGCCTTTGCTGAGCTTACGAGCTCTTAAACACTTAGGCTAAAAATTTTATTTCTCAAAAAAAAAAAAACTCTTTTGATTTCCAAGGGAAAAACTTTTATGACAATCCTCCTTCTTCTATTACAGAATGTTCTCGCAAAGTTACTGGTAGTAGCGCTTCAGGTGGTTTGCATTTCACGAGTGCTGCAAGTTACGCCCCTCTTCTGCCTGCAGCTCATAATTTCCAGGTCGGACTATTCTCTTCACGAGATAAGGTCCTTCCCAGTTGGGACCGAGTTTGCCATGGAAGGGGTCCTTCCTGGCTGGGAGAAGTTTTTTTAGCACCGAGTCGCCTGGCTTGAAACTTTTTATTCTTACCCGTCTGTTGTAAAATCTGGTCATGTCACTCTGGTAGAAGAATATCCATTGTAGTGCTTCATCCCTTTTTTCATCGAGGAAGTCGAGGTTTATTAGTAAGGATCTCTCGTTTTGCTCAAAATCAAAGAGTTCGGCCCTTGCTGAAGGAATGCTGACCTCGACCAGAGCCATTACTTCTGTCCCGTACGCTAAGTTGAAAGGTGTCTCGCCAGTTGCTGTCCTCACTGTTGTTCGGTACGCCCATAGTACCGCTGGGAGGTGATCTACCCAATGTGACTTTGAGGCTTCCAACCTGGTTTTCAACGCTAACTTGATCGTTATGATGGTTACTTTCGGCTTGTCTATTGGACTGTGGGTGCACGAGGCTGAAAAATAATTCTGAATCCCCAATCCTTCACAAAAGCCTGTGAATGTAGGATTATCAAATTATTTCTCGTTGTTCGAGACGACTGCCCTAGGGACACCAAAACGTCATATAATGGATTTCCAAAAGAAGTTTTTGATTTTCTGTGCCATAATCTTAACCAGAGGCTCTACTTCAGCCCATTTTGTAAAATAATCTACTATGACCACGATGTACTTGCATTGTCCGACCCTTGTTGGCAGAGGGCCCAAGATATCTAACCCTCACTACTGAAAGGGCCAGGGGCTGACCACAGGGGGTGAGTTGCTCTGGTGGACAGTGTGGCAAATTACCATGAATTTGACAACTTTGACATTTCTTTACTATCTCCTTGGCATCCTTGGACATAGTTGGCCAAAAGTTGCCTTGGCGTAGCGCCTTATTTGCCAACGCCCTTGCTCCAATGTGGTTTTCGCACATCCCTTAGTGTATTTCTCTCAGGATGTAATCTGCTTCAGGCTCAGATACGCATTTCATTAGTGAAAACGAAAAACCTCTTTTGTACAAGTTACCTCTGACCAGCGTGAATCTTGCTGCCCTAGATCTCAGCTTCGCAGCTTCTTTTGGGTGCCCGGGTAGAACTCCTTCTAGTAAGAATGATCTAATGAGGTCCATCTAGGAAATCTCTCCTTCAACTAGGAGAGTCTGAATTTCTCCGTTTAGCTCGATGTCGAGCCGTATGCTAGGCTGGGTCAACGTCTCAACNTAGTAGGTAGCTCTGGCGTTTTTTAAGTCGAAGAACATCACTTGGTAGCAATATACCCCTTGTTCTGTGATGAATGATGTCTTCTCCTGATTGTTGGGGTCCATTCTGATTTGATTGTAGCCCGAAAATGCGTCCATGAAGCTGAGGAGCTCGTGGTCAGTGNTGAATTTCTCCGTTTAGCTCGATGTCGAGCCGTATGCTAGGCTGGGTCAACGTCTCAACGGGTATCTGCCCATGGAGGCCTTATTCGCCGGTGGTGGCCAGCTTGGCCAGGGCGTCAGCCCGACAATTATCTTCTCGGGAAACTTGAATCAGTTCAGCTGATACAAATTTTCTTAGGAGCTTCCGCACTCGGTCACGTAGAGTGCCATCTTCTCGTCTCTGGCAGCGTACTCTTCCTCGACTTGTCTTACTACCAGTTGTGAGTCACTGTGGATCATGATCTGATGTGCTTCCATTAATAGAGTCAGGTTTAAGCCGACTATGAGTGCTTCATACTCTGCCTCATTGTTGGACGCTTGGAAGTTGAATCTCAGGGCATATTCTTGGTCGTAACCTTCTGGGGTTGTAAGGATAAGACCTGCTCCGCATCCTTGGGCATTTGAGGCCCCATCTACATACAGCTTCCACTTCGGTAAGCCGTCGCGATCTTCAATACTCTCTTTGGATGGTGCGATAAATTCGGCCAGAAAGTTAGCCAGGATTTGCCCTTTGACCGCGGTTCTAGGCTTGAACTTGATGTCAAATTCACTAAGCTCCATTGCCCATTTGACGAGTCTTCCCGAGGCCTCCAGTTTATGCAGGACCTGTCTCATTGGTTGGTCTGTTGGGATCTCGATGGTGTGCGCCTGAAAATACGGCCTTAGTCTTCGGGCTGCCATTAGTAAAGCTAGCACGAGCTTTTCCTTTTTTGGGTATCTCTCTTTGGCTCCTTGGAGGGCCTTGCTGCAGAAGTAGACCGGTTGTTGGATTTTTTCTTTGTCTTTTACCAGGGCAGCGGTAACCGAGAACTCTGATACGGCCAGATAGAGGGTCAGGATGTCTCCTTCTTTAGGACTTACCAACACAGATGGGGAGGTCAGGTAAGCCTTAAGGGCTCGAAAGGTCTCATCGCATTTCTCGTCCCACCGGAAGGCTGTTTTTAACACTTTGAAGAAAGGCTGACATTTATCGCTGGATCGTGAGACGAAGCGGTTAAGTGCCGCTATTCTTTCTGTTAAGCGTTGTGTTTCCCTGGTGTTGGTAGGGGGTTTCATTTCAAGGACGACCTTAACCTTTTTGGGGTTTGTTTTGATGCCCCTACTGTTGACTATGAACCCTAGGAACTTCCCTGCTGATACCCCAAAGGCGTATTTTGCTGGGTTCAACTTCATTCTGTATTGGCGCATAATCTCAAAAGATTCCCCAAGGTGGTGAATATGGGATTCGACCTTAAGTGATTTTACCAGCATATCGTCTATGTAGACTTCCATGGTCATGCCGAGCTTTTTGCAGAATATTCTGTTGACTAGTCTCTAGTAGGTAGCTCTGGCGTTTTTTAAGCCAAAGAACATCACTTGGTAGCAATATACCCCTTGTTCTGTGATGAACGAAGTCTTCTCCTGATTGTTGGGGTCCATTTTGATTTGATTGTAGCCCGAAAATGCGTCCATGAAGCTGAGGAGCTCGTGGTCAGTGGTTGTGTCGACAATCAGATCAATTTGAGGAGAGGGAAAACTATCCTCGGGGCATGCCCGATTCAGGTTGGTAAAGTCGATACAAAGTCACCACTTGCCATTCACCTTTCTTACGAGTATGACATTGGCGAGCCAAGTTGGGTAATCAACCTCCCTGATGGCCTTGGCCCACACTTAGCTACCTCCTAGTTAATGGTTTTTTGTCTTTTCGGTGCGAAGCTTCTTCTCTTCTGCCTGACAGGTTTGCAGCTCGGATCAACGCTCAAATGGTGCACGATCACTGCGGGGTTTATTCCCTCCATATCCTCTTGTTTCCAGATGAAAGCATCATCATTTGCCTTTAGGAACGAGATGAGCTTCTCCTTGATAGACGGGAGCAACATTGACCATATGAACACCACGTGTCTTGAGTCTTCGTCCAACTGCACGGGCTCCAACTGCTCCGCAGGGGCAGGCCTGGTGTTTAGTTCGTCTCTCATGTCCAGGTCCTCGAACTGGACTGATTCCACCTCGCTTTGTTTTATCGACGCAACATAGCATTCTCTGGCGAGACGTTGGTTTCCCCTGACCATGATGTTGGCCCCATTCTCTGTGGGGAATTTCATCACCAAATGATATGCCGAAGATATCGCTTTAATGGAGTTGAGAGATGGCCTACCCAACAGGATGTTGTAAGCGGATGGAGCGTCTACTACCAGGAATCGAGTGGTGGTCGTAGCCTAGCAGGGCTGTTCCCGACGGTGAGGATGAGTTGGATGGATCCAACTGGCAAGACCTTTTCGCCCAAGAAACCCAGTAGGTGAGATTTCACGGGTTCGAGGTTCGACCTTTCTATACGCAGTTGGTCGAAAGCTGACAAGAAAATGATATCAGCGGAGCTTCCGTTGTCGACAAATACTCAGTGCATGGTTTTGTTGGCGACGATCGCCTTTATGACTAGGGGGTCGTCATGTGGCTGCTGGCATTCTCCGAGGTCCGCATCTGAGAAGGTGATCTCTATTTTTCGGCGAGGCACCTTTCGTACGGTATGGATTTCAAGGTGGTCTTTCCGTACGTGCCTTCCGAGCATGTGTTTTACATGCTGAACTGGATTCGCCTCCTTTGGCGAATCTGCCAGAGATTACGCGGATCTCGCCAAGGGCTTGTTGGTGTCGCTGAGGGGGCTCCGGGACAGCTCGGTCTTCTCGGTCTTGATTATTCTGAGACCTTCCATCTGCCGCCAAGTAGTTGCACAAGTGTCTCCTCTGGATCAGATATTCTATCTCTTTCTTGAGTCATATGCAGTCGTTTGTCTCGTGGCCGGTGTCTTTGTGGTACTCACAGTACTTAGTGGCGTCTCGCCTGTTGGGGTCGGATTTCATTCGCGGTGGCCATCAGATAAATCTCTCATTTTGGACCTCGTGGAGGACCTGAGCGATCGAGATGATAAGGGGTGGGAGTCGAGCTGGAGCATACCGCGGTTGTAGCTCTTGCAGAGGAGGTCCTAGCCGATCTCAGACATTTCCTCTCCTTTTAGGGGAAGGCTCTCTTCCTCTTCTTGGAGAGCGGTCTCTTCTTGGGGAACGGTCACGCCTCTTCTCTCTTTTGGGGCTATGGTCTCGCTTCTTCTTGTCCTCTTCCGGTGTTACCAAACTTTCCTTCAAGCAAAGAGCCTCTTCGTCGTTAATGTACTTTTCAGCCTTTGCTAACACCTCAGCCATAGTAGCCTGAGGGTTCTTAGCAATCGAGAAGAAAAGGTCCTTGGATTGCATTCCGAGCCCCGACATGAAGGTGGTTAATGCAAATTTATCGTCTACACTTTCCACCTCCAGGCATTCCTAGTTGAAGCATTGCATGTAACTTCTGAGGGACTCGTTTGGTCCCTGTTTGACGCTCAACAGGTGATAGGATGGCTTTCGGTACATCCTTGCTCTGATGAAATGTGAGACGAACTATATTGACAGTTCCCTGAAGGAGGAGATTGACGCCGGTTGTAACCTATTAAACCAAGCTATTGTCGACCCCTTCAGGATGATGGCAAAAGCTCGGCAACGAATCGGGTCGGGATACCCCTGGAGTTTCATTTGATTCTTATAGGAGTTTAATTGGTCGACTGGGTCTTTGGTCCCGTCGAATGCTCCTACCGACAGTATCTGAAACTTCTGAGGGAGAGGGAAATGGAGGACCTAAGGTGTGAATGACGACTCGGTTTGCTGGACTAGGGCATCCATGGTGTCGGGGGCCTTTCCTCTAACCACTTCCTTCACGTTACCCAGCTCTCGCTGGAGTTCACAGATTCTCTACTCCCATATTCTCTAATTTGTCATATCTTTAAGGATATTTCATCTATTATAAAAAAACATTACCGATACTCTTTCTAGTTTATATTTAAACATCACTGACACCTCCTTCCATTAAACTATCATTTATAATAAAAATAAATTATCTAAAATACCAAAATAATCCCTGCATAAACTCCAACCAGTTTGTTTACATAAAATTAGATTAAAATTTGAACCGATCAAAATTCATGTTTCTACATATTAAAATCCGAGTTGACTAAATTATTTTTTCTATATATTAGAATTTGAGTTGATTAAAATTTTATTCAAGTTGATAAAATTTTATTCAAGCTGATAAAATTTTATTTTTTTTACGTATTAAAATTTGAGCCTATTAAAAGTCTTTTACATATTAAAATTTGAGCTAATTTGAGTTTTACTTAAGGTGTTAGCTCCGATTAAAATTCGTTTCAAAATGATTAAATTTATACCTTTTTTTTATTTAAATTCGAGTCAACTTAATTAAAATTTATTTTTTACGTGTTAAAATTTGCGTCAATTAAAATTTATGTTTTAATACGTAAAAAAATATAATTTTTAATCGACTTAAATTTTAATATATAAAAAATTAATTTTAACTAGGTGGAATCAAATTTTAATTGACTTGAATTTTAATACGTACAAAAATTTTAAAAATATAGGGGGTCTTATTGAAGATATACCTATCTAAAGGGGGTGTAAATTAAATTTTTTCTAAAATATATCATGGGTAATTTAGTAAAATTGCATTCTAATTAACACCTTTAATCTGACAGGGGTGTTATTGAAGATTCAGAAAATAGAGGGGGTCCTTAAATGATAAACTAGAAATGGTATGACTTAAATTTTTTCTAATTAATTTTAATTAGTGAAAATTTCACCCACAGCCTTCCTAGTTTATCATATCTTCAATGACATTTTTTCTATTATCAAAAAAATCACTGACACCTCTTCTAGTATCTAAATATTACTTACATCTTATGTCATTAAACCACTATTTATAACAAAAATAAATTATCTAAAATATTAAAATTGCCTCAACATAAACTACAAATAATCTTTCTATATAAAATTCGAGCCGATTAAAATTTATTTTTTTATATATTAAAATTCAAGTTAATTAAAAATATTTTTTTACATATTAAAATTTAAGTCAAATAAAATTTGATTCAAACTAATTAAATTGTATTTACATATTAAAATTCAAGCCTATTAAAAGTCCTTTTTTTATGTATTAAAATTTGAGTTGAGTTGAGCTCTATTTGAGCCGTTAGTCCTGATTAAAATTTAATGCGAGTTGATTAAAATTTAATTTGAGTCTCAAATAGAATTTTAATCAGCCCAATTTTAATACATAAAAAAATATAATTTTTAATAGACTCAAATTTCAATATATAAAAAATAAATTTTAATAGCTTGAATCAAATTTTAATTGGCCCAAACTTTAATATATAAAAAAAATTAAAAAAATGGAGTGAGTATCACTGAAGATACGTCTATCTAGAGGGAGTGTGGATGATATTTTTTAAAAATGTATTACAGACAATTTAGTAAAATTACATTATAATTAACACCTTTAATCTGACCGGGGATGTCAATAAAAATTCAAAAAATAGCGAAAGTGTCCTTAAAGATATGATAAATTAGAAGGGATGTAGCTAAAATTTTATCTTTTAATTGAAAGGTGGTATTGCATAATTATTCTTCCTAATTTCATATGAGCTCTACTGCTCCTAATTCGATCCAACCAGTAGTACTGTAAAAAAAATATAAAATTCTCAAGCAGTAAATTAGGAAAGGGAAAAAAGAGGGACATCTCAACTCAAAGCAAAAAAAAAAAAAAGTCTTCAATCCTCCCTTATATTTGTCTTTTCTTTTATTTAGGATTACGTCAACTGTTCTTTCATATTTGTCTTTTCGTCAAATGGGTTCCCAACGCATAAAATCATATGCTAACATTTCTCCCTTCAAATGGGATATAATGTAAAAAAAAAATAATTATTCGCTATTATACCTTCTTTTTTCGTTCAATAAAAATGTGGTCCCTTGATTTAAAGAAGCAAGATCTAAATAAACAAATCTTGGTTATGCTGACAAATTGGGCACTTGTTGATCCAACAAACCAATCAAACCTAACTTTCCCTGTTCTTTTTAGTTTAAATCCAGTTTTTTGGCAGGTTGTTGTTGTTGGTATGACACAAACAGAGTTTAGCACTTCTGATAAATCCAAGACCAAACTTACGTCATTAGCATAAATTCCTAACAACCGGTGCATGGTTGTCCAATGGCCGGAGAGTTAGGTCATTCAGTGGATATGTAATACAAAGTTTGAAGTTTCTAAATCTCTTATTCAACCTTCTCTTAGGAAGTAAGAAAATTTGAAAGTTCTTTGCGGTGGCAATACCAAAATATCAAGTTGGCTCAATTATCTTTATCTTGATCCTTACGGGGCTCTTGAATCCTCAATTTCTCTATTTCTTCTTTTTTGGTTAGTTTTTGTGTGTAATGTGGCTTTCTTTGTTAAGACCTCGAGAAATTTTTGGGTGGGTTTAACACTCCCACGTGGTGTGCAAAACCAATGAAAAAATGACATATAATCTCTTTGTCAGAAAAAGTCATGTCATCAAATAAAGTTATTTGAGGAGTTAACATCTGTTAACTCTGCAAAATGACAAGGCAATTGTCAACTGGAAAATGCAGAGCATGCTTCATTATTACCATTTCAAATTTTAAAAAATCAATTGTTAAACAATGCACATCTCTTTCAGAATTTCTCAAAGTTAACAATCTCGAAATTTTCTGCTCTGCTCTGCGATTTGTCGAAAGAGAAAAATCTCAGTTTCTATGACAGAAAAGAGTGACAAGCGAAAAAATGGAGTCCTGCGTACCTGTATTCCACATTTTCTTGAAGTCCCCACGTCCTGAAACAGAGGCCTCTTTATGGCTACAACAATGTTTGAACCCCCATCAACCATCTCCACAAACCCCTTCGTTTCATTTCTCAAAAAACCCACTAATGCCATTGTTGTCGACTCTTCGTCTCCTTCACCGCCCCAACCTCCTCACACAAAGATGTAATCTTAGAAAATTTATGGGGATCTTAGTTTTTTGAAGAAACGTACGTATTTTCATAGTCGTTTAATTTATTTATTATATAGACTAACTAGTGTATCAACACTAAAACAAGTTTCAACGAATTTTTTTTTAAAGTTTTTTGAGCAATATGTTACATAGAGAAGGCGACGATGAGGTTCGAATCCACGATCAATATAAATTAACAACAAAGCAAAACATCACAATTAAAATCATATCATAAAATTTAATAATGATCAAAGAAATTAACAAAACAATCAAAAATTCAAAATTTTAAAATTTAAATTTAAGTCAACAAAAGTCCGACTAATAAAAATGTTAATTTGTGGGTGTGTATGTATATTCATATATATATATATATATGTGTGTGTGTGTGTATGTGTGTTTATACATATATCCACTTAAAATATTTAAAATAGACATAAAAATACTTGAAATTGATGAAGGGGACGAATCGCAAAACTCAATAAACAAATATTGGTTCGCTTCTTGTTAATAAACAAAGCATCGCAACAGTATGTTAACCACCAAAGATTGGAACTNTAGGAGTGTGCCAAGAATAGCGCCAAATTGTTATTCTTGGGACTGTTCAAGAACAAAATGGAACGGTGTCGTTTAGCAAAAAAAAAAAAAACAAATGAAGAAGAAGAAGAAGAAAGGCAAACTTAACCGAACAAACAGGCTGTGCAGTTCCTTGGGGCTTTTTTTTTTTTTATGGGTCTAATTGGTTTTAGGGCTTTTTTTGTTTTTTTGGGCGGACTGGTTTTTTAAAAAAGGCTTCCGAACTGCAGGCTGTGTTGTTCCTTCCGAACAGCAGAGGATCCGCATCCGGTGGTGGAGTGGGCAAGGCCTAAATACGCTGTATCTCATCCATGGTGGGTGTGCTGTTGGCAGTGTAGCGTGGGGTATATATACTATTGCTAGTAGGCCTGTCAAAATAGTAAGAACTGCACTAACTTGCCCAAAACATTACTCAAAACAAGGAACTGCACTAGAAGGGAATATAGGAGAAAAGAGAAGATTTATATATTAAGCGGTTCGTGTTCGTGTTAAAATTTTTTACTCGTTTATTAAACGTGTCGTGTATGGGTATATATATTTTTTATCCATCACTCGTTCAACTCGATACGTAACTGTTTAACTCGGCACGATTAACACCCCTAATTGTAGCAACTAGGTTAAGGTTTGACCCTAGATTATTATTTAGCCTCAAAAATTGTTTTCCAAACAAAGGATATATGGGACGCACTACCTTATTTACCTAATCTTCTTTATCCCACTACCTAAACACACCCATAGACTACGACTATCCGCACCCAAAAAAAAAAGCTGTAAATGAATTATTTGATTGTATGATGTGAATTTTTGGGTCTCAACTTCAAGTTATGGAAATTAGAAAATGCACAAATATCTCAAATAAAATTTTAGAATTTGGATTTCCATATTTAAATATCAAAATTTTTTACTCAGCCCAAAAACTAAAAAGTAGGACCAAAAAGGTAAAAACAAATATTCAAGAACTCGCAATCACTAAATACAACTTTCTCATTTACATAAAAAAAATTCCGAAAAAAATACAACTTTCTTCTTCGTCATTTCCTCTNCATAATCACTAAATACAACTTTCTCATTTACATAAAAAAAATTCCGAAAAAAATACAACTTTCTTCTTCGTCATTTCCTCTATAATCCTCCTATAACCACCAAAACTAATAAAATCATCATCAAGCTTGTATTGACCACCATTGCATCAGATCCAGAGCTCCCAGTGAAAACTAATGAATGTAGAATCAAACTTTGCTTGCTGCTTAAAGTGGGCATCGTCATCCGACTGGATCTTTGCAAGAGGAGCTATGTACCAATAATCAAATTTTGCAGCATCATAATTTTAATTTTTTTCCTAGTTTAATGTATCATATAACCAATAGGGAAAACACTTTACATTTAAAATTTGTTAAATCAAGCAACCAAAATAAGAAACAAGCGTGCATAAATGATCACCTAAATTGTTATAAGAGAATGAAAAGTAAAGTTGCATAGCTTAAAATCCTTATCAAAGAAATTCCCAGCACATGGACATACTTTAAGTTTAGAGATGATAACTGACAAGAGAAATCAAAGAAAGTATGACGATTACAAGCAAAAAGTCGAGAGCAAAATCGAGAGAGAAAGAATAGTACTGAAGGGAGGAATTGTGAATGTTGAATTTTTGAAATTTCAAAGGAAACAGAAGAGAGATTGCTCCGGAGTTTGATGAGTAATGTTATGGTACTTGATTATTTGGAATCATGGCACCAAGCTCAAGTCAAGTGTCCCCGTGCCATTTAAACTCTTGATTTGGTCTCAAAATTTATTCGGTAGTATTATTGGAGTTTTATATTGTATTTTTCTTGAAATTTGTTCTGTTACTTCAGGCACTAACCTCTGCTAACAAACTTGCTCAATTGATAAGTTGGCTTGGGCAGTGTTTCACTGGATAAACACACCACATGGGTGTGCCACGTGCTATGTTAAACCCATATAAATTTTTTTCGAATGCATCAATTAAATCTCATATTCATACTAAAACCACAAAGATTCAATAAAATAAATTCGAGGATTCTTAGAGTAACAACTATTAAATCATCACTTTATTCCAGGAAAAGATATAACAACTAAAAAAAAACCCAAAGAAAGATTTTTCTTTTTGATTATAAATGGTTTGTTTGTTTAGCAAGAGAATGATAGAAAATGCAAGAAAGGAAATTTTTTTAAAATTTTCATGTGTTTGGTTAGCATGAAAAAAAAAATGATGAGAAAAATAATTTTTCTTCATACTTGAATTTTCTCACAGAGCAAGAAAGTTGTGATTTATAACTAACTTCTTATTTTATCCTTATTTTTTTTAACATATTTTATTGATTATTAGTTTTAAAAAATTTTGGTATGAATTTGATTATTCATATAATTTGATCTAAAAATATTTTTTTTGGTGATTATCTTAAAATTAAGTTTCAAGCCATTTTTTTAAAAAAATTTTAACTTTCAATTATAATTACATAACTTTTTTCTTTTTTAGACCGATTTTATATAATTAAGAGTAATTTAGATAATTAAAAAAAATTATTATAAATTTTCTTTCTTTGAAACAATATAATGAAATTTTTAAAAAAAAATTCATCCTAACCAAATAAATGTATAAAAATATATTTTTTATTATTTTTTTTTAATTTTTTTTTATTATTTTTTTTCTTAACCAAACGGACACAAAGAGAAATTTGTAAGGTGACTGGACTTTTAATAAAAAAAAATCAATTTTTGCAAAAATTTCCCGCATACACCTAAGATCCCAAAAGTTTGCCTTTTTCCAAAATAAAATCAAGTCTTGTTTAGCACGTGCTTTAAGTGAGAGCGCAATACCATCCCATACATACCCTCGCCGCCACGTTATCCACCGCCTCTCTATCCTATATAAAAACCACCTTTCCTACTGTACCAGGACACTTAGAACTCTCTCTCTCTCTCTCAAAATTGATAAAGCTTACTGTTTCTCATATGTCTCTCTCTTGTCTTCTTCCGAATTTGCTCTCTTCTCACAATAGCACTCTAAGATCTGATATCCTATTGTTTTAACAAATCAATTTTTTGTGGAAATCTTGGTTTATCCTCAACTTTTGCAACTCTGATCTATCCATGGGTGGAGTTGCAGTTCTTCAAACCCAAGAGTTGTTGAAAGATCGATTACTTCGTCCAAATTTGATTTATTCTCCTAATTTATGTGCTATGCAGTCTCGTCGAAACCCTAACCCTAAACCTAACCCTAACCCTAGCACTAAACCCAACCGTGATTTCGATTTAAACCCTAAGCCCAACCCTAATTGTCCTCAACGGTCTCGAAAATGGAGTTCTACGAGAGTCTCTAAATGCGGCGCCACCAAGACGATGGTGCCGGCCAATCAGGATCCCAAAAACGCCCTTGTTATGGGGCAAGTGAAGATATTGAAACGCGGCGAAGTGTTGGAAGAATTGACAACGAAGGCAGCAACGAGGCCAACAAAAGATGAGGAGGATTTGAAGACCAAAACTTTGAATGATTCAAGAGCAAAGGCTGCAACGATGCCGATGACAGATGAGGAGGGTTTGAAGAGTAAAAAAATTGATGATTTTGTGTTGTCATCAACGGA
Source organism: Ilex paraguariensis (assembly GCA_963454935.2). NCBI lineage: Eukaryota > Viridiplantae > Streptophyta > Magnoliopsida > Aquifoliales > Aquifoliaceae > Ilex > Ilex paraguariensis. Next base: position 40,373 of record CAUOFW020008780.1, on the reverse strand, counting down.
TCGGTTGGGCCCGGAACCTGATATACTGATGAAACAGTTCAGAATCACTAATTCATATGCTGGATCGGCGTTTGTTAATTCGCCACCGCCGAGTTCATTGCCTGTACCGGCTTTTTTCAGGAAGAGGAGTGTTTCAACTGAGAATAGTGGCGCTACCAGTGATTTGCGTCAAATTCTCGGGCTTGATGTTGATTGAATTGTAAGGCGGTTTGTTGGATTGGACTTGGTTGCTTCAATTTTTGAATTTCCCTATTTTTTTCCCGGGAAGATTCGAATTGGGACAACAGGTTATCGACTTCTAATCTGTGAAGGTTTGAATTGGAGGGCGGATTAGATTTGCAATTCTTAATCCGTGAAGCTTCGAGTTGTGGGAGCAGATTATCGACTTCTCATAAGATATATGCTTTATATTGGGTTATTTACTTTTATGTTAATTTATATTGTCTGGTCTTTAGGTTAAGACCCTTAGGAAGTAGATTGGTAAGGAGGTCTTCAGTGTCGTTTCTGTATTTGTATCTGTGGTGGTTGTATGTATCACTCACTACTCCTTTCGTAGCTTTCAATAGAAATAAGAATTTTATGCGGTCAATAGCTGAGCAGAATTCTTTTTTCTCTTTTTTGGAGTGATTTTTAATGGGTTTTGTTGATAGATCAGCTGATGTGATTGTTTGGGTTTAGATGTTGATCGAGTGCACATCAGGAGAAATTTTCATAATAATAAAGAAATTAAATTTGTTAATTAATACTAAATCACGCTGAGGTATATGGATGCTGAATCACAGTCTCCACGGGGCCTTAGCAGATTCTCAGTAGTGTCATAACCACTGGACATTGTGAGGTCTGTATTGGAGTTCCTTTAAATACTGTGTCAAATTCTTTTTTACTTCTTACNAGGTATATGGATGCTGAATCACAGTCTCCACGGGGCCTTAGCAGATTCTCAGTAGTGGCATAACCACTGGACATTGTGAGGTCTGTATTGGAGTTCCTTTAAATACTGTGTCAAATTCTTTTTTACTTCTTACTCTGTAACAGTAAAGTGTAGAATTTTTAGCTAGTGAAATTGTTACAGGTGTCATTAGTTTATGTTGATAACCGTATTTTCTGTAATAATTGGTAGTCACTGATTTATGCAGGTGAGACAAGGGGGCTGTTTGTCAAGGAGCTTTACTGAATGTAGAGCCACTGTGGTATGGCTCTTCTCTATTAATATTTTGTAGTTATGATTTTATGGTTCTAGGGAACCTTGTCTAAAAAGTTGGACATTGGNGGGGGCTGTTTGTCAAGGAGCTTTACTGAATGTAGAGCCACTGTGGTATGGCTCTTCCCTATTAATATTTTGTAGTTATGATTTTATGGTTCTAGGGAATCTTGTCTAAAAAGTTGGACATTGCAAATGACTAGCAGGAAAACATTTGATAACTGCCAGTGGGACTATTAGGGACCATGCAATTTTGATATGCGTACCAAAATCTGGAATTAGCTTATGCAGTTGCAATAATGATCAGCTCGGTTTTGCGATAAGTTGTGCTTATTAATGAGCTGGCAAGAAGTGGCAGTTAGGGAAAGCTTTCTGTTTGTTCATGGAGATACATGCATTCTGATTTCAGTAGAGAGCGTGATAGGTTTGATAATATCTGGGGGTTCAAAAGCCTAAAATTTTAAATTTAGAATGGGAAGGTCGTATTGGAAAAATGAAATTTATTTTTGAGGGAATGGTTGCTTTGATAATACAGTAGGCGGTTTAGTCTTTTCACTTGGTAGGTTTTTTCTCCTACTCGTGGCTTGGAGTTGACTATTATGTTGAAACTAGGTTTCATTGGCTACCTGGGTTTGTCTAAATTGGTTTTGCTAGGACTTCGGAGTGTAGTAGTTTCCGGATTCAAGTCTCTTCCAATGTTTTTTTCATCAATTTCACCCAAGGTAGACCGCCCGCTATATATGGAATATGGTTGGGGAACCCAATTATCCTTAGTGGGTCCTCCATGAACTAATGTACGGAAAAAGTATTGGATGAAATCTCACTGTTGTTTTCCTAAATATTATGTAGCTGCTAAGTATGTATGTACTTAGGCAATTGACTATGACATTCATAAATAGTTGACTAAATGAGTGCAATGTAGATTTCATATCTGCGATAACTGTATCATATCAGCAAAAGAACTTAGTGCAGATATATACTTATGCTTGTAAACTCATTTTAAGGGAAGAAGAAACTGCCTATTGAGTGTTGAATTTGTAGAGTGAGTTAAAATGATCTTTGACCGCTGTTTTGGTGCTTATAGATGTTAACAGTAACAGTAAAATGCTTGGGTTCTAGAATCTCATCATTTTGCTTGTGATTTATCATGGCAATCTTTTCTCTGATTGCTTCCATATTATCTCTTATGGTGGTTTTGATTACTCTAATGATGTCAATTCCTGCTGCGTTACTGACCATTCCCCGATCAGTGTTGCCACAGAAACTGAAGCAATCCTCCTAACTTTCAGCTGGTGGAAATGGTTAATTTACCAATTTTGCCATTCATTCCTCCGCCTTCCCCCTTCCCTCTTATCATAAATTTATTTTTTCTGTACCTGATGGACATTTGTGTCCTAGTATTCCAATTATTTTAACTTATCTGGCTTTAGCACTCCAAATTTTCTATTTTCCCCTAATAAGTGATAAGTTCACCGTCTAGTTAAGTTTAATGTATATGTACCTGAGGACTTCTTTGTGCACAATTATTGCAGTAAATTGGTTCTGTTTATTTTAATTTATTGTTCGGTAATGCCTTCTCTGAACTCCTTCTATAAGACAAAAAATAATAAATTTGTCATAAAAAAAAACTGCTATTTAGCAAAAATAATGTATACCTGTTTAGTATATAGATAAACAATGCATTTATGTGTGTATAGGTGTACTATAGTATATGCAATTGAGTTTTGATGAAATGGAGCAAATCTGAACAAGGAAAAAGAGAAAAGAGTGTTTCAAACATGGTAGTACCTAACAAGAAAAGAGTGTTTAAAACATGGTGGTACCTAACATTACAAGATAGTGGAATCTTGAAGTCAACTTCCTGGTTATATTGTATGGAACATACACTTTGAGAGTGTTTGATTTTACTTTCTCCCTGAGATCTTGAGTAGTTGATAGCATTGCTTGTCATTGGTATGTTGCAATTTTTCTTTCTGAGTAACAACACATGGTTGAATTTCTGATGATTTCAGCAAGTGTGCTGCTGACGATATGTCTTCATGGAATGCTGCTGAGATTAAGATTCTTATTCTCACTATATGGTATGAATGATTAATCTGAATTTATACCACAGGTTTTAGAAAACATTGAAATTTTGATTTCATTTTGTGTGCATGACATAACTATTTGTGGGCAGCGATCTGCCCTCGGATTTGGATAATACCTGCCTTCGGTGTGCACTGCAGTTCTGTTGTGATGGATGATAATAGTTAGGTGTACAGCATTTGATGGGATTTTTCTGGCGAGCCATATTCTACAGGGGTGTTTAATGTTCTCAGTTACCCTCTTTCTTTGTATCGGTAATGTGCGATTCTGGGATTTTATTTTTAGAGGTCTGAGAAAATTTAATCTCCTGTGTGTCATACAAAGAGGTCGAGTTTGGATTGAAGGCAAGTGTACTAGTCAATCCAAAGTTCCAACCGCTATGTTGTGAGTTCAAATTCGGGATTAACCTCTCCATTAAAGATTAGATATCATTTGCTTTTCTCAGCTCTTGTTACAGCCAAAGGGCTTGTGCTTTGGGAATGATAGTTAGACAAGGTTGTGGCATTTGGGCATGAAACTTTTAACAAAAGATGATTCTATTAGATACTAACATAGATTAGTTTTCATCGCCAACAGACATTTTGCGTTGACACATGTAAACAAAATGGTACAACAATGCCACTGATACTACATCAATGTAGTGATTATGCAGCTGCTATATGATCATTATATGCTAAAGGATGCAAAACACAACTTCTCTTCATTCAAACCTAGTTCCAACTTCCAAACAACAAGACTCCTCAAAAATGTCAAAAGTCGAAACTACGACTAAAATACTTAAGATTCCCAAAATGCCATCCTATGGAGATTTTAGTCCTTAGACAAAACTGCATGATGTCAATACTGGACATAAGGCCATCAACGAGGGGATTGAAAAATATTTTACTCAGAAACTGTCGTTCGTAGGGGAAGAGAACTTTCAACTTCTTTAGCATTGGCACTCCTTTCTGCAACAATTTTTGACATCCCAAACATCTGGAAATACACCAAAATAGTTAAGCAAGAATACACATATACATTTATGAAGTCAAAGAAAATCAAATTGGCAGCCAGTGATTGTATGTGCTACAGCGTTGGAACTAACCTTCTGGACTGTCTTTTTGAAGCAAGTTTTGTGTTCATCCATTGAAGCATGGATAAATTCATCGATGTGATCCTTTACATCCTCCAAGAAAGTGGCACTCTCGGATTTCTTCTTTCTACACGAAGAGATGGCAGGATTCATGGCAGCAGATGACGGTTGGCTTTCTTGAAGAACTTTCTCAGTTGCCATTTTCTGTATTACGTGATGTAGAAGTTAGTGCCTTGCCACCATAATGATAATAGAAGAGAATAGCATTGTCTTAACACAGTCCAATTAGCTAACACGTGTTAAGCCACATCAGATTCTTATTGATGTTTCATGATTGTCACCACAGTAACTTTTAAACTACTAGAATAGATTTAAAACATGGTATCTCATTCACCTGCCACCTTGCCTTTGTTAGGATTTGATTACTGAAAGCCCTAACCATGATCAATAAATATAACTTTTCTCTAATTCAAAAACCTAAATGGGAAAAAAGATGTAAAGAAGCAACATCATCTGAATATATCATACTAAAATTTACATCAAAGCATACTGCTAATAGTTAACTCAAGAAAGCAGTTATAGCAGCTGAGAAAAAGATATAAAGACAATGAATATGGCAGAGACCCCAAAGCCTAGTCCTAGGCCAGCCACAAACTTAGGAGCCACGACATAAACTGACACAGTCCCTGTGACATACATATATAAAGTAAAAGCAACATCCTGTCTTGACTTATTTAAATACCAAGGAACAAAAATCTAAACCAATCCCCTGCTACTACTTTGGAGGAGAGAGATTCAAAGATCCCCTTTGTTGTAAGCTCCACAATTTTAAAAAAATAGCGAAGCAAAACTCAGCAAGCTTTAATGAATATCACAGGTGTAGTCCAGACTTACAACCTCTCAAATTGCTTAGTATCACGGATAAGCAGGACAATGGAAACATCAAACTCATGATTTCTGAAAGGGCCCAATAGAGTTACAGTCATGGATAATTATGGGTGATCAATTTTCCTTTCTATCAGCAAAGGACACTCCCAAGATTATTTTACCTCTACCATCTCTGCAGAAAACTCACGAGGAATTCAAACAATCATGAGTCATGAGGAATTGAAACAATCGTGGCTTTAAATAAAATGGAGGCTACAATCTCCAAAAGTCTGAGCAGATACTGAGCCCCCATCACATGTTATCTCTGTTACCAGGACATACTTTCAATTTCTCCATGAGAACAACCAAACTTTGATTGCCCAAGTAATGAAATGAAAGATTCCTGGTAAACCGGTGAGCCTTCTACACCACTTACTATCAAATTGCATTGATAGTAAGTGGTGCCGATTTTCTGTCTAAAAACTATGTCTGGATTAAAAATGGAGTTAGCAAGATTATATGCAGGCCCCCCAAAAAGCAAATATCACAATTAAATTGGAGATTGGGATGTGTTACACTATACTGATGAGCAAGTTACTAAGGGTTTCTGTTTGACTCTTCTTTGATTCACAATTATAATGAACAGTCTAGCATGAGATCTCAAAATATTATGCTTTTCAACCTTAAAAATTTTGCACCCTAATGTTAGATACCCATATCTTTGAAATATTTCACTCATCTTGATTCTTAGTTTTCCATAATAAAATAACAACTCAAGCAAACTAGCATGCATTACTTGAAATTGAAATTGACAAATAAAGCAACCAACCATGAATTCTAAATCTTGCCATAACGCCTCTCTTACTTCTCACCAGTTCTTTGTATTCCCTCTACATCCTATTGAGTGAAAGGAGCTTTCCAAAGATCAAGATGATTCTCTTCACACTTTATTCCTTCATTACCCAAAGTTTATACCCAACAAAAATTGTTGACTTTAAAACCCATTTTCAATCAATAGATGAGCCCCAACCAATTTGGCTCTAATACCTCTCTTACAACTTTCACAAGAACTTGGCATTCCTTCTAGATCCTATTGGGGGAAATGAAGCTCCCAAAATTCAAGTGAAAGCCTCTCTAGAACCATATTACTGCATCACATAAAATTCACTAAGGAACACATTAACCCCTATATTGCTCCTGCATGAACCCCAGCAGACTGGAGGTGAACTTCATTTGTATTTAGGACAAGAAGGGAATCAATTGTATAACCATTTCTAAAATCAGAATTTAGAAGCTGGATAATCCTATGATCAATAAACAGATATCACTGGCCCAACCATATTCAAACGGTAAAAAATATGTGGGGCATCCAAGACTATGGAAATGTAGCAATTTAGAACTCATCATGACGACTCATTTTTTCAATTGCAAGTATGTCTGTTCAAGGATATGATTGGAATGTTGATACCATATTCAAGAATTCAAGAACACATTTCACTCCTTAATTTTAATCCTTTGGTGATGTGGGTGGTAGTTTAGGTACTTTGTTTCCAAAATTTTTAAGTTGAGTTGAAAAATTCATGTGAAAAGCAGGATTTGAGCTTTTATAGTGTGTTTGGTATGGCGGAAAAATGGGTGGAAGGAAAGTGAGGGAGGAAAAATGGAAGGGAAGGAAAATGTTTCCAATGTTTGGTACCAACGGAAAGTATGAGGAAGTGGAAAGTGGGAGGGGATCTCTATCCTTCCAGCCCACCAAATATTTTCAGCCCAAATTTGGGCAGAAAGTGGAGGGAAAAAGTAAACGCAAGGCAATAATTTTTTAAATTGACCTTTTTACCCTTTACTTATTGGAGTGAAAAAACATATNTCTATCCTTCCAGCCCACCAAATATTTTCAGCCCAAATTTGGGCAGAAAGTGGAGGGTAAAAGTAAACGCAAGGCAATAATTTTTTAAATTGACCTTTTTACCCTTTACTTATTGGAGTGAAAAAACATATTTAAGGGTAGAATTGTAAATTGGGCATATATGTTTTTCCTTTCCTTTCATTTTCCATCCAATACCAAACAATAGAAAATAAACAATAGAAAATATATCCCTCTTACTTTTCATCCCTCCTACCAAACAAAAAAAAGGAAAATAACTTTTTTCCTTCAAGGATGGAAACCTTATTATTTTCACTTTTCCTTCCTTCCTTCTTTTCATCCTTTGTATCAAACGGACCATTAGGTTCTACTTTGAAACAATCATGCAAACAGAGACTAATTGTGTAGTAAAAATTAATCCCATTACTAGAAAAAAAAAAATTCATTAAGGGAAAAAATGATCTGTTTAACAAGATGTAGGAAAGTTATATACGAAATTTAACACTTAATCATGATGAACATAGTTTTAGAAAACAATAATGTGACCGTAATGGACTTGGCGCAAACACAAGTTACATAACAGAAAACGAAAATCGGAGGTGTAATGCTTTTTTTTTTTTGGATCACATCCCCTATAAAATTAAAGATATCCAAATTTTGCCTTATTTTTGAGTCCCTAATATAGAGAAACACTTGTCAAGTCTCATTTCACTACTTTTGCAAGCATAAATCCTATTTAGGAAGGGTTTTGGATGTGAAAATTAATTTTTTTGCCAAAAATGAGTGAAAAAACGATCTAGTTTGTTTGTAAGACCCCAAAAGTTCTCAATCATCATAATCAGCCAAGTTGTATCTGACTCCACACTTCCAATTTTAATATCGTTCCACATTACATGCAACCTTAAGTTTCAATAGGCTTGTAGTTGACTCAGAGACGACTTGATCAACCTAGCCGAGTCGAGTCGAGTCATCAATCCACAACTTATCACCCGAAATTATTTCTTGAAGCCGCAATAATACTTGAATCCAATTCCTTCAATTTGTCATTTTACACATGCCACCTCAATTCTCACAACCAATGCATCTTAGGGCCATTCGAGTTGATGGCAAACACCACAACCCTGAACCATGCTTGCAACTAGTAATAGCCATGAATTATTTCTAGATATTAAATCAGCCTATAATGGGACCAAACATTCTGATCCTACTATATAATGTCCATAGCTGCCTTTTTTCGAACCTAAGTCATGAACAAACATCGGCATAACTTGTCCAATTCACGAACAGGTAAGGATGCAAATTCTCAATTGCAAGATCTTAAATGCCATTTGAATCATACCCATTGGAACTAAACTGGCAGATATAGCAGTGGCAGAAAAAGTAAGATATTAAGAACAAAATTGTATAAGATAAGGTAAAAAACATAGAGGGATAGAATGTTTAAAAGCAGAAGGATTGGAATTCGTATCCGCATTAAGAACCATAACTAGATAGAATGCGATCTAGAAAGAGGAATATACGGGAAAAAATGGCATAGCTGACTGCAAGTAGTTGGGCCAAGAATTGTTGAGTTGAGTGCAAAGAACAATAAGTTGTGATGTGATAAAATGATTGGAGTAGATCATTGCAAGGTTGGGGTCTACATGTGAGAGCACCACTTTATCCAAGTAATGCCAAAGGTTATATCTTTACCCAATTCAACCCTCCTTGCATTCTCAATTAACAATAACCAAACCGGGTGATTATTTTTTATCAATCTCATAACATAATTGAAGGATGAAGAGAAATTCAACCCATTTATCTGTTCAAATCAATAAAATAAGAATTCCACATTAAATTTAAGAAACCCAATTTCTAGCGCACATTATATTGCTAGTGTGGAACAACATAACCTAGTAATATTAAGTCTGGCAATGAATCATGTCGGGCCGGATTAGTGTTGTGTTTAAATTTTATCCGGTCAAAACTTGTGTAGCCAATACCCAATCCATTTATAGTTATGTACAATAAGATTTGTGTCGTGTATAATAGGTTTAGCCGGGTTTTTCTCGATCCGTTTACCAAGGTCTAGTACGTCCACCCATTTATCACATAAACCCTATAAAATCAAAGTCAAACCTAATCCTTTCGTGTAGCATTCATTGGCCGTGTCTAGAATTGGAAGGCCCAAGTAATATGGGAAAAATCTTGATTTTATGAGTACAAGTATACGAAACCAAATGCAATATTTCGTTTTGCAAAACCAAGTAGAATTGATCCAGGTTTTGAACTTCCTGTGCCTTATCCTAAAAGTTCTATTGAAAGAGCATATGGGTTTTCTATTTTAACAAGCAAAAGTCAATTTCTCTGGCCAAGCAACAAAGCTCAAATATCCAACACAATTCTTAACAAAATTAGGAAAATTTGAAAAAAAAACCATAAAAGATGGGTAGAACATACCAGTGCAGCAGCGGCAACAAGAAGAAGGAAAAAATGGCAAAAGGGCCTGAAAAAGATTTGTATATTGTCAATTCAGAGTCCTGTCTGAGACGTAAACAGATAAAACAAGATTGAAAAGTAAATCAACCACCCCAAATTAATTTTTCTTTTNAAAAAAAAACCATAAAAGATGGGTAGAACATACCAGTGCAGCAGCGGCAACAAGAAGAAGGAAAAAATGGCAAAAGGACCTGAAAAAGATTTGTATATTGTCAATTCAGAGTCCTGTCTGAGACGTAAACAGATAAAACAAGATTGAAAAGTAAATCAACCATCCCAAATTAATTTTTCTTTTAAAAAAAACTAAAAAGATCTAGAAAATAGAAATTACCTTGTGACAGTATTGTGCAGAGATACGACAGACACGGTTTGTCTGCTTCAAAGGAACGACAGAAGAAACTTGTAGGCAAAGCCAGTGCAAAGTACCGATCAAAAAAGAGAGGCGGTGCGAAAACGACGTCATTTTGAGCTTGGTCAAAAATGTTATAATAAGAATAAATTACATAAATGCCCCTTAAATTATATTATACGCTTTAAAAATAATTGATTAGATTTGCAATAAATTTACGATGCTCAAAGGAGCCTCCCTCATTTGCAAGGAAGAGCATCTCCAATGGTGCCCTTCAAATTCTATTTATATTTTCTATTTTAACTAATTACTATTAATATTTTAAGCAAAAAATATTATAAAGCTTGACAGATTATCAAAATATAAAATAACTAATTTATTAGAGTGCAAAAAGAGTGATTTGGCTCTTTAAATGTAAAATAGCTCTCTTGTCATCCTTTATTTGTCTCCTCCTCTGTTCAATTCCTCAATCATCGTCTAATGAAATAGTAGAGATAGAGAAAAAAAGGGAAGAAGGCTTACAAAGACTAGCTGAGAGGAGATTGAGAGTTGAGCACCCGCCTACATTTGGAGAAGACGATTGAAGAGATAAAAATTATCTAGTTCAATAGTTTTCTCTAAAAGAAGTCAATTTTATAATTTAGTGTCGGTTCAATTATATAGGCAGTCCAATTGGTAAACCGAATCGATTTAGGATCCGTTTCGACTGACCGGCCAACCTGGTTCAGTTATAATAATACTAACTTGAGTTAAGTTTTGTTTTAGTTGAGTTCTTCAATTGGAAAATTCAATTTAATATAAAGATTTTCACCCAATTTTGTTAAAATTGGTAACGCTAAGCACGCACAAGCAATCCGTGTGACCATTGCTATAGACATATTTTTGTCCCAAAAAAAAAAAAAATCCAACTATCCAAACCCTAACCTAATCCCGTACCCACTAACCTAATTAGAGAGTAGAGCTAGAGTGATGTTTTAGAGTTGACGAAACATAAAATAATTTTTTCCTGGTATATTTAATTTAATTATATATTATAGTTTAATTCGACAATAATTGATTAGTTTTAAACTAAATTTCTCAATAATTTTCTTTTAAAATACACAATCGTAGAATCACTAACAAAATAATTCTTCATTTTTGTTGTAAAGTCCAATTGAAATCGTCCTCCATGGTGTTGAGAACTTGATTATGAGAAAGATTAAAAAATATTCTCGGGTTAGAGTACGTAGAATATTACATTTGATCGGATATATTACTTATTTAGAGTTAACAGCCATCGTCTCAAGTCAAAGCACTAAAAGAAAAAGACTGGTGCTTACGATGACGTAGGAACTGCAGGACCCTTTTACTAGTGAGTAGTGAGGAGAAAAGAGAAGTGTGCTTTTGCGCACCAGCTAAAAATGTCCTTCCTTGTTTTAATAATAAAAAAGAAAACTTCATAATTGCCGCTTAGTAAAAGAGGACCATTTATACATGTTGGGTTCCTGAATACGAGATCCTCGTAGTAGGCCGGACCAACATCCAGCTAAGAGAGAATAGTCTTTAGAAGCAACATGTTGGGAAACTAAAAGAACGTTTCGCATTTTCTTATCTTCTTCCCATCCTAAGAGTAGGAGTAGGAATAGGAATAAAAAAAAAAAAAAAAAAAAGAATTAATATTATTAACCCAATGATAAAGGCAATTGAGTTATCGAAAAGGGGTAGAGAGCAATCATGCAGTTGTTTTTGAAGTTGGGGGTAATTTATTAGATAGAAGAAATGTATTATCCTTATTTAATTTAGGACCATTTTACAAATATTCAAAAAGTTTGCAAATTATAGGGGTCATTTTACATATTTCCAAAAAATTGAGGGGGGCAAATGTATTGAGTCAAATAAGTAGAGGTGCCCTCACTTCTAGAGGTGGCTTTGCCCCTAAACCTAAGCTACTTATCTTCTCACCTCTAATCTTTTCTTATATCAAAAATAATTTTTGGTGATATAATTTATATAAATCATTGAATAATAAAATAATGTGAAATACTAAAATAAAAAAATTGTATTGTCTTATTATCATTTTATTAAAAAATAAATATCATAGTTGAACGTTTTAGAAAGAAGAAGTCAAATCAAAAAGTAAAATAGAAGAAGAAAAAGAAAAAGAAAATCGGCAGGCAAATGATTGCTTTTAAACCTTTATTAGAGCACCTACATATTGACATTGAGATGTCAAATTTAAATTTTAAAATTTATGTGATAATTTGATATCTTCACCTTATTGTATTTCAATCGATACATTTAAATAATTTATTTTATTACATATTTATCTTGAAATCTATTATCTTTAAATCTATTGTTGTATTAAACATTTAACAACTCTATAAAATATTACATTAAAAAAATTTGACATATTAATTAAGATATGTCTTAGCTAAATTTATTTTTGCTTAATCAATAATTGACATGTCGTCGATTGGAGAAGAAAAACATGTCAAAAAGATCCGTCGGAGCCTCCGGCTGTCATTGGGCATGCGGCTTGGAGATGCTTATATGACCTAAAAAATGATCTCCAATGAGTAGTTTATGTGGTAATAACGATGAACTGTAAATTTAGACGTCTTAAGTTCGAATCTTGACAATTTCTTGGAACAGGTCAGAAGAGATTTATCTATCATGAATACCCTTGTCTCAACGTGTATGACTTGTCTTTGATTGTATTAGGAAAGAAATTATTAAAAGTATGCATAAATTAATCCGAATATTTATAACCGTTGAACCAAAAAAACAAAAAAAAAAAAAAAGGAGGAGGCGATGTTTGTGTGGGTGGAAAAGCAGTTTTTGATTTCACCAGTAAGGAGCAAGCAGATATTCACCACAAATTGATGGAAGGAATGAAATGATGAGAATGCCACAAAAAAGGGAAAAGGAAAAGCAGGTTTGTCGTATTTTATCCTCCAGCAAATGAATACATTCCCGCTTATTTCTATCTCAAGTTAATTTATTTAATTTTTAATTAAATTATAGTTTAATATAATTTTTATTTTAAACATTATTTGATGATACACAAAAATAGATTTATGTATTACCTGTTGAGTAGTTAGTATGATTAATAAAATATAGTAAAAATGATGAAGAACGCAACACAAGCAACATACAGAGATAGAGAGGTTTGATCAGAGTGATCTGTTCCACTTTAAAGGACTTTAGTTGCTAGGGTGTTTTATTATTGTAGAAGTGTGGAGAGTTCAGGTGAGTCAGGTGTGAGATAAGATACAAGATGTCAGACGTCTCCCATATGTCGACACGACTTACAATTTATAAGTGTTTCCTAACAAATTGAAGTGGCACATCCATAATAGACTGACAAATTTGGTGGAGGTGGCACCATTCTCACAATCGACGGGATAGTTGCATGGAAATGGCATTGAGATCTCTCATCAATTGTAGACTAGGTCTCATGATGGTGTGATTGATACTCTAGGATGGTGTGGCCCTAAGATAGACCGACTGACTCCTTCGCTCTAGGATGGCGTAACTAACTCTTTGACTTCAGGATGATGTAATTGACTCCTTGACTTTAGGATGATGTGATTGACTCCTTTACTCTAGAATGACGTGATTGACTGTCTCTTAACTCCGTGGTGAGCTAAGCTAGGTTTTATCTGGGTCGAGTTCATTGGGCTTTATCTGGGTCGAGCTTATTACTTGAATTGGGCCTTGTTCGGGCCAGCCCACTATTTGAGATGGGTCTTGTCTGGGTCAGACCCATTACTTGAGTTGGCCTCGTATGAACTAAATCCATCATTATTCATTTACGATAGTATACACATATTGGTATTTTTTTAAGATAAAAAAATTTGGTTTTTTTTCAAAATAAGGGGTAAAATTAAATTTTTTTAAAAAAAATTGTTTTTTGATATGGTGACATCAATTTTTTTTATGTTGCACTATACCATTAGACACGAGTTACTTTCAGTATTTAAATATGATTTAACCTAAGTCATTAATTTTTAATCCCCAACCGACTATATCATATTGCACAAATTCAAACTTGAATATAAAAACATTCAATTCAATTGTACTGCGATGAATTACGTACGTATGCATTGGATAATAATTTAATTCAATTGAGTTAAAATTAAAAAGTAATATGCTAAAACTCAACTCCAATTCAATGGGTCCCGTTTGATGTTGGCTTTTTAGAATGCGAAATAGAATTTTGAAAAATAAAATGAAAAAGTTGAAATTAAAAAAAATTCTTGGAACTATTTGGTGTGTTTTCAAAAAAGCAAGTTTTTCCTTGACAATCCTTGGATAAGTTATATTTTTTAGTTTTTCCTTGATACTAATAAAAGTTATTTTTGTCTAAAAAATTGATTGAAAAACTGCCCAATAAACCTTGGTCCAAATGGATCAGATTTCTTTTCTTCTAAATCTTCCAAAAATTGAAGTTTTTAGCCATTTCCAAACAGACTCAATAATTCGATCAGCTTTATTATTTTTTGACAATTCTATCTATAATGTATTCGGGTAGCATTCAGATCCAATTTTTAAAAAACAAATTTTTTTTTTTGAATCAATTTAAATTCAATCTATTAATAGGTCCAATAGTAAGTAAAAACTTATTTGTTTTTTTTTTTTTTGTCATGAAGTCAGACAAAATTTGAAGTAGATGGATGCAATTATAATTGAAGAAGTAGACAAATTGAGTTATCATATCAATCAATGTGCACACATACAATCATATCTCCAAAAATTAGTATTCCTAATTATCTTATTCATTCTAATTCCATGGGAAAAGTTTTACCCTCTTCAAATACACAAACAATTACATGAAGAACCATTTTGTTTATTTTGATTTTTTTTTGGATAAAAACGATAATAATTTTAATAATTTGGAATATCTGTGATTAGAGAAAGCATGATGAAATCAAGTGTCCTTTGTTGGGAAAATTAGTTTTAAACAAGTTTATTTGAGTAATTTGATGTTTAAATAAAAATGGAACTCACGGCTCGTAATTAGTGGGACCAAGTTTAAATGCGTTCTCCTCCGTGAGGAGATTAATGCGGTATATTTATTTGTCTAAAATCATTAAGATTTGAATGAGAAATTATGTTTCAAAGTGACCTATTTGAAGTGATAAAATAAATTAAAATTGATGTAATAAAATAAAACTTATCTCACATTGGAAGAAGATTAACATTTTAGTGAGTTATTATATTCCTAGTTGATTTCTTAGATTTGGATCCCAAGAGGTACCACACTTTTGTGAGCGAAACAAGTGCTTACACTACCATAGTTATCACAGACGCGTGCACCGTCCGCTTTACCACGACTTGGCCAGGTCGGGTTGGGCAAAAAAAATATAATTTTTTTAGACAATTTATTTAAAGCGGTGTGGGTCATAGGTCAAACCTTTCGAATTCAATTGAACTTGGTGCCAAAAGGGTCTGGATTCATTCTAAGAGGTACCTTTTCCCTGTTCAGATTAAAGATCGTGTCTCTTCAATCTGAATAGTGGCAACCTATGCCTTTTCAAATAATATGAACAACCATCAAAAGTCTACAAATAGACTACTCCTTTACCATTTTAATTCATACCACTCTGGATTCCAATTTTAAAATTATTCAATCTTTCTCTGTGTGCATATTGTTGCATTCTTCTTTTGATTCAGTTCAAGTATAAACATAAATTGTGTTCGCTGAAATCTTAAAGATTGAAGTGTTGCTTCTTTAAGAAGGAAAATCCGTTCTATTTTAGAATACAGTTGCTCATTCACTTTGAGCATTGAGAGAGAGTAAATATGTGTTAAAGAGACTGTGTTTCACAAGACTCGGAATGAAGTTCTGATTTTTCTTATTTAGTTATGCTGATTTGCGTCTCTGTAAGTGCACTATTTTGATTTCTATACAGTCTCTCTAAATTAGTGTATAAATTAGACTTTAAACGGTTTATTACAATCTAATTATATACACATTTTCTATTACTTTCCTTCCTCTACTATACATCAAACATTGAAACAAAACGAATATTTCTAACCAAGTTATGTGTGACTCTATTTACCATCGTACCCACATTAGACAACTAAAAATATCTAAAATTTAACTTGGTAGATCTAATGTCCAATAGAATGAAACATAAAGACGAAAAATCCTCCTCAGAAGCATCGATAGATTTAATCACGGTCATGCAGTCTCCTTCCAATTTTATATTATTAATTCCTTGTCTCTTAGCAAAAAGATGTGTTTCCTTTGCAGCCGTAGTTTCAGCAACTAGCGCCTCAAACCATTTTTTTTTTAATATTTTCAATTAAACTATGATCGTCCCGTTTACACCAAATAGTCTATCATTGGGTTTTTTAATTTTATGTGTAAAAAAAAAAAAATTGATTTGGTATAGATCTCTCCGATGGAGAACCTCAAGTTTAAAGGAAAATAATTTCAAATTTAAATGAGGATAAACTCAAATTAAAAAAGGGATAAAATATGATTATTGAATCTATAAGAGAGTGAAATCTCACTATTAAAAATTTAGATATAGATTTGAATCTCTGTTGATTTAAGTAAAAAAATAAATATTTTTTAATTTGATATGGATATGAGTGTAGCATTAGAGAATGTTTTTAGTAGTTTTTTTTTTTAACTCAGATTTAGATTTGGTTTTAGAAAAAAAGTAAGGATTGAAGATGTTCGAATCAATAGGTCTTTAATCTAATGATATTTCTTGTCTTGTAAAGGCGTTGTATTTCTGATGTCAAGGGTTCAAGTCTTCCTCCCCCTTCCCTTTCTTCCTCCCCCCCCCCAAAAAAAAAAAAAGATGTTCGAGACCATTTGCAGTGGAAACATAAACTTTTATCCAAATTTGAGTAAAAAAAAAAAGGTAAAAAGCTTAAATTGGTATAAATTTATCAAATAAAAAAATTTAAATTTAAATAAGTATAAACCCAAATTTAAATAAGGGCAAAATATGATCATTATATCTTTAAAAGATGATAAAATTTCACCATTAAAGATTTATGTATGAAATTAAGTAAAAAAAATGAGTATTCCTTGATTTGATATGAGTTTGGGTATAGGATTAGAGAAGGTTTGTAAGAATTTTTTACCTAAATTTAAATTTAGGTTTTAAAAAAGGTAAAAATTATAGATGCTTAGTAACAAATTTTTTAAGAGAAAAAAGAAAATCGGTACACAAATATAAACTTTTTTGAGTAAAAAGGTATTAGTGAAACTTGTTCTTTTAATGGAAAATGACCAAACACCCATTTCACAAGAGTAACTCTTGTAACAACTGATTTTTGGAAACAATTATATCACAATCTCTCTCTATTTTTTTTTTCTCGCTCTCCCTCTCTCTTGGTTACTCTCCATCTCTCTCTCCATAACTCTCTCCCCTATTTTCTCTCACCGTTATTCTATCTTTATTTTCTCTTTTTCATTGATAATTTATTTTTTTCCAAATATACAAAAATTTAATTTGATTATTTTTATTTATTTATTGTGATACGCCTTATTGGTGATTATGTTTAATATATCCCTTTGGTGTATCACTTTTTTGTATCAATTTGTACATCAATTAGGGGTATCATTTTAGTGTTTCTGTTTTGATGTTGATGTATATCTTTCATGTATCACTTTCTTATATTAATTTTGTGCATCAATTAAGTTTTTTTCATTTTAATGATTCTCTTTGGATTTCACTGTGTATATCTTTAGTGCATCTATTAGGTATATCTTTTTGGTGCATCTATTAGGTGTATTTATTTGTTATTTCTCTTTATAATTACTGTATGCAGTAAATAATTGGTGCAATTTTTACTTATTCGGTGTATATCTTTGGAGAAAGTAACATTTAGAATTGAATCAAAAAGTCATGTTTGAAGCTGTATCGTAATACCTTCACGTGAAAGTCCACAATTGGAGAATACAGGAAATAGCAACATTTGAATGCAACGATTGAAAAATATACTGCGAATTGATTTAAGAATTAATGTTCAAAATTCACACAAATGAAAAAAATAAATCAAATATTTATATATTTGAAAAAAAAATATCAATGGGAGAGAGAGATAGAAAATAAGGAGAGAGCGAGAGAATAATGATGAGAAAAAATAGGGGATGNCACACAAATGAAAAAAATAAATCAAATATTTATATATTTGAAAAAAAAATATCAATGAGAGAGAGAGATAGAAAATAAGGAGAGAGCGAGAGAATAATGATGAGAAAAAATAGGGGATAGAGAGTGAGAGTAACGGGAAAGAGGGAGAGAGAGAGAGAGAAACAAAAAATAGAGAGATAACAACGGTGAGAGAGAAGATGAAATAATAAGAATAAATGTTCAAAATTTAAATAAATAATAAAATCAAATCAAATTTTTGCATATTTGAAAAAGAATAAACTGTCAATCAATTATTCATTATTTAAGAAAACGTAATTAAGTAATACATAAAAAGGGTAAATTGAATTGTGTACTTAATAATAAGAAATTTATGTATAAGTGAACATAATAGAATAAAAATCTTATTGGTAAACTTCATCTCAAATAACTCTTAGAAAATTAGCCACACCCAATTTTCCCTTTTTTCTTTTTTGTATAGGATGGCACTAAACATTACAACCACGGCATTATGCGAGACCAATATAGCAATTAATTTTAAATATTGATCTTGATTGCAATAGCATTTGGACAACCATGGGACTAATGGAGGATAAGTTAAGGACGAGCTTTGAAATATCGAGTGATGTTGGGAAATCTTGCAAACTTAACAGTTTTTCGACGAGNAAGTTAAGGACGAGCTTTGAAATATCGAGTGATGTTGGGAAATCTTGCAAACTTAACGGTTTTTCGACGAGGGTGTATATCTATAATCCTTAAAAAGGTAACGTGCTGAAAATTATATTAATTAATAATCTTTGAGTTTCAAGTTACAATTGAAAGAATTGTAGTTAGTCGTAAAATATTACGATCATTCACGACCCTTAACAATTATAATTTTTAAAACTATAATTTTTTCCGGTGTTGTAAACCATAAAGGAGTGTCCATGAGATTTAAGCTGCTGCAATCATAGCGAAAAACATTGTAGTATTCCTACATTTCTTTTTTCACATAAACAAATACAACTCNCTATAATTTTTTCCGGTGTTGTAAACCATAAAGGAGTGTCCATGAGATTTAAGCTGCAATCATAGCGAAAAACATTGTAGTATTCCTACATTTCTTTTTTCACATAAACAAATACAAAGGAACCCGCTCTCTCCATCTCCATGTAAACCCCATGTTTTATTTATTGAAATTAAATACAAATAATATCAATTTATACATTTTTTGGGATGAAATAGGGAAGTATTATTAGGGGTTAAAATGTTAATTCACAGATCAAACGCCTATGTTAAGAGTAGCACGGATAGAGGGAAATGGAGGTTGACCGGCTTGGGGGTTAGGTTAGGTTAGGTCNGAAATTAAATACAAATAATATCAATTTATACATTTTTTGGGATGAAATAGGGAAGTATTATTAGGGGTTAAAATGTTAATTCACAGATCAAACGCCGCCTATGTTAAGAGTAGTATGGATAGAGGGAATTGGAGGTTGACCGGCTTGGGGGTTAGGTTAGGTTAGGTTAGGTCGACCGAAGTGGTCAAAGATTGGAGGCAAAGGATTTAGCCAGTTGGTCGACTTGATGACACGGTAGACTGACAAAGAAAAAGAAATAGAAGAGAGGGATAGAGCACATAGGTGGTCGATCAACGTGCCGTGCGTCGGTTGTCATATTTTTGCGTGCACTGTTAACCCTAGGTATAAATACCCCCTTTCTCCCTTTTTCTTGTCGCCGCATCTCAGCATTTCCCTTTTCCAAATAGATTAAACCTAAGGGGGGTCAAGGGGAAAANGTAGACTGACAAAGAAAAAGAAATAGAAGAGAGGGATAGAGCACATAGGTGGTCGATCAACGTGCCGTGCGTCGGTTGTCATATTTTTGCGTGCACTGTTAACCCTAGGTATAAATACCCCCTTTCTCTCTCTTTCTTGTCGCCGCATCTCAGCATTTCCCTTTTCCAAATAGATTAAACCTAAGGGGGGGTCAAGGGGAAAACNCTGTTAACCCTAGGTATAAATACCCCCTTTCTCCCTTTTTCTTGTCGCCGCATCTCAGCATTTCCCTTTTCCAAATAGATTAAACCTAAGGGGGGTCAAGGGGAAAAAGAAGGAAATCAAGAAGGTGAGCTAGGATTTTCGAGATCTAGAATTCACTCACACGTTTTCCATCTTTGGATATTTTCTTTTCATTGAAGTAGGATTTCTTTTCTAATTCGTTATTAATGATGCATATCATGCCTTTTTGGCATTTATGTTCAAATTTTATTGACCATACACAAGATCTATATCTTCATTGCATTATGGATGGGGATTTAGATAGGAATTTTGTATCAATCATGTTTTCTCGACCTCATGTGATATTATTGTATCAATTGTAGTTATGATATTTGATTAATGAATTATGATTGATATTTATATTATGTATTCGATATGATATTGGAATTGTGTATGATAAATTGGAGTTGTTATTGGCCTGATCTTGAATCTTGGATGTACTTTGTTGATGACAATGGACCTATAGACACCGTAGTTCTTGCGAGAATGCACAAAATTTTTACAAATCCTTGGTCAATGATATTGGATGTTGTGGATGTCTGTCTGGTTGTCACAAACTTTCTGTACTCGTTTTTCAAAAAAACAAAGAAGAACAACATGTTCCCTAGGATGCGAGACCCAAAGATTACCTAGGAAGAATCCATGCGTGGATTGGTGATTAGTTGATTGTCTGAGTTGATATATATTGCATTCTAAGGCCTTTAGATTTATGATTATTATGCTTGTGCATTTGTACTCTTTTGGAAAGGACATGCATATTCATGATTTTGGATGCATAGACTACTTTCTATTTATTATTTATATGAAATTCTTACGTTGCTTATTAATTACTATACACTGTATTATTTTCAAAACCTTTGAGAAACATTATCTTACTAGGCTTTGCAGCTCGTTCTAAATTAATATTTTTAGAGATCGATAAGAAGATTGGAAAAATAACTGGGAATTTTCTTAAGGAGGCTAAGTGATTATTAGTATTTTTTCATTAATAGGTTTTTGGTCCAATTGTACTTCTTATCTTGTAAAGACTTTATTTTCTTGAGGTCAAGGGTTCAAGTCCCCTTCTTCCCTTCCTCCTCCCCCTCCCAAACAAAAAAAGAAAAAAAACTAGTATTTTCCTTTGTTTATGTTGAGCTATCAGAGGAACTTTAGCCAATGATTAGATAGTTTCAATTTTTGCTTCCGTTGTCCTTATTTTAAAGATTTTGGGATTGTAAACCATATATGGATGTTTGAATTATGTTTTGATTTATTTTTTAGCTAGTGGGTTGATGAATTTAGCGAAAGCTCTCTTTTGTGTTGCTTTTGCCATTATGATCATTGCTGATGAGATTTTTCTTAATTTACGGTGATTGAGATTTTTGGGAAGTGGTGTTTCTTTAAAATAAATCATAAGTAAATCTTAAAGGTTTTCTCTAAATTCTAAAATGGGCCTCATTTTTTATAAAATAATGAGATTTATTTATGATTTATTGTAAAGAAAAAAATGGGACATGACAGCCAACCTCCACCCAACACACGCGTGATATACAAGATCTACCGTACAATGCTTCACAAGAGGTTATACTAATACTGACCCGAATATACATCTGGTTGAGGTAATTGAAACAGTTACTGGTCTTCATTGCCAAGAAATAGCTTGATTTGGTGAAACTATCCACAATAATTAATAATGTGTTGTGTCCTTCCGAAGGACTCAATCAGTTCGATACGAAATCGATGGTGATATGATCTTATTTCCACTCAAGAACTAATAGGGGTTGTAGCCTATCAATTGGTGTTACCTAAGTCGTTGATGGGGGTACATGATGTGTTCTATGTTTTGATGCTACAGAAGTAAAAACCAGATACTTCTCACATCGTCAACTATGGGGATATACAGATTTAAGAATGAGCCACCCACTAGGAGCAACCACTCCAAATTCTAGACATTAGGGAACAAGTAATTCGTTATAAAATTATTTCATTTTATGGCAGCATCATGACACTAATACCTCGGAGTTGGAGTCTAACATACGCTCACGTTATCCTCATTTATAGGAACAAGGTTAGTACCAAGTTTCGAGGATAAAACTTTCTTTTAGGGGTGAATTATAAACTGCAGGTTTTATTTACTAAAATTAAATACAAATAATATTGATTTATAATTTTTCGGAATAAGATAATATCATAATCGAATCCGAATCGAGGGCACATGTTTAGATGAAATAGGGAAGTATCGGGGGTTAAAATGTTAATTCATGGATTAAACACTGATGTTAAGAGTAGGATGGATAGAGGGAATTGGTGGTTGACCGGCTTAAGGGTCTAGTTTACTGAAGTGGTCAAGATTGGAGGTAGAGGGTTTAGCTGGTTGATTGGATTGGGGACCAGCAAAGCAAAAGGAAGATAAGAGAGGAACAAAGCACATAGGTGATCGACCTATATGCGTCGGTTATGATATTTTTGTGTGCGTGTGTTGGGTATTTGAACCCTAAAAAATTTATCTTTCTTGCATTTTTTACCATTCTCCCGCTAAATAAATGAACCCTAAAGAGGATCGATCAAGGGGAAAAAAAAGAGGAAATTAAGAAGACAACTTAGGGTTTTGGGATTCAAAATTCACATAGACATTTTCAATCTTTGGGAATTTTCTCCTGATGAAGGTAGGATTTCTTTTTTGGTTCGTTATTATTGATGCATATCATGTTTTATTCTGGATTCATGTTCAAATTATATTGTTAATTTATACATGAGATCTATATGTTAATTGCATTATGAATGGAGATTTAATTAGGGTTTTGACATCAATTATGTTTCTTCATCGCATGTGATATTATTATATCGATTGTGGCTGTGATATTATACTAATGAATTATGATTGATATATATATATATATATATATATATATATATTTTATGTATTTGATATGATTTTTGAATTGTAGAATTGCGTATGATAAATTAGGATTATTATTGGCTTGATCTTGAAACGTGGGTGGATTATTTTGGTGATGGGTCTGTAGACGTCATGGCCCTTGCAAAGATGCACACAAATTACTATAAACCCTTGGGAGATTGAGTTAATGGTATTGGATCTCGTGATTGTCAATGTTGTTGTCGTAGATTCCCGATACTGATTTCTCAGAAAAACAAGAAGAGCGGCGTGTTCCTTGGGTGCGAGACCCCAAAGATTCCCCGGGAAAGTCCATGCGAGCGTAGGCTGGTGGTTTTGTTGACTGCTTGTTTTGATATAGATTGTATTCCAATGCCTTGAGATTTATAATTATTGTGCTTATGCATTTATACTATTTTGGAAAGGACGNAAACGTGGGTGGATTATTTTGGTGATGGGTCTGTAGACGTCATGGCCCTTGCAAAGATGCACACAAATTACTATAAACCCTTGGGAGATTGAGTTAATGGTATTGGATCTCGTGATTGTCAATGTTGTTGTCNCAAAGATGCACACAAATTACTATAAACCCTTGGGAGATTGAGTTAATGGTATTGGATATCGTGATTGTCAATGTTGTTGTCGTAGATTCCCGATACTGATTTCTCAGAAAAACAAGAAGAGCGGCGTGTTCCTTGGGTGCGAGACCCCAAAGATTCCCCGGGAAAGTCCATGCGAGCGTAGGCTGGTGGTTTTGTTGACTGCTTGTTTTGATAGAGATTGTATTCCAATGCCTTGAGATTTATAATTATTGTGCTTATGCATTTATACTATTTTGGAAAGGACGTGGATATTCATGATTTTGGATGCATAGACTAATTTCTATATATTATGTATACAAAATTCTTAATGTTTCTTATTACATACTATACACTTATTTTCAAAACCTTGGTAAAGTATGAGAAACATTATCCTATTAGGCTTCGCAGTTCATTTCTATTTAATATTCTTCGGTGACGAGAGGCTTAGTGATTGCTAGTATTTTCTTTTATTTCTGGTGAGATATGAGATGAACTTTAGACAATGATTAGATAATTTCAGTTTTTGCTTTTGATGTACTTATTTTAAAGGTTTTGCGATTGTANTTCTTATTACATACTATACACTTATTTTCAAAACCTTGGTAAAGTATGAGAAACATTTTCCTATTAGGCTTCGCAGTTCATTTCTATTTAATATTCTTCAGTGACGAGAGGCTTAGTGATTGCTAGTATTTCTGGTGAGATATGAGATGAACTTTAGACAATGATTAGATAATTTCAGTTTTTGCTTTCGATGTACTTATTTTAAAGGTTTTGCAATTGTGAACTTGGTTAGGTAGATAGATGATTGAATTATGTTTTGATTTATTTTCTAGTTAGTGGATTGATGAATTTAGTTAAATGCTCTCACATTTTTTACTCTTGCCATTATGATCATTACTCATGAGATTTTTGAAAAGTGATGTTTATGTAACTGTAAATTGAACATTTTCATAACGATTTTCTCTAAATTTTAAACTCAACTTTTTTTTCTAAAATATGTGGATTGATTTATAAGCATGTCGTTTATTTTAAAGAAAAAAAATAAATAATTGAATCATTATAGTTTGTCATTTTGCCTTTTTCCTTGCTTTTTTACATAAGTAATCAAGCAGGTCATCGGATTTCAACGCAACAAAAATTTTACAAAAAATTGGGTCCAAATTCGGATTTCACAATTTTTGAGGACTATAAATAATTTTGATTGTATTGCCAAATTGTTTAGATTTATCGGGTTAATCACCATGTATTATTTTGTTTTACGAAGAAAAATCTCATACCAATAAAATAATAAAATTGAAAATTGAAACCTGAAAATTAAAAACTGAATGCTGAATTTTAAGAGTTATATGCTAAATTTTTAATTCGCAGGCTCTTTGATACTCACTGAAATTTAAGTACCAAATTAACATNGTTATATGCTAAATTTTTAATTCGCAGGCTCTTTGATACTCACTGAAATTTAAGTACTAAATTAAAGCNAGAGTTATATGCTAAATTTTTAATTCGCAGGCTCTTTGATACTCACTGAAATTTAAGTACCAAATTAACATAAACTATTTAATAATTACATAGAACTGAATTAGAATATAAACTATTTACCTTTTTCACTCTTAATTTCGAAAATATTATCACTACAAGTAATTCATAGCATAAATTTAGTCTAATACATAGAAATAATTGAACTAGAAAAAAATGAAACAATAGAAAATTCAACAAACATGCATAAAACAATTGAATAAATTTGATAAAAAAAATGAACAAATGAACGGTTAACCAAACAANATTTGTTAAAAACCGTTCGGGTTGAACAGTTTAGGCAAGAACCGTTCGGTTCAGCATTTTTTTGCTGGGTTTTATACCGAAACGATCTAAGTAACCAGCCCGGTTTAGTGGCCGGTTCACCTTGTTACCGGGTAAACCCGTGCAGGTCGGACCGGATTTTAAAACACTAAAATAAAGAATTGTGAAATATTTTAGAATAAAATTATTTTATTGAAAAATTATAAAAGATACTCTTCTTAAGCTTTTTTAATTTTCATAATTAAGTAAGAGATATTATACTTAATATTTTATTTTATTTTTAAAGAACACTTAAAATATTAAAAAAAATTAATTTTAATTTTTAAATAATTTAATTTATAAATGTCAAATATATTTATTTTCGAAAAATGGACGGAGGCTGATAATCGGACGGATCCAGAGGCACAATCCGGGTTCTGGGGTAGAGAGGTAGAGGTTGGTCTTGGTGGTTTTGACTGGGAAGGGAGTTGTATGGGTGGTTTGAAAGGTGTGAATTTGCCCTACATCCTGATGGCAGGGAAAGACCGAGGCATCAAATGAGCTACCGTTCAAAATTTACAATCATCGAAGGTTAAAGTTATAATTTTTTTTGATACGTAAGTTATAATTTTTAAATGTCATAATAGATTGAAATTAATAATAAAATTATAATTTTTAAATGTCAAGTTATAACTCATAAAGAGAAGTTATAATTTTTCAATAGAAATTCATGATTGATCATATATACCTGTGATCGATCATAATTTCTTTGATCGAATATGAACTTTTCAGTTGTAACTTTTTTTTTGAATTATAATTTTATTATAAAAATAATAAATATTAACACGGTATCAAGACGATACCATAGACTTTCCCTTAAAGGCAACACATTAATTGCACCATCTTTTGTTGACCATGTCCCACGAGTCACGACAAAGCTTCGCTAGAGGGTTAGTACAATTTTGCAAAATAAAAAAAAATATGTTTATACTGCAGTGTAACTTGGACGGGTTAAACCGGTTAGACAAACGATCCTAGTTTAATTCTATGTATATAATCTTTAACACTAATTCAATCTTTTGGCTTGGGAATTAAACTTGAGCACTGTTTGAGTTTAATTCGGGTTGATAATTTCGAATTGATTTTGAGTTATTTTATGAGTTCAATTCGGATAAAACTTAAAATAGACTTATTATTCTAAACATAATACATATATTACATAATATTCACCTAAGTTAACAACTAATAACTTCAACGAGGTTAAGAGAACGAGAGAAACAAAGAGAACGAGAGAGACAGAGAACGATAGAACAAAAATGAAAAATCAGTGTTAATATTTTATATAATATATATATATATAATTTTTTTTTAATTTGTCGGGTTCAGATTGAACTCGAATTCACGAGCTCCTAACCCGAGCTCAACCCAAATTAAATTCGGGTTGAAATTTTTTGACCCAAGCCCAATTAAAGTATTAAAAATCTATTGCCCAATCCCTAATTTTTTCGGGTTAGGTTTGGGTTAAAATCGAGTTACCCAACCCAAGTTGCATCCCTAGTTTCTACGATGACAAAAAAAAAATTATAAACAATGTCATTGTAATTTAAACTTAAAAAAAAAAACTTTCAATTGACAATTCTAATTCTGAACGGCAATGACAACACGAATTATATGATTGCTTGATGCTAAACTTGTATCACTCATTTCTATTGCTTGTAACGTTTCTCAAGCTTCGCAAACTAATAAGAACACCATTCAATAATTAGTTTCTTGTTCGATACATTTATTGATAACGAATTGTCGTTTTTTTTTATTGGAGTTATTCTTTTGTTGTTAGCGTAATAATTAAAAAACATACCATAATCTAATCAATTCGTATCAAACATTCATTTACTGCTATTTTAAATCATCTTACTTGTTTGTTTATGTTTATAGGATAAACTAGGGATAACTCGTGTCTTAGAAATGATACAATGTGAATAACTTTGAAAAAGAAGGTAGTGACCGTTGCAAAAAAAAAAAAGAAAAAATTGAATGACTCGATAATATCAAGTGAAAAAATACCTTAATTTTATTATTTTCACTCAAATATATATTTTTGTCGTTAAGTTGCATCATCTTACTTATTGCTGCTAAAATAGGAATGCAATCCAAAGGTTTGGTACTCATTCTTATGTATGTAGTAAATAATAAATGCACATACCTAACTTGCTGAAATTCAATTCTCCAACATAAAATGGACATTGACCATTAGGATAGTTCGAGTGATTTCCTCCGTCCTAAACATCGAGATGGTAGATAAATACGAGATTCGAATTTTAAGGTAATTCAAGTGATAATAAAAATGAGCTATAAATTTAGATATTCTGAGTTTGAATTTGACAATCTCCTGTGACTAGCTTATACAGAATTTATCCCTCGTGAATATATTTAATTTTAAAGTGGATGATGTACCTTTGATCGGGAAGAATAAGGGCTTAGTCGAGATACGCGTAATTTAACTTATGCACCCTTGACCGTTTAAAAAAAAAAAGGAAAAAAAACTTAAGTGTCCCACGATTCAAAATTGCACCACCCAACATAAGGTAAGTTCACAATCTATGTCACTTAAATTGGTGATCTCAAATTGTAACTCAAATCACAAATTAAACTACAATACTAATAATTTCAATTTATAAGTAACCCTAATTAAGAATTGTATCTGATTATTTTTTAATTTTGACAATGTTTAAACCTATATTACAATTTGTGTTATTTGAATTCTTTTTTCATGTAAGTTAGCTTTTATTAGTTGTAAGAATTAGCCAGTACATCGTCTTTGATTATGGTTTGATGTAGAACTTGATCAGAGATGTGCATTTAGTTAATCAAGTATACCTACATACTTCTATGTTAAAGTGAAATTGATCAAGAAATTATGATTTAAAATAATGTACCCATTAAGGTATTCTAATTGCACCACGTATCAGATATGACTTACCAATACTCACTCACACCGTGTATTATATCAATCCCCGATACAAATTACATTGTTCTTGTCGATCCTCTTTTCTTTAGAAATATATATCAGATCTATTTAATCAATTTTCTTAATCTAAATTGAACTCTATTATTTACATACTAATATTTGATCTGATTCATATTATAAACCACATATTTGAAAATATGATGCAATTAAATAATTATATAAGTTATTCGAATCGGATCAAATTTTTAACATGTTCGGTTATGAATACTGAGATGAAATCCCTCAAAAATTTGAATAGATTCGAATTAAACCGTATTTGAATTTGGATCCGAGTAAACTCGGATTCTGAACGGTTGAGACGTGAAGGTATTACTTAAAAAGGAAAGATCTCCTGCATTCATAGCTTTGATTGTGGGACACACGACTATTCGTATGGACAGTCCAGTTCAACTCAAACCGTAAACCGCCCCGCAGAGAAAAGAAAACCCTAGGCGAATGAAAACTGGAAGGTGATTGTCACGTGTACCAAGTGGGTTCTCCTCTAAGTTAGAGAGAGAGAGAGAGAGAGAGAGAGAGGAAAAGAGTCGAGCGTTTAGAGTCTGTAGACCGAGCGTTTAGAGTCTGTAGACCGCGTTTAGAGTCTGTAGACCCACTCCCCAACAAAAAGGAGAGAAAAAACGAAGGAGCACTGGAACCTACTCCTTCCTTCCTCTCCCCCAAACAACCTACTCTTTCCTTCCTCTCCCCAAACAGAACCGTAGATCCGGATATATACATACACCATAACCATATATATATATATACACACCCCTCTGAACCCACTCCATTTTCATTCACCAACCCAACCCATTTGCCCTTTATATATAGCCTGTCTCCCTAGGCGCTACCCCCTTCTCTTTCTCTCTTTCCTCCAACNATACATACACCATAACCATATATATATATACACACACCCCTCTGACCCCACTCCATTTTCATTCACCAACCCAACCCATTTGCCCTTTATATATAGCCTGTCTCCCTAGGCGCTACCCTCTTCTCTTTCTCTATTTCCTCCAATCCTCCTCCCTCTTGTATTTTCTCCAGCTCTGCACACAGTTATCTCATCTGGTAGCTCTGTCTATCTGTTTCTCTATCTGGGTCAGAGATAACCACCAAGACGAGGGCAAATGATGAAGGACGAGTGGGTCACGGAGGCGTTAGTGGATGACATGGTAGTGGTGGAGCTGCTGTGTCGGCTCAAACAGTCATCGCCGGAACCACCGCCGGTTCTTCCGCCGCTAGGGTGGGGTAACCGTCAGCCGCGGTCGAAGCTGGTCACGATGAGGAAGGAGTCGTCGACGACGTTTAGTCCTACGACGCCGCTGTCTTGGAGCGGCGGCGTTGGCGGCTCCGCTACGCCTAGCGACGGTGAGTCCAGCCTGCCATCCGATCTATCCTCCGGTGCCAGATCCAAGGTTTGTGTCAGCTTCCCCCCTCTCTCTCTCTCTCCATCTATCTCTCTCTGTACTTCTTCTTCATCTCCGGCGGTGGTGTCAGATTTCTGGCCACCTGACTTTCTTATACTTCTTCTTCATTTCCCAACGGACCAGTTTAATGACGTTGGATGGCNTCTCCGGCGGTGGTGTCAGATTTCTGGCCACCTGACTTTCTTATACTTCTTCTTCATCTCCCAACGGACCAGTTCTCTTTGTTCCTAGGCAAGGACACAGATCGTTTTTTTTTTTTTTTGCAACTTGCGTTTTGTTTTCAATCTTATCTTACATGATGAGAGCGTCGGCGTCATCTTTATGGTCATCCGATCTCTCTAGTGTCTGTCTTTTTCTTGGTGTGACCGATATACCCCCTCATGGATGGGTTTAAGGATGTGTTCTGCGTTTTGGTCCCGTTGTTTGTCAATCCATCGAAAACATTCCTATCATTTTTNTCTAGTGTCTGTCTTTTTCTTGGTGTGACCGATATACCCCCTCATGGATGGGTTTAAAGATGTGTTCTGCGTTTTGGTCCCGTTGTTTGTCAATCCATCGAAAACATTCCTATCATTTTGTTTCCTCTTCAAAGCAAAGAATTTGATTTTTGACAATTTTACCCTCCGTTTTAATCTTATTTTCTTCGTAATCGTCTTTCCAGTTCTCGGCGATGGCGTCAGCTGTCTGGCGATGTGATCTATACAGTGACATTCTTCTTTTTTATGGTTTGACCGGATTACCCCATGGTGTTTTAATATAATTGCGCTTTCTGAGTTTTTGAGGTCTCCATCTATGGACGACGAGACGTTGATGTCTTTGAAAATGCCAATTTTCTGTTATTTTATGACCATTTTGACCTTCTTCATCAATCTAATTTACTTCTCGTTGGGCTTGGTGGGAGTTGTCAGTTGCGGGCCACCGTTTCTTCATCGTTTTCAGTTATAGCATACACCCTCGAGCCCACTAGGGGGCATTCCGGTCAATTCCCAATATTCGGACTACAGTCGTCTCTCCGATCGGCGGTCATCGGATCATCGATGATGGTGTCTTTCTATTTTCTTTCTGTGTGCGTATCATATTCAACTTTTTATTACAAAATTGCCCTTGGGTAGGAATTGGAGTCACGTAGATAAAAATCGAGAGATGCTCTCTCTCGTTTTGTCTCCAGTCACCTGTCAATCTTGTTGGTTGGGCTGTTTTCCTTTCTCAAATGTTCTTTCGATTTAAAAAAGAAAAGGTGATTTGTTTCCATTTGACCAAATCACCCTCACTGGTGATGACTTTCAGTCGGGGGTTAAAAAAATAAATAAAGAGGATACCCTTTTTTGATTGGAAAATTCTCCCTAATTTGGTTGGTTTATTTGTCATTTCACTAAGGGGTGGTGAAATGGTCGGATGGACCCCAGAGGAGGAGGAAGGGGGAGGGGGCTGAGAGAGTTATATTGTTTCTTTGTTGTTGGGTTTATTTTTTGGGTGGGGGTTGGGGTTTGTAATGGTGGGGGAGCGTATTCAGGTGGGAGCACTTTTGCAAGCCTGCTGACTATTGTTTTATTTGAGTTTTTTAGTTAGTGTGTGTGTGTGTGTGTGAGAGAGAGAGAGAGAGAGAGAAGGGGGGGGTTATCGGATTTCTGATCTTAAGGTCACATCACTGCTAGAAAGAGTCTTGATGTGATGCGCAAATCAAGATTCATGCAATCCAATTTTATACATGGGCTTCGGGTCCTTTAGGTTGTGGGAAATTGGTTTCAGGATGAGAAGGCATCTTACCCAGAAAAACATTTCAATGATGGGTAGACATAGTGGTAGATCTTGGTTTGATTTATTTATAGTCATGGATTGTGAAAATAATAAAGTAAAAAGTTTATACATGTCATGTTTTTATTGAACAAGAAGAGATGTGATGGCGAAAAGCAATATTTCAAGACTATAGCGGACGCTTGGTTTGAACGGGGACTCGTTATGGGTTATCGGATGGATTATGGGGCGAGGCATTTGAGTTATGATCTGTCGTGGGCTCTAAGGTCATCCATTTTGTGTTGGAACAAGTAGGGGCTCATATCCTCTTTCTCTATGAGGAAGCTGAGAGTAATTAGATGAGTAATGCTGCTACTAAAGAACAAAAGATGTGTAATGTGGTGGTGCGGTTATCATGTAGTTTTTTTTTTGGTAAGTTATGATAGCATTTGTTCATTAGCATTAGGCCCATTCAACAGTTAACACGTTATTCCTATATGCTTTTTGTGTATTGATTTGGAAATGTGTGTATAAACTTATTTTGAAACATATGATGGATGTTTTCAGGGCCCTTTTACAAGCGAAATCAACTCCATGTGCACTACCACCAACGCTTCAAGAAGAAAGAAGGTAAGTTTAAGCCTGCACCTTTGATATGCAGCATTTGTACTTTGTTGGTTCGTGTTTATATGATTTGCTCAAGTTGTCCATATGCTGCATGTTCTTTTAGGGCTGAACTGTGTTAATCAGTCTTCTCAACGAAGATAGAATTTTCCTCTGTAATCATGTAATTCTCATGGAAGTTTTATTAATTTCGGCAGACTTTCAGTGAACTTAAGGAGGAAGCGAATGTACTGTTGAAGGAAAGACGACATTTGAAGAGGGTATATTTTTTTCTAAGTTTCAATTACTAACATCTTCTTGTTGTCAACTTTTTTCCGTGATCCTAATTTGTCCACTGTATTGACACCTGTCAAACAGGAGTTAGCATCTATGCAGGTAACTCTGAAAGAACAGAGGGACAGAAGGGAGAACTTAAAGAGAATCAAGGTGCACTTTCTCGTTTCTCCTGCTAGATTTTGTATGATAGTAAGAGAACTCAGATGGATGATGACGAAATCATCTGATCATTTTAGCATGCAACCATGTGTATGGACTATGGATTGTGGTTCACCTTTAAAGGGTTAATTCCATTCCACGTGTAATGTGTGTATGGTGATTAAAACTAAGAAACTTCAGTTTAAGATTTTCCCCAGGACCCTTGTACTAATGTTAAATCCAACTGGCTTGTTTGGCTTTGTCTTAAGACTTAAAAAAAGTTTTGTCATCTGCGATGGGTCGTCTGGCTCTTGCTCAAAGATTGCTGGAAACACTGAAGTATTGTGCACTTGATGCTTTCCATCCCCTGCTCCATGGAATTTGTACCTGTCCATCACTCGATCTGATTCTGCTTACCTACCAGAATAAATTCAGTCTACCTTCTGAGATCTGCACTCTATTTAGCCTTGCCTTCGTGCTTCACAATCCAGTAGAATTGTCTTCATAGATGTAGTGATGATTTCACAATACAATTTGAGTTTATTTGAGGGAATTAATTAGTAATGAAAATTTGGACGTGCAAGAACATATTAACTCCAAGCTCTAGTTGTTGACATTGCATCTCTTTTGCAAAGGAGGAACAAATGACATTGTAATTGATGTAGCAGAATTACTGTAATTTTCGCTATGGACCCAGTTGCAAGAACTTGAAACCCTTTCACATTGGATTTTTATGAAAGTTACTTTTAAAATAGTTTTTGAACAATTTTCTTCTCGCCATTTCATCATTTATTTGTTTTCTTAATTCTGATGAAATCTAAGATACAGTGACATTAATGTATTCCTTTC
This sequence comes from Ilex paraguariensis, assembly GCA_963454935.2. Classification (NCBI taxonomy): domain Eukaryota; kingdom Viridiplantae; phylum Streptophyta; class Magnoliopsida; order Aquifoliales; family Aquifoliaceae; genus Ilex; species Ilex paraguariensis. The sequence continues at coordinate 7,023 of CAUOFW020008780.1, read as the reverse complement.
TGCAGCTTGATTTGAGTATGCAATCAGAAAATAAAGTAGATGCACCATCAGATGAACCAGATGCAGCATTTTCCGATCAGTGTAAAAAGATGGAAACATATTCTTTTGATTGTGCACATTCAATTTTGCAAACACATGGTCCACCTGATGAGGTAGCATCATCTGATTCCAATAAGTTTCAAAAAGATGTTGAGGCCCAGAAACAATGCTTCATGCTACCTGATCTAAATATGCCGGCATCTGAGGAAGAAAGGGGTTTTGAGACTACATATGGGATGAGCTGAGGAGAAACTATGCTTTTTTCTCTTCGTTTCTCTAAAGTAAGTGGCGATCATAGTCTCAAGGGGCTGCCTGCTTGGGTCAATAAAGATGATCTGCTCATCCTGAACTCGCATATGGCAAATGGGTCGGTTTTGTAAAGTAGGGAAAATCATCGTCACCCAGAAGCACAGCCACAGATATAACGACTCAGCATATGCCCTTTTTGTGGATTATTGAGAAGCAAAAGAAGCTGGCAAATAGTGAAGAGGATTTTCAGGGCAGTGCAGAGATTTTAGTGGTCAGACGTGTACATATTTGTATTTTCCCTTAGGGTAACCTTGGTTACTTGATTTGAATCATAAATATTATTTCATTCCTTTCTAAGTGTATTGTTGCTAGATGCTATATAAACTTATTGAAGTTAATGTCACAATTTTGCCTACTCTTGGCTCCATCAGATCATTTGAAATGAGCAGAATCAGAATCATGCATTTGCAGACATGATCATAATGGATTGAGAACTTGCACACATTGATTTTCTATCTGACCCCACAAAACCACTTGTGTCTACCTTTTCTGCTGTGTAATTGCCTAGATGATGGGTTGTTCTGTTGAGCTACTGTAGATTGTTCTGTCTACCCTTCACCAGAGTGTTTGTCCTTGAACTGTTTCTGTCTACTATAGCATCAATTGTTTGATGCCACGGCCCAGTTAGTAGTATTTGAGAAGTGAGGATTGTTTGCCTGTTCTGGCTTCTTTATGAGATAGATGGACATAGGTGTTTCTTATTAGCGGTGGTAATTAAGTCATGTTATGTCATATTCGAATTGTGTTCAATTTCTGACACGGGTAACTTGTGAATCCAAAAACTCTAAGATCTAGAGAGAGTATTCTTTTTTCTCAGCTAACTTGGATACACACAGGTTCAACAATAATTTAAACAAGCTATATCGGAAAAACAAATATACATTTTTTTTAGTGAAAATACTAATTAAATGAGTTTGTCCTCTTAGGTTCTAATATTAAACGAAGTTTACTATCGATCTAAATTAAATTCTCAAATTAAATTAAAATAGCATTTTTTATTCATTCAATAATTTTGCCGACAAATGTTCCACCTGATGATATAGCATCACCTGAATCCGGTTAAAGTTACGAAAAGACGTGGAGGCCCAGGAACACTACGAAAAGAGGTTTGATGCTTAATGATACAAGAGTAGTAAACATGCAGTCCAAATAAATTGGCAACGCAAATAAGCATTGGCTGTCCTAACCTATAGAACCCAGGACAACCAAGACATTAGTCAGCTTTACAGCTATTGATATAGCTCAGCAGTTACTGAAACAGTTTAGCAGACACGTCAAAAAAAGGATAGAAGAGGAATTACAATACCGAATTTTATATTGCGTAAAGAATATCATCTCATACCTTTTAAAATGTCACGAGACATTTAAAGAAGAGGGTCTCTAACCGTTAAATATTTTTTTAAATATTCTAACAAACTTGAGGATCACACCATCATTGTTTGATAACCACACTACTCTAATATATAAATAGATAAATTATTGCCTTATCTAAGCCAGAGCAATTGCATTCTCTAATTGTAACCGTCTTCTTCCTCAAATAATACAAACTAAAGGAGTAAGAACCTTGATTANAGAGCAATTGCATTCTCTAATTGTAACCGTCTTCTTCCTCAAATAATACAAACTAAAGGAGTAAGAACCTTGATTATAATAAACTAACCTAACTCTTCAACTTGATAAATCATTTATGTCCTTGTGTTCTTGCTTATTGTTATCTTCCTCACACACTCACGGCTCACACATCACACAGAGCTCATCCAGCTCTCCCAGTTCATGCTTCCCAGATTTATACATCGTCAGTTTGATCTTTCTTTGGCAAGAGGCCGTGGGATTAGGATTAGAATTTTATATTGATCCTTATCCATCCCTCTCAGTTTTTAATGTCTAATTTATGATGGATATGTATCTCAATCATCTTGTCTGTAAATGGAGGTTTTCTACGATGTGGGCCTTATAATTCCCTCGATTCTTGTCAGAAACCATTTACTTTTGTTAGTTTTAATTTTACCAGCATGCCCTTGATTTCCCATTCAATCCAAAACCAATGTTGGGGCTAAATTGGTAAGATTCGTAACAAGTCCGATTAATGAACCATCATGGAGTCATGGGTTTCATCAAGTCCATGACCCCTTATAAGCGAGTTTGATTTAAGAGAAATTTGAAGACCGGTTTCTTTATATGGGTTTATTTGTACTTAAGTCCATTAAAAAAATTTAATTGTTATCAAGTTCATTTTTTGTCAATTTTATCAGACTATTCTTTATTTTTAGAAATCAAATAAAATTAAAAATTAAAACTTCTAAATTTTATGAGCTTGACTAACATTAAAAAAATTTCTCGCTCATATGTATCTATATCCATATATAGGTTAGGACTATATATAAATTTCAATTTTAATTTACGAGTGAATTAAAGGATAATAATTTTTAATTTAATAAGCTACTTTCAAGGTTTTTAAGATTTCTATAATTAAACATAATAACGTTGGTATTTTTGAAATTTAAAACAATAGTGGACTTAAGTACTTATTAGTAAGATAAAAAATGGACTTATAACTAAATAAATTTCATTAACGGACTCAAGTCATTATAAATTCATTCAAGAGGATTCAACTCTAATTTTTACTTGATTTAATTAAACTGGGCCTTGGAGATGAAAGTCATTATCTTAGGGGACTCAAAATTAGGCCTATTAGACTAGACTATTTTGCATAACCCAACCCTCTAAATCTCACCCAATACCACAAACTAATGCGGACTTAAACAACATTCATGCTGCGAGTGAAGCCCAACCAGAACATTCATGCTTCGGATGAAGCCCAACCCACTGTACTTTTGGGCTTCGTTGGGCTTCACAATATAGCTTGAACTGAATTTGATCTTCAGACCTATCTGACAAGACCAGTTTAACCAGGGTTTTTGAGTTTGGTTGAGTTAAAGCATTCCCGAAAGCAAGATGTTATAACGTAATTAATAGTTCAAGTGGTAACAGTGATAAACTATAAATCAAGATGTCTGGAATTTAAATTTGATAATTCCTTGGGTCAGGCCATCATGAATTATCCAATTTCGGCGTGGATGACCTACTTTTAATCAAACTAGAAAGGAAATTAGTCGAGATTTGCGCAACTTGACATGGACACATCTGACCGTTGAAAAAACAAAGAAAAGCAAGATGTTATGAAATCAGCCCATGGTTCCTATAGTACTGTACTACAGGATATGTTCCTAATTTTTTTTTGTTAATAACAAGAAATCTTTGCATTAATCACAAATATCAATTAAACCCAAGAGTTATCAACGGTGATCAAACCCAAGAAGTCCGAGTTTATTATTGCCCAAGTCCAAAATGCAAAGAGTGTATGATTCAATGCTAGGTACTAAACAAAATGCAAGCAGATTATGTGAGTTGGAATGAACTTATTTTTGAATTTAATAGTATAATTACTACTCTAAAACAACTGAGTCTTTTCTCGTTAGGGTACTGTGCGGGCTAGATCCTGCACGATGTATAAAATACTGGGAACAGATCTCTCCCCTGGTGAACTTTGGGTGAGCCGGTTGAGTGGCCAAACACGCCGCTTGAAACAGCCTGCAAGGTACGGTGGCAACCTGGAACGGCAAAGGAAGATCCTGGGAAAGGACGAACGACCCTGTACGTGTGAAAGGTATTTCCTGGAACAAAGGAGAACAAGTTAGAAGGGAGCCGGAGTGTTTTCCGGCGTATCCCCTCCGACGGTCTAGTCAGTCTTTGAATGAGAGAGAGGAAGGAGAAAACACTGAGAAGGATATCTTGTAGTCGAGAGTTTGTGATTGCATACCCGCTTTGCCTTTTGGGAGGAGTATTTATACCTTAGAAGCTCATGATTGCTGTCAGTGTGGTCAGTAGGTGATCATCAGGCACAGGTAGCGTGTGTATTGATTTGATGAGGAATGTCTTCTCTAATTGACTGCTCGGGGTCCCGAGCAATCAATG
>CAUOFW020008779.1:0-15845 GCA_963454935.2 Ilex paraguariensis | reverse complement strand
CTATGGGTCAGGGCAGCCAATACCAGTTCCAAGGTGCAGCACAAGGCCCTACTACTTCTCGTGCGGGGACACTACAAGTTGGTCAGATGGGCCAAGGCATAGGTTGAGGACGAGGCCAGGGCTCACAAGTTGGGACTTCAGGGACTCAAGGGCATGTCTACGCCATTATGCCACAGACTGAACTGGCAGATTCGTCGGTGATACAGGGTACATTCTTACTCTCTCGTTTGTGGGCTAAAGTATTGTTTGATTCTGGTACATCGCATTCTTTTATTGCTGCATCGTGTGTGAAAGACTTGGGCTTAGAGGTTGATACCTTGGAAGAGTCATTGCATGTGAGTTCTCCCCTAGGAGCTAGGGTGAGAATTGATCAGATATATCAAGGTTATGAGCTAGAGATCTCAGGGATTCTACTCACAGTAGACCTTAGGGTCATGGACATGTCTGAGTTTGATGTGCTCCTTGGTATGGATTAGTTGAAGGCACATCAAGTCGTCATTGATTGTGATCGGAAGAGGGTCACGGCTTTTACGTTAGAGGGTATTTGTTTCAAGTTCTAGGGAGAAAGCGTGATGCTTTACCTCAAGCCGTGTACGACTCTAGATGACACGGACAGTTGATGGGTTGGCTTACAAGCCTTACCCTGGAGGACGAGGCGAGACAGGAGTTGGACTTTCCTCGGGTTGTATGTGAGTATGAGGATATTTTTTCAGATGAACTATCGGGATTACCTCCACATAGGGATGTAGACTTCACCATTGAGTTGTATTCCGGTACATCGCCTATCTTTATGACTCCACATAGGATGACACCAGCTGAGTTGCAAGAACTCAAGGTTCAGTTGCAAGAATTATTGGACAAGGGCTTCATTAGACCGAACACTTCACCTTGGGGCGCTCCAGTGTTGTTTGCCAAGAAGAAGGATAAAATCCTTCGATTATGCATAGACTATCGACAATTGAACAGGGTTACTATTAAGAATAGATACCCTTTGCCGAGGATTGATGATTTGTTTGATCAGCTGAGAGGGGCACGGGTCTACTCTAAGATAGATCTCCGTAACAGTTACCATCAATTGAGGGTTAAGGAGGTAGACATCCCTAAGATGACGTTCAGAACGCGGTATGGGCATTTCGAGTTCACAATGATGTCATTTGGGTTGATGAATGCTCCAGCAGCAGTCATGGATCTCATGCATAGGATATTCCAACCCTATTTAGATCAGTTTGTCTTGGTCTTCGTTGATGACATTTTGATCTACTCCAAGTCTGAGGAGAAGCATGAGGGTCATTTGAGAATTGTTCTCCAAACATTGAGAGATTATTAGTTGTACACCAAGTTCAGCAAGTGTGAATTCTGGCTTACTGAGGTGAAATTTCTAGGGCATGTATCTGTGGACCCGGAGAAGGTTGGGGCAGTTATGAATTGGGAGAGACCGAAGTCACTCTTCGAGATACGTAGTTTCTTGGGATTGGCGGGGTACTATCGACAATTTATTGAGGATTTCTCTCGATTGGCTATGCTTATGACGAAATTGACCCAAAAAGAGGTCAAGTTTGTGTGGAATGATTCTTGTGAGAATGCATTCCAGGAGTTGAAGAAGAGGCTTACTTCGGCTCCTATTCTGATAGTTCCAGAACTGGGACAGAGGTACATAGTTATTGTGATGCCTCGAAGGACGGGCTGGGATGTGTTTTGATGCAGTCCGGGAGGGTAGTAGCTTATGGTTCTCGACAGTTAAAGAATCACGAGCAGCATTACCCCACACATGACATGGAATTGGTAGTCATTGTCTTTGCCTTAAAGGCTTGACGTCACTATCTGTGTGGTGAGCAGTTTAAAGTGTTTTCGGACCACAAGAGTTTGAAGTATATTTTTACACAACCGGACCTCAACATGAGGCAACGCAAGTGGATGGAGTACCTCGAAGATTATGACTTCACTTTGCATTACCATCCATGTAAAGCAAATGTGGTGGCTGATGCACTCAGCCAAAAGTCACGGGGAGTTATGGCTAGTGTGGCTTCGCGAGAGTGGCAGATGCTCGAGACTATAGGACAGTTCGGGCTATGTTATATGGGTCAGGCTCAATGTACTTTGGGGAGTTTGGTGGCTACGCCGTCTTTACTGAGTAGGGTGATTGAGTCCTAGAGTCAGGACACGGAGCTATTGTCCATTCGGGATCGCGTACAGGCAGGTACAGGTGACGAGGGCTGGGTTATTCACTCGGATGCTAGTCTTCGGTATCGAGGAAGGGTTATGGTTCCTCAGTTAGCAGATCTGAAAGAGGAGATCCTTAGGGAGTTTCATTGCTCCTGTTTTACGATTCATCCAGGGGGCACGAAGATGTATGATGATCTTTGTCTCCAGTATTACTGGAATGGAATGACGAGGCAGGTTGGCAACTTTGTCAGTCGATGTCTCACATGTCAGCAAGTTAAGGCTAAACACCAGAGACAAGCAGGTTTACTCCAGCCTTTGGAGGTAGCTGAGTGGAAGTGGGAGCATATCACGATGGATTTTGTGACTCATTTGCCACGGACATCACGGGGTCATGATACGGTGTGGGAGATAGTGGATCGACTTACTAAGTCAGCACACTTTTTTGGCTGTGCGGATGACTTTCACACTGGAGGAATTCTGCAGGTTATATATGCGAGAGATTATCCGGTTGCATGGAGTACCCGTCTCTATAGTATCAGATCGGGATCTAAGATTTACGGCTCATTTTGGGAGAGTTTTCAGCGGTCCATGGGAACACAACTGATGATGAGCACTGTTTTTCATCCCCAGACAGACGATCAGTTAGAGAGGACTATCCAGACATTAGAGGACATGCTATGGGCATGCGTCCTAGATCTCAAGGGTAGTTGGGAAGATCACTTGCCCTTGGTGGAGTTCGCCTATAACAATAGTTATTAGGCGAGTATACAGATAGCACCCTATGAGGGGTTATATGGGAGGTCATGTCGTTCTCCAGTATGTTGGACGGAGATAGGAGAGCGGTCTTCTACGGGTCCAAAATTGGTTAGAGACATCTCGGAGAAGGTGGACTTGATTCGGAAGCGTCTTCTTACGGCTCAGAGCCGGCATAAGAGTTATGCTGATAGACGGCGATGACCTCTAGAGTTTGAGGTATGAGATCATATCTTCTTGAAGGTGATGCCTAAGAGATGAGTGGTCAGGTTTGGTAAGCAGGGAAAGCTATCGCCAAGGTATATCGGGCCCTTCAAGGTACTCGAGAGGGTGGATGCAGTGGCTTACTGGTTGGCATTACCGCCAAATTTATTAGGTGTTCATGCGGTATTCCATGTCTCTATGCTCTGGAAGTATACTCCAGATCCGACACATGTGGTGGATTGGGGTGAGTTGACTATTGATGCGGATGCAACCTTCGAGGAGGGACCGGTGCGCATCATGGATAGCCGGGAACAGGTTTTACGAGGCAAGACTGTGCGGCTAGTGAAGGTGTTGTGGCAGCACCTAGGAGTGGAGGAGGAATTTTTTATGTTTTTCAAGGCGGTTGAGTCTCGGGTGACCCAAAAATGGGATTTTGGCAAAAATTTTAAAAGTTGGGAAATAATTTGATGTAATTTAAAATAAAAATATTTTAAACTTAAACCGGGATGAAATTTAATCATTTCGGAGTTAAAATGGACCAGAAAAGAATGGGCTGTGTGGCACATTATGAGCCAAGGATTTTTGGACTATAAAAAGGGAAAGAAATCAGACTTCTTCCCCACCTTTGTCGGCTGGTCTTCACGTTAAAAGAAAAGAGAGAGCAAGAGAGGGAAAAAGAAGATAAACTCACCTTTTCTCTATGATTTAAGGCACTACAGTGCTCGAATCGACACAAACCAAGAACTAAAGTTGCTCCTCGCAACGAGGGCTATGCATGGGTACCAAGAACGAGTCATTTCACCGAAGATCCACGAAGGAAATTTTGTGACATCAAAGAGTTTGGAGCTTGGGAAGTTTTTCTTGAAGCTCTACCTTCGTTCTACACTCCAAGAGGTAGGGGGTTCTCCTACTTGGGTTTATTCTTAACCTAGAAGGCCTATAGGAATGGTTGGGGGTATGTGGTTATATGTGTATGTATAGATATTGACCTATATGTATGTGTATGGGCATGGAAATGGAAAATGAGTCCAAGAAATGACTTAAATCCAATTCTAGTATAAATTGATATGTGTGGGCTATGTGAACCCATTTCTTGACACTTGAGGATGTTGAAGTGTGCGTAGGCAATATTATGTGATAACATGAAATCTTTGCCTTGAAGGTGCTTGATTAAATGTCTTGTATGATTCCATATTGTTATGTTGATTTAAATAACATGTTGGGCTTGTTATGATATATGGTCATCTACTTGTTTGGTATATTGAGCATAATGAGGCTTTATGGAAATTCTATGCATATGATATGAATTCAACGGGATAGATGATATGTGATTTATATTGCTCACATGACATTTATTGCATTTTAAGCATGAGGTTGCATCACATTCATGGGCTTAGACATGGGTGTGAGTGAGTATGCATGGAGTAATCAATTACCATTCTTGGTACTTGATGTGTGGACTCGGAGATGTTGAATCGAAGATCCCACGAAGTCGCATGTTGCATGAGAAAACTTGTGTCGGGTTAGCAAGAAGGGATAGACATTCCCTCGGGTGAGAGGCCCGGCCACTTGGTTCATACACTTAACGGCAGTAAAATTCCAGAAAAGTGTAATGGCGTACGGAGCCGAAGGTGAAATTCCTGAATCCGATACCCAATAAGGGCACATGATTTTAATATATAAATTATTCATTTGATGGGAAACATCCAAGAATGAATTAGTTTAATGAAATATGATTTGATTCCAAAATGATCTTTGGATATGCCTTCATCAAGGATGTTGTTTTACACATATGCATTGTATTGCGTGTGAGAGTCGATGTGGGCTCGGGATATTATGCATGGGTGAGTTTCATCTCATTACATGTTATGGCATCATAAATTTTCCAACATTTCATTGCATGTAATTGTTGGAAGGTGGACTTGTTGTGGAAAGTTGCACAAAACCATTGCATATGCATCTAGGAGGGGAGTAGCCTCTGTAGGAAACTTTCTACTGAGCATGGCTCACCCTATACGGGAAACATTTTGGGTACGAGTCATATGCCGAGGGACGGCACTCACTCGGGCACTTAATGAGGAAGAAAAGCCGACTTGTGGATTTCCGTCCATGTTTTTTTTGTAAAAGTAGACTTGTAATTAAATTTTGGCATGTAATGTATGTAAAAGGATTGAAATTTGAATTTATATTAACTATGTTTGATGCATAGGTGTGATGTGTTATAGATCACAGTGGTACATGGCAGTGTTACCCTTTTTCAGGTCATGTTACACTTTTACAGGCCATGTTACACTTTTACATGTCAAGTTACACTTTTACACGCCAATGTCACACTTTTAAAATTCAATGTCACACTTCATATATTGACATAGGAACCCCGATTTTAGGGGCATCAAAAGTATAGATAAATGGACCCGGTGTGGTCATTATTTTATATTGGCCTCGAATGGGTCATGTGAATGTATATTACACAGGTTGTGTTTTGGGTAGAGCTCTCTGTACAAATGAGACTCTACCCGAATTTTGTTAAATTATGGATCTCGGTAAATGGGACATTACAGAGCGATATCAAGTTATTCGGTATCCACGGGTATTTCGCGGGTTGATGGGTGATCAATGGACCCCCGGATTTTGGGGTGTCACAATTATAAAACTATTTTAGCTATGAATGGATTGAGTATAAATACTTTAACTAAGTCCCAAACTTTTATTATTGATCTTATAGATAAAATTCAAGATTTCAATTCTAAAAAGGCTATTGAACAATAGTTAGAGATAAATTCAGAAGAAAAGAGACATAATTTGTCTCAACCTTATTCTTTAAAGGAAGTCTTTAATAGGACAGAAAGTGACATAATTGATAATCCATTACATATAAAAGAAGTCTCTCCTAGTACGGTACGAGACTTAAGAAAAGAAATTCACAATGTTAAAAAAGACATAAAAGTCACAAAGGCTAGACTCTTAGCTTTGGAAAAATTGTCATTTAAGGAAATTGACATAAAAGATGACATCTAAGCATCACCATCACACTTTTCTAATAATGAATACTTAAATGTATTAGAAAGAATAACTTATCAAAAATTGTATGTTAAAATTATATTAGTCATAAATTCTGAATTTGCTATCGAAGCTATTGCTTTAATTGACAGTGGAGCAGATATGAATTGCATAAAAGCAGGATTAATTTGAACCAAATATTTTGAGAAAACTACTCAGTCAGTAAGTATTCCTGATAGTTCAAAATTAAATATAAATTTTAAACTCTCTAATATTCTTGTATGCAATCAATGTATTTGTATTCCTACACCTTTTATGCTTATTGATAATTTAAATAAATTAGTAATTTTGGGAACACCATTCTTATCTTTAATCGAACCTATAAAAAGAATTGATTCTAAAGGAATTTTGACTATCATAAATGGTCAACATATATTATTTGAATTTATAACTCCACCTCAAATAAAGTTGAACAAAACAATAAAAGAAAATTTCATTTCTAAAGAAAACAAACTAACCATTTTATTTTCTAATAATAAACCAACTGCTTTATTGTCTAACTCTCTTGAAAGTTTTATTGCAGATTCTTAGAAAGAAGTTGTAGAAATGAATCCTAGTCAAGATTCTTTTTCTTTAGTTCCTATTGTCAAATCCCCATAACTTCTTGATTGTATTTGTGATTTTGCAGGTGAATATATATTTAGCTTTGCCTCTACCTAACAACTAAATATTGCAAGGTTTCACTTTGGTGTCTATATTGCAATGCTATGGAAGATCAATTAACTGATGATGTTCCTATTTTCTTACTTAGAATTGCTCGAGCTATTAAAGATTTTCCTAAATTTAGTCTTATACTTGAAATAAATGACTGGTATTATGATTGAAAATATAAACAATGGATAGAGAATATTATCCCTGAAGGATTCCGTCAAGATATGATAACTAGACTTGGTGGTATAACAGTTAGAACACAAGTATTTGCATATAAAAATGCATATTATTCTGATCAATATAAGACTTCTTTCTATGCATAGAAAAGTGTATATTACTTTAATCCATATAAAGATGCATATTATTTTAATGCATATAAAAATGATTATTATCCCCCACTTACTATAAAAAGATTATTACAAAAGGATGATATTAATAAAGTCAACCCGTCAAAACAACTTAAAGTTGTTAAAGCATCCTTGTCAGATAAAGTTGACAAAAGAAATTTTGTCCGGAGATAAATCTCTCTCTATAATTCCTAGACTTTTAACATTATCTCCATATATGGAGAATAATCTTATCTTTTTTGATATTCTTAAAAAGATATACCCTTATGAATCTATGAAAAAACTATTTGACTTGTATAAAGACAAAAGTCCGTCCTTAAAGGACAATGATATAGTAGTAAAGCCAATTATTAATTTCTCACTCGAATTCTTTGTTCCATGGATTTGGGTGTGGACTTTGGCTTATAATTTTAATCATAACGAGCATCCCAAATTAATCAGGGAATATCATGTTCGTTATTGAAATACTTGTCCCACTGACTCTAAATGTCATATTATTGAGGAATGTCTTAAAGAAATAGATAAAAGAAGAAGATAAAGCTTCAACTTTTACAACCATTGTTCCCGCTACCAGTATAAATACTGGAATTAATTTCAATCCTGTTGAAGTTCTTAAAAAACCAATTAAAAAGGAAAACCTCATTTAAATAATGAGCAGCTTAAAGAAGTAGTTACAGAGGAGTAACGTCTTCAGGTGATGTCTACATTCGGAATGGAAAAAACCAAGAAGATGGACCTTGCTAACACTCCTACAGTTGCCATAAAAGGCAAAGGGAAATATAAAGTTAAAGAGGACGATAGGAAAACCCCCACTCCTAATAACTCTTATGATGACTTTATGAATTTCCAGGGATATACCCCTATTAAAGGTGACATCTCTATTAATGAAGATTTACTAAATGATGATATAGAGATAAACTTCCCTGATGACAGCAATAATATGTTGTATAATTTGCTTTACAGGAAATAAAACTGAAGACTCGAATAAAGCTAACCTGGAAGAGGTGATGAACACCATGACGTCACCATAAAATTATTGTACTTGTACAGAAAAATGTGTACAGTATTACTGAAGTATGCAATAACGTCAATGTAAATTATTAAAGTTGTAAATAGTATAGGTTAATTTGAAATCCGAATTCCATATTTGGCTCTGTATAAGGAGATGCATGCCCGACCTGTGGAGCACCACATCTCATACCCACTTCTCTCCTTACACTCTCACTCGTTCCTTGTCCTCTTGCACCCTCTCTGAACCCTTCTCTCTTGTACATCAACCTCCATCTTCTACTTTGCACCACTACTACTGTAAGTGTGTTTTGTACATAAACTTGCATTAAATAAAAGTTTTCGCTGTTTTGTTGCATCGATCTTCCCCCTTGTTGCATCTTACTTTTAATTGAAATAATTTCATTTTAATAGCAGAAAGAACAAAACCATTATTCTTAACAATTTGAATGAATTTATACAAATGTTTAAAATGCTGATCAATAGAATCAGAAAAGATTAGTATATCATCAATATAAACAATATAAAAAGCATAATAAGGGTTAAAAATATCATTCATTATATTCTAGAATTCAGAGGGGGCATTTTTAAGTCCAAATGGCATAACATTCCATTAATAATGTCCAAAAAGTACTGTGAAAACAGCTTTATACTTGTCTTCCTCAACAATTTGGATTTGTCAAAAACTTGATTTTAAATCAAACTTGAAAAAAATGTTAGCATTATATAATAAAGATAATAAATCTTTTTTTATTGGGAATTGGATATCTAATCCATTGCAATACCTTATTTAAAGACTTATAATTTATTACCAATCTAGGAACTCCGCATTCCTTTTCTTTAGCATTACTGACATAAAAAACTGCACAATTCCATAGGGAATAGCTTTTTTGAATTAACGATTTTCAATTAAAGAATCAATTTCTTTCTTACACAACTCCAGATATTCTTTATTCATTTGGGTTGCCCTAACGTTAGTCGGAATATCTTTTTCATTAAATTCCTTAATATCGGGGTAGAGTTACCACATATTTTTTCCTATTCTAGAAAGCAGTAGGAATAGTGTCACATATCTCTAAGGTTATTTTAGTTTCAATTTCTTTTATTTTTTGTATAGTCACAGGAGATTTAAGTTTCTTAGACAAACTTAAGATTTTTAGATCTTCTTTTAAAAAGTTTAATTGATTCTCTTTATGAATCAAATTCCTTTTTATTTGATTTATCAATTTTATTTGAAGTGTAGTTATAAATTCAAATAATATATGTTGATTATTTATGGTAGTCAAATTCCCTTTAGAATCAATTGTTTCTATAGGTTCGATTAAAGATAAGAATGGTGTTCTCAAAATTATCAATTGATTTAAATTATCAATAAGCATAAAAGTTGTAGGAATATAAATACCGTGATTGCATACAAGAATATTATAGAGTTTAAAATTTATATTTAATTTTGAACCATCAGCAGTACTTACTGACTGAGTTGTTTTCTCGAAATATTTAGTTGGAATTAATTATGCTTTTATGCAATTCATATTTGCTCCACTGTCAATTAAAGCAATAGTTTCGACAATAAATTCAGAATTTATGACTCATGTGATTTTAACATACAATTTCTGATAAGTTATTCTTTCTAATACATTTAAGTATTTATTATTAGAAAAGAGTGATGGTGATGCTTTTATGTCATCCTTTGTATCATTTTTCTTAAATGTCAAGTTTTCCAAAGTTAAGAGTCTAGCATTTATGACTTTTATGTCTTCTTCATTATTGTGAATTTCTTTTTTTAAGTCTTGTACTGTAGTAGGAGAGACTTATTTTATATGTAATGGATTATCAATTATGTCACTTTCTGTCCTATTAAAGACTTTCTTTAGGGAATAAGGTTGAGACAAATTAGGTCTTTTTTCTTCTATGTTTATCTCTAACTATTGTTCAATAGTTTTTCTTTTAGAATCTGGATCTTGAATTTTATCTATAAAATCAAGAATAAATGTTTGTGACTTGGTCAAAGTATTTATACTTAATTTTTTCATAATTAAAATAGTTTTTTTATAATAGCATGTAGATGCAACATGTCCAATTTTTCTACACTTAAAGCATTTGATAGACATTTTGTCCTTTTCTTTAAATGAGTAAGTGGGTTTGGTAAGCTATCTTTCTTTATTGATTTCGACTTTATCATATTTCCTTTTGTGGAAAACCTAGATTGAATCTTCTTTTAGAGATTCAATAGTTAAAAACTTATCTTGTAGTTTTTCATCAATTAATTCGTTGATTTGTTAAGTTTCAGGTTTATATTGCTTTAACATTTCTGTTTGAGAAATGTTATTTAATTTTTTCTTGAGTTCATTTATAAACTCAACATCTTCAATATCTGGATAATTAAAATTTATTTTTTTAGAAATACGAAACCTTTTGATTTCATTTAACTAATTTATATTAGGAGGAGCATAATAAGTTAAAAACCAATTAACAAAAGGAATTATCCTTTTTTTCCCTTTTTATATAAAGGTAAAACATTTCTTTATAATTCTGAAGTTCTTCCGAACTCATTGTTTAAAAATCTATAGAAACTATAATTGGAATCCGATTTTGGATGGGGTTGGATCTAAATCTTCCTATTGGGAAGATTCATTATCGATATATACCATTAGGAATATTATTTTTTGAAATTTTAATTCCTTCAATTATGGGTTCTTTATCTATCCTTCAATTTTGGACCGATGAAGTAGATCTTTTAAGAGGACCATAATAAATTGATGAAGTTTTTGATTTATCCAAAGATTTTAAATAATTTAAAGAATTAGTGCTGAAAAATCTTATCGTAACATCACCTTAGGATGATTGGGCGATTTGAATTATTTCGTCATATATCTCTGATTTTTTAGGAACAACATATTCCAATTGCCAGGTTTTTGAAAACTGAATTTCTGATCATCTAATGGTTTTAAGAATTTCAATTTTATTTTTAATTGTGTTTGTTTTAATTAAAGTTGTTTGATCTTTAAGGTTAAAAAGTTTAACTTCAGGACATAAAAATATTCATAATTTTATAATATACTCTATAAGAAAAAACAATTATATCGATGTCATAGTTATAATTATAACCATAAGTTTTAATATTACATGTTAAAATATCTAAAATATTTTTATCTATTAAAGATATAGAAAGATTAGAAAAATAGTTAAAATAAACAAAATCAGTACTTAAGCTGATTGCATAACTCCCATTAAAGATTGATTAAAATCAAGGCATCTAGCATCTCTTAGTGCTAACATAAATGAGGCATTTAATCCTTGAAGGGTTAAAGGCTTTAATGCAACTTAAACTAATCCAATATGCATAAATTTATAATTTTTATCTTGAGCCTTTGAGACTTCTCTTTCAGTTAACAGTGGTAAAATATCTCCATTCTGATCAAAAGGAATAGTCCTTTCAATCGTTTTGATTGTTAAACTTGATTTAAAATTAAAAATGTCAATATTATAAATTTTCTTAGTAGGGTACTGGGGTATATCCTAATTTTGTAATTTATTTTCAATATTTGAGTATTATATTTCTTCCATATTTTTAACATAATCATCTTTATAATTAAATTTAAATTTAAATAGGCTTAACGTCATGGTGGTATCTCAAAGGTTGTTCTGTTGACTTATATGTGTTTCTTTTACCTTTTTTAGTTGGTACTGTAATTCGTTTTTTAATTTTGCTACAGTGACTGTTATTACCATAATTTTGCTATAATGATTACTCATCATCCTACTCTTGCTATCAACGTTTTTCAGGGAATTCACACGACCTAACTCCCTATCTCACGGAAAAAGGCCTAACATCCCAAAACGCGACCTTGATGCAAAACCATAGGAAGCCCAAAGAATCATCATAACAATATTAAACTGACAATTTCATAGTAACAGTAGTCTAACAGAATTAAATCACAATTACATGAGCAACAAAAATTAGTAATAAATCTGCATATAAATCAACAGAATATATTTAAGCTACCATACTTCTTGGCTCTGATACGAACAAAGGGGAGGATCAATGCAACAAAACAGCGAAAATTTTTATTTAATGCAACCTTATGTGCAAAACACACTTACAGTAGTAGTGGTGGAAGATAGAAGATTGAGGTTGATGTACAAGAGAGAAGGGTTCAGAAAGGGTGCAAGAGGACCAAGAAAGGGGAGATACGTGGGTATGAGATGCAGTGCTCCATTGGTCGGGCCTGCATCTCCTTATATAGTGTCGGACATGAAATCCGGATTTCAAACTAACATATACTATTCACAACTTTATTTTGTTCACAACTTTAATAATTTACATTGATGTCATTGCATACGTCAGTAATAGTGTACACCTTTTTCTGTACAAGTACAATAATTTTATGGTGATGTCATGGCATTCGTCACCTCTTCCAGGTCGACTTTAACTGAGACTTCAGCTTTATCTTTAATTATCATCTAACTAGCAATTGTCCGTATTTAAATGCACCACGTAACAAACAAAAAACCCCAAATGATTATCAATGCTTGACAATCCAATCTTTTTTTTCTTCCGTGAACTACAATAAGTCAATCTTTAACTACTCCCCAAAGCAATTATGCCCACATTTCTAACTTAATGCATAATTAAATCCGTAAAACATATAATAAACCAAATACAATGAATAATAAACTTTTCCAAGCCACAAAATTCACAATCATACATTCTCAATATCAACACAATCCAATTTCAAAACTCAACAAATCACCTCAATCTTTTCTAAAAAACATAAGAACAATAAACTAACTATTAAAACAAACTAACTATTAAGAAGAAATATGTTAGATACGAATCATACGTGATGTAGATTGAAAATGCCACATTAAATTATTATAAAAATAAATAAAATTTTACATAAATAGAATTAAGCAGAAATAACTATTCAACTATAATGTGTCACTTTCAAGAAATGAACTTCCATTGGCTTTGAAGAGAAAATCTGGCTTACATGATACAAATTCAATCGACGAAGCCTTACCACCTAAACTACAACTAAGAAATCAAAATCATACTATTCAAATAGATCTAAGAATTACTACTCGATGTTTATAAACACAAAGATCACTCCTCTATAGTTTGAGCATTTTACCAGGATAAATTGAAGTACTGGAATTTGGTACAACTTTAGCAAGTGCAAACACAATACACTCATCGCCCTTTAACAGTAAAATAACAAACCAAGTTTAAAAATAGTTTTAAATTTTCCATACACATGACTGGTATGACTATCACAATTAGTTTCAATGCTTCACAATGATCAATGGAAATGCAAGGGTGCCCTCCTACCCACACACATAAAAAGAAATAATATATATGCACACCATCTAGATTTGTCTATATAAACGAAAACAAACTACATATGTATCCAAAACATTAAAAAGATTGAAGTTTTGAAGACTTTGAAAGGTTATATAGAAAATGGATCACTTGTACAATTCATAAATCCAATGACAATTTCACTACTATAGTAATTCTAAAATTCATAGACGTTCATAGGATACGAATGGGTCTGAAGGAGGGAATATAGACAACTACAATCTGCATTCTAGACGATTTACATATTCACATCAAGATAGTTCTATCTATTAAAAATTCACATATAGCAAAAACAACATGTGAATTCAAAAAACATATAGCAAAATCACACATTTATCGAATTTCTCTAAAAAACACACGTGTATCCATATTGCCAGATTTGATAGTAGAACAAAACCTATTCATAGAAATAGAGAGAACCAAACTTTGTGTAATCCTAGCACTGAGTCAAGCTTAGCATAAGACGAAAGCTTGACCGTGATATCACCACTATACACTAACTTCTCAAAACAAAAAATCCAAACCAAATATAAAATCATGAAAGACCAATCCAGATAGTTTTCAAAACATAATGAACCCAGAATTGCTCGATGTCTAACTAAATCTACCAAGAACATAATAACTATAAATATTTTAGTAAAAAGAATATAATAACAACTACCAAGATCCATCTGACCAACACAATATATTACAAATGTTTCATACTAGAATTGAATCTAGTAGACATCACATGATGTATTTTGATTTTTCAAGCCAATGTTCGTAAAATGAAAAGTTATACAAAGAAAAGACACTCACACTATGGGGAGAGCAAGAGAGAAGCATGAAGAGACAAAATAAAAAAGTGCAGTGCAACATCGATTGATTGAAGACAAATAATGAGCTTCTTTAAGTGCATACAACCCAAAAAAGAAGAAATGTCACCACTTGATGCACCGAGAAGTGGTCTTTAACCTGAATAACTATCAAACAATAGTGGAGTTTGATAGAATTTGAGAGTATATCAAAGGAAATGATTTTATTGAATAACAAAATAAAATCAAATTACACCACTTGACTTGTTTATATAAATTAACTATATATAAATTAACTAATAGTTCATGAAAGTAGTGTAAATCTGTTACAGTTAGTTACAAGCTGTTGAGGTGTCATTTTGTTTAGTTGATCACATGTGTTCTATGTGCAGGTGAGCTTAGGCGAGCTCTTGGATGCTGAGTAGTGAAGATCTGTTGTATGAAGTGCACTGTGATGTGGTGAATCAGCAACAGTACTGTTAGCATCCCCCCTCAAGCTAATGGGAGAAAAAACCATCAGTTTGGCAACAAGAAGAGTAAACCGATCAGTAAGAAGACCCTTAGTGAACAGATCTGCCAGCAGATCTGAGGAAGCACCATGCTGGATAGTGAGTTGTTGTCGAGTTACTTGGTCTCGAACAAAATGATAATCGACCTCAATATGCTTTGTTCAAGCATGAAAAACTAGATTGGAAGTAAGAGCTATTGCAAAAACATTATCACACCAAATGTGAGGCATCACAGGAAGAGAAACATGAAGATCATGAAGAAACATTCACATCTAAGCAAGCTCAACAGAAGTAGTGGTTGTAGCTTCAGACGATGATCTAGATATAATATTATATTTCTTAGTTCCCCAATAAATAGGGTTATAACCTAGAAATATAACAAATCCAGTAGTTGATCTACGATCACTAGGA
Organism: Ilex paraguariensis; assembly: GCA_963454935.2. Classification (NCBI taxonomy): domain Eukaryota; kingdom Viridiplantae; phylum Streptophyta; class Magnoliopsida; order Aquifoliales; family Aquifoliaceae; genus Ilex; species Ilex paraguariensis. The sequence continues at coordinate 583 of CAUOFW020008779.1, read as the reverse complement.
TCCTCTACCCCAATCGAATCTAAATATGCTGTCAGTGTGATACAACCAGGAACAAAATGAAGACCACACAAATGAGTCCCTTTGAGATATCTAAGGATGTGCTTGACAGTAATAAGATGACTAGTTGTAGGAGAATGCATAAACTGTCATACATGATTCAATGCAAAGGTAATATCAGGCCTAGTAGATGTCAAATATTGTAATGCCCCAACTACACTGCGATACATGGTCAGATTTGTCAATGGTGTACCCTCATATTTGCTTAGTCAAAGAGGAGAACAAGGAGAGGAACAAGACTTATAATCAAACATTTGAGCTTTAAGGAGAACATCCTTAAGATATTTAGTTTGAGACAGAAATAAGCCATATGAAGTAGAAGAAATTTGAATACCCAAGAAATAGGGAAGAGGACCTAGATCTTTCATTTCAAAAGTGGATGAAAGATCATAAATAAGATAAGAGATAAAGATTGAGTTATTGCCTGCGAGAATTACGTCATCAACATATGAAAGAAGTATGGTAATGGTGGAATTAGCAGCACTAACAAAGACAGAAAATTTTGCAAAAGAAGAGTGAAAACCAT
>CAUOFW020008778.1:12500-15847 GCA_963454935.2 Ilex paraguariensis | reverse complement strand
CCTAAAAGACACAACCTAGAATGATAAGACACAACAGCCAGTAGACACATTGGGTAACTGTTCTCCGTGAACAGTCACAAATTAATTCGATTTGGAGGAAGGCAACAAACCCAACCCAATGCAATCCAATGGGTACCTGTACCCGTACCCAATCCCGGCCCAGGTCAGGTCGTGGTCGTGGCGAAGCAAGGCGGGCAGCGCGCGTGTGGTTGAATTGAAGACATGTAGGTGCTCGTTCCGCTCATAAAACTGTGGAATCCCTTGACGCCCAATCCCATAGAGTAAACTTGGTCTATATATGCCTATTGAATTTCTTCCTCAACCAATGTGGGATTGGTGTCACATCCCACATTGCACTTTCTTTATTTTTACATTTCAAGAGGGTCATTTTGAAGCCTATTTTCTCATTCATTTTTATTCGATTTGAGCAAGTGAATATATTACATTATTTTCTTCACGGAGTAGAATATGAACTTATGAATTTTTATTCAAAATAACAATCGGGTCCCATTTTAATTTAGGCTCAAAGTCGACCAAAATTCTGTTTTTACACTTAAAAAACTGTTTTGGTCCAACAGGATCTTGCATAAATCAAAAGATAATATTTTCTTAATAAATAATGTCTGGTCTGGTGTTGGTGAGATAAATGAGTGAACCCACCAATCTTTGATTCATAGTAGCATCAATTTTCTCCGATTCATCATTTTTGTTGTAGCTTCTTATTCAATGCAGTTGGAGTATAAACTGGCTTGTGGTTGGATATGTTGAACCTTTTTAGCAAATTTTCAAGATATTTTTCTTGAGAGATAAATATTTTACCTTTACTTTGTCTCAATTGAATGCCGAAAAAATATCGCATAAGACAAATTAGTCATTTCATACTATTCAATTATAATTGTTTTGAATTCTTCAACTATTGCTGAGTTGGTGTCGGTGTAGATTAAGTCATCAACATATAAACAAATAATTAGAAAATCTTGAGTATCTTTCTTCTTGACATATAAGTATGCCTTACTTTGACTCGACTAAAATTCATTTTGTCAAAAATATTTGTCAATCTTACTATTCCATACTCGAAGTGCTTACTTTAAGCCATATTGAGTTTTTCAAAATTGTCACACCCCATCCTGAAAGACCTTTCGGTTTCTCAGAGATGGAAGCATAACTCAATATGTGGTAATACTTGTGTCTATAATACAATAACGCATTTAAAATTAATAATGCCACATAATAACACTAAAAACAAATAAGATCTATATAACAGAGTACACAACAATATTGTTTGTACCAAAATAAAAGATTAGGGATTTCATTCTCTTATAACATCAGGGAAAACAAGCACTCTTGTACAATATCTACATAAACTAGATTCCTTAGTTTTTCCCTATTTCTACCATGCTAGTGCAGTAGTGGATCTCACTCTAAATTTCGGTATCCTGAAACCAATAATGTTTTTGAGTGTACTAAATATCATAATCAAATAAAATATAACAAAAATATGAATCAAATATAATTATACCCAAATATACTCATAACTCGCAAATCAAAACCAAAGTGAACTCAACTTACTTTGAAGCTCAAATCAATCTCATATATCAAAATAGTAAATATCCACATAAGTAGCGAGTCAAATAACAACATATAAGTAATGTCAGACTATCTACAATATTTAAGCAATATCAAGTTATCTCATGACAATTACGTAGTGTCCAGATCAATTACATATAACCATGTCAAACTATCAACAACTCGGAATAGTGGATAATACTAAAATCACAAGATTTTCATACAAGCACGTTTGATCCATAGTTTAAGCAACTCAACTCAAATCAATTCAGCAAAATTGATTTCTTACATATAAGAAAATAAACTTGATATATCATATACTTTTATTTCCAGTGATTATGAAACAGTACACTTCACCTTTATGGCTGACAAATATCCTCTTCTTGCTTTACGGTTGATCCCTATGTGCAACCAAGGTAGTAGCCTCTGACCTTAATATTTAGCATATATGCAAATGCAAGTGAGTATCAATCCTAAATTAATGTAGTGATTGTGAGTGAAAGCATATGAACATGTAGTTGATGTTCTACTTTGGTTGTATACGATAACTATACTTAAACTTTGTCAATTTTTTTGAAGGAGTATATCCCGTTCACATTAAAGAACCACTCTAATTTACTCAAATATTTCTTATAGTATTAAAATAATGCCATACACCTAAAATGTGCTTATTACCCTTAAACCAAATGTTTCAGTAGCCTTTGTTTAAAACAATTACAATCCTTGACCGTCACAATTATGGTGTTATACTAATTTTTTAGCAGTTTACGCTGCCATCGGTCATATACATCTTGTAAAACACCTATTCAATCATATGGTTTCAATTATAGTTACTGTAATTATACTTGTAATTTTTCAACACTTAAGAAAGTTATTTCAGCTTCTAAATAAAAATTCCAGCACCGACTACAATGTTTTAGTTTAAATTTCAGCACTAGATTCACCCATTTATGTTTTATCATTTAATTTCAGTAATTTAAATATCAGCCTCATAATTTTAATAATTTTATTTCAGCTTTATTAGCGAGACAACCTTTATTCAACTATTATTCCATGAACTAACATCTAAACTACTTAATTTCATGCATAGGAAGTTAAGTGTTGCAAATGCATAAATCTACTTTCTAATTCCTCAGGCTGGCACCGTTAATATCGACTTCAATCTACCAACTTTGATCCCCATACAAGCGTAAAAAATAAACGTTGAATTCCTTCTGAGCAATAGTCCTTCTCTTTCCCTATTTCCTTTTCTTATTTCTCTGTTTTTTTTTTTTTTTTTAAAACTTCCTTCCTGCCTTCGTCTCTTTCTTTGTCAAACACATAGAACAAACAAGTTGTTTGGATTACTCACCTCCACACACGTGTTGTCATCCAAGAGCCTATACACCGAATGGGGCACAAGTGGTCTCCTACTGGCCCACTTAGAGACACATGTCCTGCTATATTTTCATAATATATATCCAGCACAACTTAATGAAATTCCAAAGGTCAAAATTATTTCTATTATATTTTATTACTTTTATTTTTCACCCATCTCATATAATATATACTAAATACCTATATATAAGCACCTACGGATATCTACTTATATCCAAATTACATCACCCGAAAACATTTAACCGTGATCGTTAAAAAAAATATTAAATATCCCACTTTACTCTTGCTATAATTTAAAACTTTAATGTAATACTTAACTTACTTTTATAAATTTTTTTATGTACTCGTACATATATATATATATATATTTTTTTTTTTTTGAACCCAATAATATTTACGACATT
>CAUOFW020008778.1:0-5000 GCA_963454935.2 Ilex paraguariensis | reverse complement strand
ACTTTTGTACACACACACACACTTTTTGTGTATACACATCTCATATTTCCACCATCTCATTTTCCTTGCTCCTTGCCCTTTCTTTTGACATTATCCCAAGGGAGAGTGATACTTCCCCTATTCCTATAAGTCATATACATTTTAGGGGTTAAAGACTAGCAAGGAATTTTTTCAAGCTTATCTAGCCTAATTGTGGAGTCCCCGCTCGTGAATTGGTAGGGGTCTATGCAGCACCCTGAAACTGGTACTGACTTCCTTGGCCCATGGTGGGGTAGGGAGGAACAAAATGTGTCTATGGCTACCCCACTGAAGATTGGGAGTGGGATGCTCCATAGCTCTGAGATCCCTGTCGCTAAGGACAATCTCACTTTATATACCCCAGTTGATTGCAATGATAACAAGTTCGTTGACCTATCCGGTAGGAAGGCCTTTGATTTCTCCCACCTTGGGAGGATTGACCTTGGCCTTGGCATTGATAGCCGCAGCCCTGTGGAGTCGAAGTCTTTTGATTCTTCCCCAAACTTGAAGAAGATTCGCCCTCCTTCTTCTTGTCTTTACCACCCCACTTCCCGGATGTTCCGTGCATCTTGAACTTCTCTTTCAATGGCAATAGCTGTCGTGACCATTGAATCCAAGTTTTGCAAGCAGTGGCTGCTGGACAAATTTTCTTGTTGTTTCCTAACCTATAAACATCACCTTTTAGCATGTATAGTATATGAATAAAGGGGAGTGTCACTCTCCTACGGATGATGTCAAAAGAAAGGGCAACGGAATGGTGGATGAATGAGATTTCAAATGTGAGTATGTGTGAACAAAAGTGCTCACCAAGCGCAAGGAGACTTTCCCGGATCGTGTTTTACTTGGTGGTATTCAAAGGTCGTTTCCACGGGGAAGGAAGTAAATCGAGGGGAAGGTGATTTTGGGAGAAAGAAAGTGTAAAATCTTTGATTGTTGGAAGTTGTTTGGTGAAGTTGTTTTGATGCTAGTAAAATGAGAAACAAATGTTGGCAAATCCAAGAGGTCACTCCAATAGGAATACCGTCTAAACTCAAAACCCTCCTCCAATAGAGCATGAATGAACGATTGATTCGTGGGAAGCTAGGGGTAAGATTGGTGAGTATCTAAGCATAAACCATGACTAGGCCTACGGAATATCAAAGACTCACCAAGTTATCCACCCTCAACCCAGTCAAACCGAACCATTGAACTCTGAAAAGAGGGGAGGAGAATGAGTTGAAATGGTATACCCAAGTGGAGGTTCCTCTTGGTTTTGCCAACTAAGAGATTTAGCTATTCATGCTTAAAATAAAGACAACAATATGATGAGAAGACATTATAAAAAAAAATAAAGACTAAAACTAAGCATAAACAAATTGCATAAATTTAACTTCCGGATAACCACCTCTTACTAAAGATTGGATGAGAAACTACTCACTCTTCATAGCTTTGTTAAAACTAGAAAAGTGAGTGATGTTCATCCCTCCAAGTAGAGGAGTTACAAGGTAACACATTTTACACAATGAGCCGATCTTCGACAAAGAATGAGTGAATCATGTTCCACCCTTCACGGCTTTGGTAAAGATCTAGAAAAGTGGAAGAGTTTCACTCCTCTAAGGGAAGAAGGACACTCAAGCAATGGAAGTAAAAGAAAGTAATAACACAATAAAAGAAAACAATACTTAAAGTAAAAGAAAACAATAAATTAAATGGAAGCAAGAATACAATAAAAGAAAGCAATACTTAAAGAAAGATATAAGTAATAAGGAAAGCAATAATACTTTTGGAGGGTTTTCCACTACCAAAAGATGAATGCTTTACAAGTCCTAAGGGGTGGTATTTATAGGCAACAAGGGAGGGTGAAAGTCTTGTTAGGTGGCCTTGAATCTTGTTAGGTGGACTTGAAGAGTCTTGTTAGGTGGACTTGAAAATCTTGTTATGTGACTTTGAATCTTGTTTGGTGGACTTGAAAATCTTGTTAGGTGGACTTGCAAATCTTGTTAGGTGGCCTTGAATTCTTTGATCCTCCTTTGTTTTTGAGCTTTGATAATTGGCACCCCAGTAGTTTGTAGCTTTAATGCAATTAGCTCCCCAGTAGTTTGTAGCTTTGACGCACAAAATCCTGAAAAGAACAACAATTAATGCATTATCCTTTATTCACACACTAATTTTAATTTGATTTATTTTGACTAGTTTAACTTTATTCAACTAACACAATTTACCTATTAAATTATGCCTTAATTTGGGTTAATCAGTGGCCCACAATTTTACCTCAGATGGATAATTTTAAACCATACTTGAACTTCCTCACCTTCGCCATATCCGTGGCCACGTAGTCATCAGTAAAATGGGCTAGTTCGGTAAACTTAGCCACATACTCCATCACCGTCATCATCCCTTGTTTCAAATCCAAGAATTTCTAGGCCTTTGTATGTCTCCTGGCCGCTCGAAAGTACTTGCCCATGAAGACCTCTTGGAACTCTGCCCATGTGATTAACTCTAAGTCCCTTGAGTCCTTCACCCAATTCTACCACAATTGGGATTCTCCCTTTAGCTGAAACGTAGCTAGTTTTATGTTAGTGGCATTGGAGGTGATTTTCATAGCCCCAAAGATCTTATCGACTTGTCGGAACCAACGGTCAGCCACTATCGGATCCGCTCCTCCCACAAAATTTGGCGACTGGTGTACCTTAAACTTCTACAGGGTACTTGAGCCTCCTTGGCCCACATTTGCACTAGTCTGTGCAATGGTAGCAGCTGCAGCACAAGCCTGTGCAATGGTAGTAGTCACAACGCCAATAGCCTCCACAAAGGCTTGATGGTTGAAGGCCGATGGTGGTTGATCAATGTTTCGCCCACTGCCTTGGCGTCCACTTCTGCTATTTGCCATCTACACACATATAAGATAACAATAGAGCCTTACATACTATCCTAAGATAGGGATTTAGTTTAAACTTTGAGATTTCTCTCCTTGTCTCCCTAGTAGTGCGTATACCACCACTAGTAGACATTTACACCTTGAACTATCCCATTCATTCCTTTTTCCGAACACCAAGGTTATGTTTTCTAACCCTAGTGTTTCTTTCCCTACACATTTTACCATTTATATATTTCACATAACACATAGCACATAACATGTAGCAATTTAAGCACATAACATAAAATGCACAATGAATGCAATAGTTTAAACTCATGCCCAACAGCCCTAGGTAAATCATATACCTATACTCTAATACCAAGCTGTGACGCCCCTAAAACTAGGGGTCATTTATTAACCGTTGACCATCCATCAACCCACGAAAATACACTTGTTTGTCGCACGACTCGACGTCAAGTCAATAACATCCCCTTAAACGGGATAATGAACCACACGAAAAACCCGTATACATTTTATTATTTAATCGTATCATGGTTCAAAGTATTACATTTCATACTCCATTATAGTCCATCTACATCCTTGTAACCCAAGAACCCATAGCCCAAAAGCTTGGCAAAGTAATTTTAAAATTTCAAAATTTTAGAAATAGTACCAGTACTGTGAGCCATCGGAAAAATCAATACTGATACTACGTACCGGTACTCTCCACCTTTTGGACAAGACTGTACCGGTACTATCAACCCACTGAAAAATCTGTGTTGGTACGCCTAACTCACTAGACCCCGTTGTACCACTGTTCTTTGCCAACTTTTGCCTATTTCACCAACTTTTTATTTTCAATCCATTTCAAACTATTCTAATATCATCCAAAACATGCTTAATAAGGTTTTTCACATAAAACCCAATATATACAAGGTCTATTACAATTTATTTCATACGATCACAAGCTCAAAATATAATTTTCAAAAAAATTATACAATGGTTTTACAAAAATGAATTCAAAGCCACAAGTCGGCCTTTCTTCATCACTAGGGCCCTGAACGTGAGCCATCCTCAAGAATATATCCCGCACTTGAAATGTTTTCTAGTATAGTGTGAGCTATGCTCAATAGAGTATCTCCTACAGAGGCTACTCTCCCCTAGATGCATACGAAATGTACACATGCAACAATCAACAATCATAATCCATTCCATACAAGAACATGTCATTCAAGATGAAAATTTCTACCATGTCATGTCATGATATGAGGTGATACTCACTCATGCATCTTAAACCCGAGTACTCACCGACTCCCACATCACAATGCAATGCACATGTGAAGTAAATCTATCATTGATGAATTTCATCCAATGATCATTTTGAAATAAAGGTCATGTGTTTATAAAACCAAATTTTGTTGGATGATACACATTGAATGACCATTTGTAAAATAAAATCATGTGTCTTTTTTGGGTATCAAATTTTGGAATCACACCTCTAGCTCCGTACGCCATTACACTTTTCTATAATTTCACCCCTGGGAAGTGTATAAACCATATGGCCGGGTCTTGCACCCGAGTGAGAATCTAGCCCTTCTTGTTATACCTGACACAAGTTTTCCTTTCATGCAACCATGCAACTCAGTCGGTCCACCCACTTATCACCATGTATGGTATTTGATCCAACCATACACACACTCACCCACACTCGTGCTCATTGATGTGTTTTCCCCGTGCCAATGCAATGTAATGCTCCATTGCACTATCAATGTTATGCTCCACATGTAATGAGTGTCGTTTGAGCAACTAAAGCTCATATCCGCAAGTTCCATGGCAATTTATTTCCAAAACATATAAATACCACAATTTTTCATGATGTTAACATATTAACAACATATACCAATTCATTCCATCATTTGCAAGCATGTTATACATAATTCATGTCATAACAACTAAATTCTCACATAGGTATTTAGCAAAACACCTCCAAGGCAAACAATTCATGTTATCACACAAATTTGCTCACATCATTCACAAGGCACCATAGAACACATAGCATGCCCAATAATATCAAGTTCCAAGGAATTACACAATTAATTTCCTTATCCCCAAAACTTAACTAGGAATTGGTCTAAGCCATTTCCAT
>CAUOFW020008777.1:0-15847 GCA_963454935.2 Ilex paraguariensis | reverse complement strand
AGACTGTAGGACTATCAGGATCTTTGTATTTAAGAATAAGTTTGTATATGTATGCATTATAGCAATAACTTTGTCAGTTAGAAATGTTTCTTTTGTACAGTGGTTTTTACTTTTGATCGTGCAAAGATCTTGCAAAAACTTAGCATAAGCTAGACTTGTTTTATCGCATCCAACAAAAGAGGAATGTTAATCTTTACTTGTTTAAACAGCTCAAAAGATTTTTAGAATGATCTTTTATAGATAAAGGCTTCTTGACCTTTGAGAAAAATAGTAACGAATAAGACACGAATGATCTTCCTCATTTTGTATTTCTGGTTTGTTTTTAGAGCTGAAGTTCCGGTTCAAGTGGTTCATTGACAGGAATTGACTTACGTATTTTTTTAGGAATCTTAGATTTAATGATTTTGTCAATCACCTTATCACTTCTCAGTGTTGTGATTCCTTGCACTTGACTTGAAAAAGGTTCTGAGGACACAAAATTAGCTTGACTTTGACTTTGTGGAGGTTTCGGCTGAGATGCAAATTTTTCTTCTCTAACATACTTAGACTGAGTCAAATTAGCTAGATGACTCTTGATGTCTTCAAAAATTTGTGAAGTTTGAGCTTCAAAATCATTAAATGATTGAGTTGTTTGAGTATTGAAACTCATTAAATCTGAATAAATTGATTCATAGTATCTTCTAGAGTCCTTCGATGTGGGGGTTGATAAGGTTGATATTGTTGTTGGGTTTGTGGCTGTTGTGGACTTTGTGTTTGATTTATAGGTTGTGTATTTTTTCAACTAAAATATAGATGATTTCTCCATCCTGGATTGTAGGTATCAAAATATGGATTTTGATAAGGCTTAGTATAAGTTGGAATAGAATTAAATTGTTCAATTAAAACTTCTTTAAATGATGGTATAGTTGAACATTCTCTAGCACGATGTCCTGACAACGCACAAATTTCACATATTTGGTCAGTAGAAGATAAAATAGACACTTGCTTAATTTTTTTTCATTTCTAAAGCTTCTAGGTTTCGAGATAGATTAGCCATTTTAGCTCTTAAATCATCATATTCTTTTAACACATACTTTCCTCTTTCGAATGTAGACGTTTTAGTTTCGACAATATTTGAAGAATTTCAGTCCCACATCTTGGAACTCTCAGAAATAGTATCAAAAATTGGAATGCCTCTTTAGGGTTTTTACTCATAAATTTCCCCTGAGCCATCATTTCAGCAAACTGTCTCATTATAGATGGAAGAGCATCATAAAAGAAACCAACTAAAGTCCAGTTTTCAAATGCATGATGTCGACAAGCTTGGAGAAGATCTTTAAATCTTTCCCAACATTGATAAAAATTTTCTCCTTCTTTAATAGAACAATTCATTATTTGACGTCTTAATGTATTAGTACGATGCACAAGGAAAAAACTTTTTGAAAAAATTAGTTTGCAAAGCTTGCCAATTTGTGATAGAATTAACTCTTAAAGGATTAAGCCATTGTTTAGTTTTATCTTTCAAAAAAAAAGGAAAAAATTTTAATCGAGTCATTTCAAAGTTATCCTGCAGAGTTCCAGAGACTTCCTCAAATTGTTTCATATACACATAGGGGTTTTCAGTTTCTAAACCATGGAATTGTGGTAAAAACTGTATTATCCCTGGCTTAATATTAAGATTTGGAGCATCTGTTGGAAAAGCAAAGCATGACGGGACATTCGTACGTGTAGGATGCAAATATTCTCTTAATGGTTGGACATTTTGAACTACTTCTTGTTCTCTAGGATCTTGCTTTCTAGGAACATTTTGAGCCATACTTAATTCACATGATGCTTGTGTAGATGAAGATGATGAAGACGAAGGAGATGACCGATTTTCAGAGCCTATTGATGAATGAATAGACATAAACTACTAAAAGAAAACAAACAACCTACAAACATATAATACAAGTAAACAATTTCCCTATTCAATTTCAAATTATCATAACTCCTCGATGACAGTGCCAAAAACTTGATTCGACCTGTTTCGTGACCTGCTTTATATCATACACCCAAGTATAAGTGGTCGAATTATAGTTTACTCGGTTTAATTCCAAGATCGATCCTACGAAGAGTTTTAATAATTGTAATTTAAAATAAGAACAGTGATGTTTTTGTTAAAGCAGTATAACATAAGCTAGCTTATGATGTGAGCTTAGATTGATCACTAGTCTAAGTAAATGAAATGCGTACTTAAACAGTTAAAAGACAGTAATATAGAAGTACCATTTAGTTTAAGAATCCTATATGCTTTATATTGGTTAAATACTGAAAATGCCACATTACAACAATTAACTTCCATAATACTAGAAAGTCAACCGGTAGGTCTAATGTATATTAAACTATAACACAACAACATCTTAGGTTAGTTGGTGATATATATGAAAATTGACTAATCCAAGTAAACCCGAAGGTCAAGCCATTCAAGAGGATTACTTGAATTACTTAATTGACAATATTATATTATGTATCAATTAAACAACTCTAGCAATTCAGAAGGTCAAGCTATTCAGGAGGATCACTTAAGTTCTTAATCTGACAACTTTTATATCACGTATCAGTTAAACAACTCTAGCAACCCAGAAGGTCAAGCCATTCAGGAGGATCACTTAGGTTATTAATTAGACAACTTTTATATCATGTATTAGTTAAACAACTCTAGCAATCCAGAAGGTTAAGCCATTCAGGAGGATCACTTAAGTTATTCATTTGACATCTTTGTACCATGCAACAGTTAAATATCTTTAGCACACCATAAGGTCAAGCATTCCATTGGAACACCTTAAATATTCAACTGGCAGGTTGATGATTCACTGATGACATAATTCTGGGCTACGTATTGAACTGAAAGCATTGGATATTCCGAGACTTAACCTATCTATAACCAATCAATCGACTTTTATGTAACACCCAATTACGTACATCACTGCATCATGCATGAAGTATATAATAGTAGATAGTACGGTATAGAATATTAAGTACTTCTCGGTGTTCATAACCATGAGCATATTATAAATATAACCATCCATCAGTTAAGGGAGGTATATATAACAATATAGTATAATTAAACATCGGCATTTTCATAATTTAACTAATAATATACATATGTTCACCCCTTATTGAAGGGTATAAGTAAACTACTCACACTCTATTGCCATAAACAAGCAAGAAGTGCTGGTAATTCTCATTACAATACTAAAATAAAATACTGACACTGACACTCCTTTCCCAAGGAATAATTGAAATACAACCACCTTTAATATCAGTTAAGACACAAAGGTGGCGGAAGTTCAATTCTCCAAGTAGAAATACATAACATAAATGTAAAAACACAGAATTTTGGCTGGAGAGTAGGTCGAGCAGGGTTTCACTATGGAGTTCTTCCTTTCTCTCTTGCGTTCTCTTTTTTTCTTTTCTTTTTCTCTCCTTTGAATTCTCTCTGGAGCTCCCCTGAACTTCCTCTCTCTAAATCCTTGGTTAAAGGAGGCTGCAAAGGCCTATTTATAGGCCAAAAGTGAAGTTAGAGGTGGAAGATAATGATGAACCGCCTAGAGCAACCATTCGGACGACACTACCACCATCCGAACAGTGCTGGTTTGCTGGAATTGTGGTGGTGGTTCCACTAAATTTTTGTTTGTTCCATTCTTTAATTACACTTGCATCCCTTGTTGTTTCAAGCTTTAATATAATGCTCCTCACAATTTTTGGCAGTTTAGCACAAAAAACCCTGAAATTGTAAACATTATACACATAAACCCTAGTTTACACACAAACCATAGTTTTTATGTGAAGACCCTGCCCCATTACCGGGACCCTGTCTTCCAAGGGTTAACCTCCCATTACCGGGATATCACCACCCTCCACCAAAGGATTTCGGCTAACCTGTGGGTCAAACCCCCACAGTAGCCTTTACCTCTGTCCCACATCGGGGAAAGAGTCGTCTCCCCACCCCCATATAAGCCGAAGCACCATATGAGAGCAGTACCCAAGTACCACTGCTCTCATATGGTGCTTCGGCTTATATGGGGGTGGGGAGACGACTCTTTCCCCGATGTGGGACAGAGGTAAAGGCTACTGTGGGGGTTTGACCCACAGGTTAGCCGAAATCCTTTGGTGGAGGGTGGTGATATCCCGGTAATGGGAGGTTAACCCTTGGAAGACAGGGTCCCGGTAATGGGGCAGGGTCTTCACATAAAAGGCGCCTTTTATGTGAAGACCCTGCCCCATTACCGGGACCCTGTCTTCCAAGGGTTAACCTCCCATTACCGGGATATCACCACCCTCCACCAAAGGATTTCGGCTAACCTGTGGGTCAAACCCCCACAGTAGCCTTTACCTCCGTCCCACATCGGGGAAGGAGTCGTCTCCCCACTCCCATATAAGCCGAAGCACCATATGGAAGCTAGATGGGTACTGCTTCCATATGGTGCTTCGGCTTATATGGGAGTGGGGAGACGACTCCTTCCCCGATGTGGGACGGAGGTAAAGGCTACTGTGGGGGTTTGACCCACAGGTTAGCCGAAATCCTTTGGTGGAGGGTGGTGATATCCCGGTAATGGGAGGTTAACCCTTGGAAGACAGGGTCCCGGTAATGGGGCAGGGTCTTCACATAAAAGGCGCCTTTTATGTGAAGACCCTGCCCCATTACCGGGACCCTGTCTTCCAAGGGTTAACCTCCCATTACCGGGATATCACCACCCTCCACCAAAGGATTTCGGCTAACCTGTGGGTCAAACCCCCACAGTAGCCTTTACCTCCGTCCCACATCGGGGAAGGAGTCGTCTCCCCACCCCCATATAAGCCGAAGCACCATATGAGAGCAGTACCCAAGTACCACAGTGTGCTACTTGGGTACTGCTCTCATATGGTGCTTCGGCTTATATGGGGGTGGGGAGACGACTCCTTCCCCGATGTGGGACGGAGGTAAAGGCTACTGTGGGGGTTTGACCCACAGGTTAGCCGAAATCCTTTGGTGGAGGGTGGTGATATCCCGGTAATGGGAGGTTAACCCTTGGAAGACAGGGTCCCGGTAATGGGGCAGGGTCTTCACATTTTAACTATTTTATCTTACATAATTAACTTGTTCAACTCTTTTAATTTACATACTAATTAGGGTTAATCATCTACTTCCTACATGGATCAAGTTTATGACCAATGGCTCAATCTTAGACAACATTCTTCTAGTGTCTATGATTACTTTGCCCAGTTTGATCATCTCATGTACTTGTGTGATATTGTTGAAGAAACTTGGACAATTGATCAGTTTATTCTTGGGTTCATACCAAAAATTAGAAGAGGTCAATTTATACACTTTTAATATGTTAGTGATAGCATATCAATATGCTCTAAAGGTTGAGAGATTTCATAAGAAATCCAACTATAACTTGATGGGTTCTCAATCACAGCCTGTTGATAGGACATCTTCCATTTTTAATTCCATCACATATGAGTATCACGATTACTTGAACGATATCCATGTTGTTTCTGCGTGCTTTCCTAATCCGAATATGGCAAAAGATTTAGATATGCCAATATCAGATCAATAGAAAAATGTTACTCATATTGACTTTCAACTCCCTCATTCAGTTTAATCAAATCAGATTCTTCCTCTTTTACACCCACAAGAGTTCATATAAAAAAAATGTGTGTGAGTCTTTGCTTGTGTCAATTCTTGAACCATCATTGGTCTTTGAAATTGTGAAAAATTCTATTGAGTTTACACCTATGTAAGATATTAAGTCAATCGAGTCATTTATTGCAGCATTTTCTATTGGCAATTTAGTGTCTACTTGTCCAAGTCAACATGACTTTGTTATGCATTCTTCCCAATCTAAGATTGTTGACTTTGTTTCTCTGCCTACTGCCAAGAGTTCACTTGAGATTGTACTTAATTATTTTCAGTACCAAGGCGTTTTTGTTACCCATTTATCAGTAAGTCTTGGCCCACTGAATACTTGTTGTTTAAGTCTTATGGGAATTGTTTTCCTATTCTTGAAGTTGAATCTAATGTTTATTTGCTTAATTTTTCATTGAATGTTAGTATTAGTCCAGATTTTTATTTGGAGAACATGCTACTTAATCGAAGTACTCTAGAATCTCCTATTTTGTTATCTAGTGTTTCTATAGTGGAATTGCTTCTTCCTCAGCACTAGCTCCAGTTCTTATCTTTCCACTTCCATTGCGTATTTTGGGACAAATAGATGATGTGCTACGCAACCAAATTTACATTGCTATAGATGGAGATTCTTGCATTTATCCTGATCAATGAAAAGATGCTAATGGTTCTTTCAATCTAGATGAGGCGTTCAGTCATATTCATGTCACTCTCTTAGGATACTTTTACTTTGCAGACTCTCTGGAGGAGAGCTTTTCTCAACCAGGGGGAGAATGATGGGGATCGTGTAGGAATTGGATAGATTTTACATTAGTCATGAGTGTAATTTGGATACTTTTAATATTTATCTTTTAAGTAATTTCTTTTAATTTTTAAGGTTTTATTTGTTATTACTTATTTGTTTTAGGGTTTTAGTTTCCCTTTATAAAGGGATGCATGCAAGAGTTTTATTTAGACTAGACTTTTGATTATTATTAATGACTGGTATTGAATATTTTATTTTCTTCTCAAATTCTATCTCTTTTCTCATCCCTTTCTTCTTCTCTTCTCATCACATTCTTCTTTCCTTTCTCATCCCTAATTCTTTCATAATACGATCTATATCAATTTGATATTAAACCTAATACGATTTACATCAATTTGGTATCAGAGCGAATACGATTTACATTAGATTTGCCATGGTATGCCTTTTTAAAGGGTCGATAAATTCTAATCATATCTAACAATTAGACTTGGACACGTGGTAGGTTACACATGCTAAAACGAATTATTTAGAATGACTTTACTATGAACGAGCAAGTTGCTAGGTTATTTGGGCCGAGCTAAAGTTGGTCCGACCAAGCAGAGGACAAGATCCGACCGAGCAAATAGCTAGGCTATCCCGACCGAGCAGAGGATAAGATCCGAATAAAAAAATATCCAAAAAGTCAGAGATGGTACTAGACGACCAATGAGGAAATTGCCTAAATCATAGGAACACATAATTAACATGTGACCTAAATCAACTAATGAGAAAGGAAACCCTATAAGGGTCAAACATGAATTAAGGAATGAATGATTCAAATTTAGGTGTGCCACCATATTCTAACGAGGAAGTTAGTCCTGAATAATCGGGGACAGGCTCCCTATAAATACCGATAAAGCTTCAGTCTAAGGTGCGCACACTTTGTTTAGTAAATTGAATATACTTTCTCGTGTCATTACTGACTTAAGCATTGGAGTGCCTCCAATCGATACCCCACCGGTCTATGGCAGTTTATTTTTTTTGCAGGTTAAAGACAATCTCGAGTACTCATCCCAAATGAATCTCTTTATTTGGATAGGTGCGGATTTTTTCTCTTACAATTGGCGCCGTTTGTAGGAAACGATGATCAAGTTTATTTGAATGCTCAGGCTATTTTACTATGTCATTGCAATAGAAATTGTGCAACAATAGAGAATGCAAGAATAGTGTACATACCTATTCTTGTGTGAACAACACAAGTTAGTGATTATCTCGCGAACGTGTATTTCAAAAAAGGCAAAGAGAGATCATGCGATTTCTACCTCTCACGGTGGATGTCGGCTCACGGAGCAAGAGGGGTTATTTATCTTCACATGGAAGGATCATAAGGTACTTGTTGAGGTTACTTGTTCCAATGGAATTAATTTTCATGTAACAAAGTCGGTCACTTTTTATTTAGGCCGCATGAGGCTTACCAAAGAAAGAGATATTCATGATGTCTTTTTACATAGAAGAAACCAGCGCAATCAATCATCAGAAAAGACTTATGACATTATACCGTAGAGACTCAAGAGGGTTAATTACTTGATAACCAATCCAAGAGGACAACCAATAAGAATTGCATGAGATAACTCAAAAAATAATCATTGTACCACTTGATTTCTCTTATTCACGTCGAAGAATCATAGAGTGCGGGATGTGGTATTTCGTTTCTATGGAATTGGTTTTTTGAACCAAGTCAGCTACCCTTTATTTGGGTCCCATGGCCAACACCAGGTAATACAAATATTTAATACATCCTATTTTGCCTTTCATATCATAGAATACTTTCAAGGTTGGGGTATAATTGGCCTAAATTATACATAAGATCTTGAACATAGTTGAATTATCTTCATGATTTTACAAAGAAACTAAAGAGGTTCAATTGCTTGATACCATAAAAATACCCAAGAGAGTCAATTACTCGAACATACCTAAAGGGTAAAAAAAAAAAATTAATTGACTATAGGAGGAATCGAAGTGTTCTGCTTAATTCTTGGTAGACATGACCTACATGAGTAAAGACCAATTCTATTTGAAAATTGATGAGGCATAAGAGTTCGGCTACACATGATCCCACTCGTAAGAATTGGCTTTTCCTAAAAAAGCACATGTTGATCTTAACACATGAACCAAGAAAGAGAGAAAAAAGAAAGGGGGCATTCGTGGTTGACATAGTATGCCACTATACACACTGGCTATTGACTTAAGAGTAGGATTATTGAGCAAGAAGTAATAATAATGATCGCGTTGAATAAATATGGTGAATCAATTCTTGTGGTCACCTGTTTCCATGGAATATAAATTCACACTGGAAGAAGCCAAATACCTTATTTGAGTACCATGGAGTCAACACATAATGATCAAATTCTTTTATATTATAGTTTATGATAAAAATCTCATCCCTTGCTTTAGTTTGTATGTGACGTGAGCATAAGAAGATGAATTATGCAATATGATGGCTTATAATCAATCTTGATCCCAACACATTGAAGCACTCGACCAATGAAGTCGGCTAATTAGAAAGAGACCCAAGAGGGTCAAAACTCGATACAACAAAGATGTCCAAGAGGACGAGGATTAAAAAAACTATGAAAGGAATCCAGAGTGTGCCACTTGATTCCCTGAAGGTAGGACCTACAGTAATAAAGATAAAATCTCATTAAAAGGAAAATTTGAAGTCCAAGAATTTAGCTGGTTGGTGATCACACGCCTTGTTAAAAATAATTTCCATGGGACCATGAAGCATGAACGTGATGAGCAATTCAGTCATGGCTTTTTTCTCTTCCAAAAGCTCAAGCACATGGCTACCAATCAAATAGCAAGCAACAAGCACTTGCTGAGATTTTGGTGCCAAATTTTTTAACGACTTAAGATCAAATCCCCAAAATTGGTTATTCCCAAGTGGGGCACTTTTTGCACTACAGATCTTTGAAGATCACCTGCTGCTGTCATCGAACACTTTTAAATGCACTCTCTTTAGACTACAAGAGTCTAAAGGTCTTCTCTTAGCCCATGTAACTATTACATCATGCACAATCAGAGTTTTTGTTTGATTATCTATTAGAGCCTTCTCAAGGCAAAGTCAATGCCCACCATCACACAGAACATGGATCATGGAATCATCAACCGAAAAATTCAACCCAGTCAAGAAGCTCTTGCACCAACATTCGAAGGGAAGGCGGCGGACTTATGGATTTACCAAAGACAAGCTCGGCTTCATTAACCTGGCGGGAGGAGATTGGTATCAACAAACCAAGGATGGTCTATGGATAACATTGCTCATGGTTGTCCAACCTCAACATTTTAAACACCATTGCAAAGAGGATTTCTTCTAATAATCAGGTGGTCAGATTAAGGTTAGTTCCCTATCGATATCGATATACCATCAAGGAGGGCCTACGCACACAGCTTGTGATCGCTTGGTGGTAAATACTACTGCTTCACCAAGGAAATTCAGTTGTAATGGATTCATAACCGGAGCACCTTATGAATTAAATTTTTGTAAAATCTTGGCAAGATCGGTGAATGGGTATTGAAAAACCAAGAAGAGTCTCGTCTTAGTAGTGAAAGGATGAGCTTCAGCTATGTCTTTTTAACAGGCTCCGTAACTAATAATGCGATCCCGACCACTATCTTATGCTTCTACAATAAAGAATGAACAAAAATAAAAATTCTCAAATTCTTCGATGATCAAATAGCTACAAAGAAACCATTATTTCTCCATATCAGGCAGAGCATAGTGATCTTCTATGGAATCAAATTAGGCCCGACTCTGATTTATCAAGAATCGGACTACTTGTGGTGGCTATCTCAGGCGACCTCTTGCTATTGCAGGGGCATCCATTAGGAAACCTGCATCACTTGTCCAAAGAGATATAATCAAAATTTCTCTTGTTCTGATCTCGGTTCATGGTGCATCAAACTGCACATATGGCTAGTCGGCTTATCATGAAAGATGTACAACTTCAGCCCAAGCATAATGGATGATTTCGTTGGTACGACAACTCAAAAGTACATTTACATGGTTGTCTTTGGTATACCAAGTGAAGTCATTATATGACAAGAAACTCTATTTCTACAAGAGACTTGTTTTACTGGAACTGGTAACGACAATAGTTCCGTCAACTTGAACAAATGTCTATTGAGCGGGGCTCCAACATAGTGTGTCACTTTGAGCAGTAAATGTTGACCTGAAGAGTCTAGAACCTACCCATTCACTCTAAGATAAATTCTTATTACTTGAAAATATGAAATAAAGGATCCACATGTAAGCAGGTAGATCTAACACTGATGAGACATAAGGCACAACCACCATCAAATACAATGATACCCGCTGAAATAAGAATTAGCGTCCTCTTATAAGTGAAAATGCCTAGGCTCTTGAGCTGGGATTATTGATGCTATATCACTTCAAGGGAGTGCCTCCCATATACAGACATGATTGAGTTTTTGAGTTGCGTCTTCAGCAGAGTACCTCCTACGAGTGAATAAGATTGGACTAATCTTTTTTGTGGAGTACCTACCACAGGAAAGATGCCTAATAGCGGAGTACCTACCGCGAATGAATAAGATTGAGCTTCAAAGCTAATTTTTTTGTGGAGTGTCTACCACAAGAAAGATGCCTAACAGCAGAGTACCTTTCGCGAATGAATAAGATTGAGCTTCAAAGCTAATTTTTTTGTGGAGTACCTACCACAGGAAAGATGCCTAACAATAGAGTACCTCCCACGAATGAATAAGATTGAGCTTCAAAGCTAATATTTTTATGGAGTACCTACTGCAGGAAAGATGCCTAATGGCAGAGTACCTTCCGTGAGTAAATAAGATTGAGCCTTAGAGCTAATCTTTGTGGAGTATCTACCTTATGAGAGATGTCACAACATCACCATGGTATACCTCTAGTGAACAAATATAATTGAGCTTCAGAGCTAATCCTTTTGTGGAGTACCTACCACATGAAAGACTCGAGAAGGCTCAGGCATAAGATAACCTACTGCTAAGGTAGGGGGAAAAAATCCTGACAAAGGCAGGGACCTAGCTCAGGTGCAGTCATTTGATCAAACTTAGGCCCACGGCTAGGCACGACAATGTAAGCCAAGTGGGTAAAGTTTGAAGACTAATTAGATCGACGGACCGGTCAAGGGTCACAATGAGTGACCAACAACTGATGCCCGAACCCTTCAACGAGGCAGGTCTTCTTGGCTAGGGAAAAGGGGCCATGATTGAAATTTTTAAGTATTGAACTCCCAAGCCCTTCATTGAGGTAAGACCTCTTTGCTAGGGGGAAGGGACACAAAAAAGGCCTTTTGATAAGGAATAATACAAAGCAATTAACGAGTGAGGATTGTAAATAGAGAATATCTTCCAGTGTGCCACATGAAAAATATTCTCTGGGGGCAAATGAAGGAGTAAATAAATTCTGATCATATCTCGAATACTCATCCCAAATGAATCTCTTTATTTTGATAGGTGTAGATTTTCCCCCCACACCTTTCTACTCAACCTTGATTTTGTACTGCCTTATTCCCTTCATATCATTACTTTTTGAATGATTGTAGGTGGCTACCACTTTTTATTGCCTTTTTTCAAGGACGATCAAGCTTGGAGAGACATTCAGAGATCTGGCAAAAGAAAGGCAGCACGAGAGGCTGCTGAGGAGCAATTGAGACTGGAGAGGCAGGTACGAGAGGCTGTCGAGGAGCAGTTGAGGCTAGCTTATGAGAGTGATGACTTGGTCTCCTCTAATTTCTCCAATCTCAGAGAAGGTTCAAAAATGGAGAACAAGGTGATAGATGGGCGACATTTCCTTTAAGGTGTTGAGTGCAGGGCGTCCAAGGATTATGTTGTAGGTAGATGGACAGTCCAGGACTATGAAGTTCACCATGATGGTAGAGCTTCTTGGCACTGTGACTAGCAAGGTGACTAGTATATATATTTTGAGTGTTGCATGTATTTAAATTATGGTATCTTGTATGTGTTTGGGTGTTGTGTATATATTAAATGATGATGTTTAATATAAACTTTGGTTAATACATGCAACATTTACCTTAATATTTATGTGGGTGTGTAAGTGAAGTTAAGGTTGTTGCATAAAAGATATAACGAAAAGAATTGTTGTATGTGAGTTGAATTTTGATCAAGAGAGAAAATAGTATAGTGGGTAATTTAGAAATATTATGAAATGTTCTTGAAATTGCATGAATCCATGGATATGAGAAATTATGATGTTATGGGAAAATATTTAAATTCAAGTACACTTTGGTAAAGTTTATAATCTTACGAGGCTAATTTTAATATCAGTGTAATGGGTTCGAATAAATATTGCTTTAATGGATTTGAGAAGATTAGCTCAACTTGATTCGAGTTGGTAATTCTACTCGATGTAATGGGTTAAACCACTAGTTTAATCAATTTGAGTAGATAATGTTACTCGATGAAACTAACTTATTCGATTTAACATGATATAATTACAAAACCAGGTTCAAATAAATTATCTCGAACTTAAGCGGTATTACATATTAACGTTCGGATGGAATGGTGAATATTGGGTATGTCAGGTCTATATACGACCACTGCTAGGAACACCACACAAAAAGAACTTCATGCGAGTTAGGTGCACCACCCTACAAGCGAGTTAGGTGCACCACCCTACAACTTTTTGTGATAAATTATTGGACTTATAGACATATATTTTTGCTATTGTTATATTTGGTGATAATTAATTGAGTGGAGACACACGAAAATGTTATGAGAGTCATTTAAGTGACGAGAGACGATTATGTGAGTTAGGTCATCTAAGTAACCTTAATTATTTATATGGCTTCAGTCGTCTACATGACGGTATTTGATTATGTGGTGGTGTTGTCTAAGTGATGTGATAAAAAAATCTCTGTGTGATGTGGGTTATCTGAAGGACATAAACCATTAATGTGGTTTGGGTTATCCAAGTGACGAATGATATCTATGTGGTGATTCAAGCTTGCGATAGATGTTGCCTGTGTGACACAAGAATCTGTGCAACTAAATATAGCCTTTGTGGTGGTTGTTGTTTACAGGGCATTTAGTTTGTGTGTGGGGTATTCGTTGTGAGGAATAATTTAATTATGTGTAAGTTAACATCTATGTTATATATTTTGCCAATGTGGTGTATACATGTTATGTTTATGTGATGTATACAAACGTGTATGAGGTGAAGTGTAGTTTGAAAGTAAGTATCTGATGCGTTGTTAAAGTTTTTCCCAAGTAAATAATGTTTTTTTAATCATTTGTGCACATAAATATTGGTCGCATCTTTGTTTTTACTAATGGTTTTAATAACTTTTCAAGAAAAACTATAAAGACGTGAGGAGTCCACTACTTAGTCTAGAGGGTCGATTGGGATGTCATCATGGGGACCATGTTTATATGTCCATTAAATTTAACTTGTATTTTTATATGTCATATCTTGAGATCAATATTATGGTCTACAAATAAGTAGGGCTCACGAGAAGCCATTCCATTAAGGGATTATGGTGAGTTTTTATGTGCTTATATTTATATAAAGCAGGGTATATGAAACAAACATATGGCAAGGGATATATGGTTGTTTGCTGAGTTTTGTTTTAATCAAATGTGATAGATATTATACCTCGAGTTGGGTTGTTACAATGGTCGTGGTCGTGGTCACGGTGGAAGCAGCAATACTTGATCGGGTTCCTATGGTCTGGGCGGTCTTCATCTTCCTTGGCCAGTGTATTGTAGGATCATCCACTATTTGAAATAGGATATGTTCCACTGAAGCAATGAGCGGCATTTTAGAGGTGAGGGACCAAGGTGTTCCTAGACAGAGACTCTTTTTGTCCGATTCCTCTTGCTCTCTACCTCTTTCCTATCTTCACGATTATCCTTTCTTTTCTCAACCTCGCAGGAGGACTCACTTCACCTGGCTTTGGTGACATCCTCGACATTCATGTATTTTTGTGCCCTTGATAATAGTTCGGGCATGGTAGATAGTTGTTTTTTTTTAGGTCAAAGAACATAAAACTCGACGAGCATAGACCTGCAATAAAGGTGGCCATGGTTAACTTGTCATTTGGCTCCTCGATCTAGAGAGCCTCCTTGTTAAAATGATTGAGATAACTACTTAGGCTTTCATCTTTGATCCTACTTGATGGTGACCAAGTGGGTAATTGGCTTCTAGTGTCGACATTCCCCAATGAAGTGAGAGACAAAAGATTTGCTCAACTCCGCGAAGGAGTGGATGGAAGAAGGCTTGAGCTTGGCAAACCACTGTCGTGCAAATCCCTTAAAAATGTAGAGAAAGCTCTACACATGATCTCATCAGACACATTGTGGAGCTGTATGAGAGATTTGTATGTGTCGAGATGATCAAGGGGGTCCTTAGTGCCATCAAAGATCTCAATGGCAGGCATCTTGAATTTCGACGGTAAGGAGTAATTGATAACATCTACCACAAACGGAGTGTTAGTACTCCTTACAAATAGTCCACTATTTTGGGCACATGCGTCTTGATGGCATTAAGGACATCACCAAGCTAATTTTGCATCTTCTTGATTTTTTCATCCCATTAGTTAGGAACACCCTCAGTGGAATCGCGGTAGTAGCTCTGATGCATACTAGTTCCCCTCATCCTCCTATGCATGGGTGTTAGCAGTGTGTGAGAATGGAAGAGGGACATGAGGGAGAGGAGCATGTGGGGCACCTAGGCATTGAGGAGGGACTCCCTGGCGAGGGGTGCTAGGGCATTGAAAGGAAGAGCCCGGCACTGGGCGCACGCTAGGGGACACCTTGGCATTGTGATTAGAGAGACAGAGAGACTTCCCCTGCTAGAGTGAGTGGTGCTCCTTCTGTGGGTTATGGAGCGAAGCCCCTGGGGCAAGCATCATTAGAGAATTTGTTGGTTTTGACTCACCAGCACCTGCATGGTCTCCAAAGCTGTTGCTCGACCACAAGGTTTGCCGCAATTGATGGTTCGCTTGTTGGAGGCGGAGGCGCAACCTCCTCCCAACGAGCTAGGTCATTGTCCTATGGCTATTGATTTATCGATCTAGATGTGATGGCCATGGGTCTGAACGAAAATAGCAAGGTAGTAAAAAATTTTATTTGTTTCCCACAGACGACGTCAAACTAATGATGCACACAAGTGGATTTATGCACCACCTGTCGAGAATTAATATGGGCAATAAATGTAGTAAATATAAAGAAAAGATCAATACAAGCAACACACATATATAGAGTGATTCATCAAGGTGACTTACTCCACTTTGAAGGTGGCAAGGATGGTTGGAGGAATTTATCGATAAGGTAGCACACTACAAGAAAAAAGCTTTTTTTGATCAACAATTTGCCAACTGAAAAGGTCACGTTGCTGTCACAATAGTATTTCTGAAGGCAATGTGATCTTTGGAGTTCGCAAATTGGGATGGCAAGTAATGGGCGATGCAAAATAT
>CAUOFW020008776.1:0-15857 GCA_963454935.2 Ilex paraguariensis | reverse complement strand
TGTCTGCTTCGGGGACTGGAGTCCTTGTACTCTTGTCCCCAGGGCCTTGCCCTTGCAGGAGGCTTGTCCCTGTGTTTACTTTTCGGGACAGGAGTCCTGAACTCTGTCCCCAGGGCCTTGCCCTTGCAGGAGGCTTGCTCCTGTGTTTGCTTTCGGGGCCAAGAGTCCTTGAACTCTGTCCCCAGGGCCTTACCCTTGCAGGAGGCTTGCTCCTGTGTTTGCTTTGGGGACAAGAGTCCTTGAACTCTGTCCCCAAGGGCCTTACCCTTTGCAGGAGGCTTGCTCCTGTGTTTGCTTCGGGGACAAGAGTCCCTTGAACTCTGTCCCCAGGGCCTTACCCTTGCAGGAGGCTTGCTCCTGTGTTTTGCTTCGGGGACGAGAGTCCTTGAACTCTGTCCCCAGGGCCTTACCCTTTGCAGGAGGCTTGCTCCTGTGTTTGCTTCGGGACAGGAGTCCTTGAACTCTGTCCCCAGGGCCTTACCCTTGCAGGAGGCTTGCTCCTGTATTTGCTTCGGGGACAAGAGTCCCTTGGACTCTGTCCCCAGGGCCTGGCCCTTTATCTTTGTCGTTGGCAAGCATTTGAGGGAGAGAATACTTCAAAAAGTAATACTTTTTTTAGATTCATAACATTCCATGGTCGTATTACAAGTTTTCCATCCATGTCTTCTAATCTGTACGACCCGGCGCCCCCGATTGATATTACTTTGTAAGGCCCTTCCCAGTTAGGTCCCATTTTTCCCTCTCTGTTGGATCGCGGTATTGGCCGTTACCCTTCTGAGGACCAGATCGCCTATTCGGAATTCTCGAGCCTTGACCCTTCTGTTGTATAGTTGGGAGATCTTCTCTTGATACTTAGTTATCCTCAAGGCGGCTTCCTTCCTTCTTTCTTCCACTAGGTCCAGATCCAATCCCAGTTGACGGTCATTCCCCCCTTCGTCGAAAGCTTGGGTCCTTATGGTCGGGAGCCCTACTTCGAGGGGTATGATCGCCTCCATCCCGTATGCCAGGGAGTATGGGTTTTCCCCTGTCGAGGACCGAGGGGTGGTCCTGTACACCCACAAAAATGTTTAATAGTTCTTCCGCCCATTTTCCTTGGCTTTCTCCAACCTCTTCTTGATCCCATTGAAATTGTCTTGTTGGAGGCCTCTGTCTGGCCGTTGGCTTGAGGATAGGCAGGGGTGGAGTAGAAATTACGGATCCGGAGTTGCTCGCAGAAAGACTTGAAGCGCCCGCTAGTGAACTGAGTCCCGTTATCCGACACCAGTGCCCGAGGAATCCCAAACCTGATGATTATGTTCTCCCAGACGAATTTTTTGGCGTCTATGTCTCGGATATGACTCAACGGCTCCGCCTCTACCCACTTGGTGAAGTAATCTGTGGCCACAATGAGAAACTTTCTATTTCTCGGAGCCTTAGGCAGGGGTCCAACCAAATCGAGCCCCCACTGGGCGAATGGCCAAGGGCTGGTCAGGGGGTGTAAGTCCCCCGCGGGTTGCCTGATTGCAGGGGAGAACTTCTGACACTGGTCGCATTTTTGGACGTATGCGCGCGCATCCCTTTGCATTCGCGGCCACCAATATCCCTGAGACATAATGCGGTGCGCCATAGATCGCCCCCCAGAGTGCCCCCCGCATATTCCCTCATGCACCTCATACAGGAGGTCTTGTACCTGATCCTCTTGGACGCATAGCAAGTAAGGCCCTGAGAAAGACCTCCGGTAAGCTTCTGATCCGGAGAGACCCAAAATCTTGGAGCTTTGAGTCTTATCTTCCTAGCTTCCTTTGAACACTCCGGGAGATCTCCTGTTGTTAGGAACTTGACAAAGGGATCAATCCAACTGGGCGGCTTGTGTGCGTCCTGGATGACCATCGCCTCGAGAGTATGGTCTATGCAGGATGTGGGAAGATATTCAATGGTGATCCTGCGCGACTGGGAGAGTCCACCGCCGAGGCTAGACAAGCCAGGGCGTCGGCATGTGTGTTCTTGTCGCGGGACACTTGCTTGATTTCAAATCGGCCGAACCTTTGGATCATGGTCGTCGCCTGGTGATGGTACGCCTTCATCCTAGGGTCCCTAGTTTCGAACTCTCCGTTGACTTGATTGACCACCAGCATAGAGTCGCAATGCACGATCAAATCGGTAACTCCAGTCGCCTCAGCTAACCGAAGTCCTGAGATGAGTGCCTCGTACTCAGCTTCATTATTCGAAGCCTTGAATCCCAGCCGAATGGCCTGCTCCGCAATAATCCCATCTGGAGAGGTCAGCAGGACACCGATTCCGGACCCCTTACTATTTGACGAACCGTCCACACACAAAAGCCATGGCGATCCTTATAATTCGTTGGAGACGCTAAGTCGGGAGGAGGCGGTCCTTCTAGAACGGGATGCTCCCCCGAAAACTCAGCTATGAAGTCTGCCAATATTTGACCTTTTATCGCAGTTCGGGGTTTGAAATGAATGTCGTGCTCCCCAACTCCACTGCCCACTTGGAAATCCTTCCGGAGAGTTCCGCCTTTCTCAAGATTGCTTTCAAGGGCTGATCGGTCAGGACAGTGATTGGGTGCGCCTGGAAATAATGCCGCAGTTTCCTCGCAGTGGTGACCAAGGACAGAGCCAGTTTCTCCAGGGGTAGATATCTTGTCTCGGCATCCAGGAGTGCCTTGCTTATATAGTAAATTGGCTTCTGGCGGTGCTCATGCTCACGGATAAGTACCCCGCTTACCGCAAACTCAGAAACTGCCAGGTACAGGAACAACATCTCCCCCTGGATGGGGACGGACAGGGTTGGAAGAGTCCTTAGGTATTCTTTGATCCCAGCCAGGGCGTCCTCGCACCCCTGGCTCCACATATTCTTCCCAGCACTTTTGATTGCTCCAAAAAAGGGTTTGCATTTATCCGAGGAGCGTGAGACGAAACGGTTAAGTGCAGCCAGCATCCCTGTGAGTTTCTGGACTTCTCGGACAGTGCGAGGGCTTCGGATGTCCAGGATTGCTTTAATCTGATCCGGGTTGGCTTCGATTCCTCGTTGGCTAACCAGATATCCGAGGAATTTACCAGACTCCACTCCGAAAACGCACTTCGCCGCATTCAGCTTCAGTCCATACTCTCTGAGGGTGGAGAAGGTATCCGCCAAATCTGTTAGATGATCACAACTCCGTTTGCTCTTCACCAGCATATCGTCTATGTAGACCTCCATGGTGTTGCCGATCTGCTTTTTGAACATCCGATTCATCAGTCTTTGGTATGTGCCCCGGCGTTCTTCAGTCCAAACGGCATCACTTTGTAACAATAAACTCCCTTCGGAGTGATAACGCCGTCTTTTCTTGATCCGGGGCATAGAGAGGGATCTGATGATATCCTGCTCGGGCATCCAGGAAGTCCATTCGTTCATATCCGGCTGTGGCATCTACTAGCTGGTCCACCTTTGGCAGGGGGTAGTCATCCTTGGGACATGCTTTGTTTAGATCTGTAAAATCTACGCAGACACGCCATTTCCCCCCTTTCTTCTTTGCGCATACTGTATTGGACAGCCATTCTGGGAACTGTATCTCTCGAATGGCGTCGGCCTTCAGGAGTTTGTCGATTTCCTCGTTGACCGCGTTGGTGTGATGCGGGGCCATGCGTCGTGGCCTCTGCTTTACTGGCTTGTGCGACGGGTCAACATGCAGCCTGTGAGTGATTATCTCGGGGTCTACCCCCGTCATTTCCATCTCGTTCCAGGCGAACACGTCTGTATTTTCCCTTAGGAACTCGATCATCTCCTCCTGTTCGGCTGTCGGCATCGAGGTCCCCACTAAGAAATACCTCTCTTCTTCTCCCTCTACCAAGGGCACCTTCCGGAGGTCTTCAACCGACCGTTCAGTTGGGTCTATCCGGGGGTCATCCATTCCTGGACGCCCGGACTGTAATTGCTATTTTTCCATAATCTCTTCCGGTGCTCGCCCCTTCTCCTGGCTGGACGCCCCGGCTCGGACGGCCGAATAAAAACAGTTCTTCGCGGACGCTTGGTCCCCCCGGATCTCCATGATACCCTCTGGCGTGGCGAATTTTAACTTCTGATGGAAAGTGGAGTGCACCGCTCCCAACGCATGCAGCCATGTTCGCCCCATAATCACGTTGTAGGAGAGTCCGTATCGATCACCACAAACTCGGTGTCGATGATAAAGGGACCAGTGGCAACTGGCAATGTGATTTTTCCCACGGGCAAGGCGAATGAGCCGTTGAACCCGATGAGGGGTGTCCTGACTTTGGTGAGGTCTTTTGGGCCAAGACCCATTCGTTTCAAAGTTTCGAAGTACATCACCTCCGAGGAGCTTCCTGAGTCTATCAAAATTCTCTTGACATCGAATTTCCCTATCCTCAGGGTCAAGACAAGGGCGTCGTTATGAGGAATCACCACGCCTGTCAAATCCGCGTCGGAGAACGTGATGCCAAGCTCACCCATCCTGGCCTTTTTACTTGATGGCCCCACATCACCCTCGGCTACCTTCCTTGTAAAAGCTACCCTCTTGAGGTCGGACTCGAGCTCCTTGGACGTGGGGCGCTCCAGGGGACATATATGAATGACGTCTATGATGTTGTCCGGTTCCTCGGTCGGGGCAAGGGCTCGTCTTTCTTCTGGCCTGGGCTCTATGTACTCTTTCAAATGTCCGTCTCGGACCAAGCTTTCAAGAACGATTTGAACACCCTACAGCTTTCGGTGCGATGCCCGAAATCCCGGTGATAGGAACACCTAACCTTCTGATCACGGGTGGAGAGGGTCGCCCTGCATCCTGGGCGGCCATTTGAAAAATGGCTCGTGCTTGATTTTATGGAGCAACTTGAAGATGGGTTCCTTGAAAACAGTGTGAACTCCCCTGGACGAACCCCCTGGATGGGGTAGCAATCCCTTTCGGGGAATATCTTCGCGCTCTTTCTCCTTTCTCTTAGATTGGAGGGCTCGGCCTTTGTTGCTTACCATCTCGTCCTCAACCCTCGAGTACTTGTTGATCCGGGCCATCAGTTCCCCCATATCCGAGGGAGTCTTCTTGGTCAGGGATCGGTACAGGTCCGTGTCCCTCGCCAAGCCGAGCCGGAAAGATGCTGCTGCCATGACCTCCGAGCAGCCTTCTACCTCATTGACCTCTTCCCAGTATCGGATGGCGTACTGGCGAAGAGTCTCGGATTCCCTCCGTCTGAGGGTCAACAATGATCCAATGTCTTTGGGGCGCTTACTCCCCGTAATGAATCGAGTCAGGAACTGCCTAGTCAATTCCTTCCAGGACCCAATACTGTTTGGGGGAAGCGTCTCGAACCATTTCATCGCAGAGTCCCCCAAGCTCATAGGGAACACTCGGCATAGAAACCGTTGGTCCGAATGATAGAGGGACATCA
The DNA here is from genome assembly GCA_963454935.2 of Ilex paraguariensis. Lineage (NCBI taxonomy): Eukaryota > Viridiplantae > Streptophyta > Magnoliopsida > Aquifoliales > Aquifoliaceae > Ilex > Ilex paraguariensis. Next base: position 10,485 of record CAUOFW020008776.1, on the reverse strand, counting down.
TCTGCTTGTATTGCCTGATATGGGTTTCGGGTTCGGACCGCCCGTCATAGGTTTTGAACCGCGGCACGACGAACTTTCTTGAGACCTCCATCTCACTGATTTCCCTCGTAAAGGGTGTTTGTATGACTTCGTCCTCGGCCTCATCCTGGACAGTCTTACCCTTTCTCCTGGAGTCTAATCGGGCTCTGAGATCAACTTCTTCCCTGACGGGATGCCTTCTGAAGTCCCTGAGTTCATTGGTAAGCCCCTCATTTCCTGGGCGTCGTGTGGATTGGGTTGAGTCCTCCTCGGATTCATCTCCCTTCCTCCGTCTAGACAAACCTCGCCGGAGGTCGTCCAGGGCCAATGGCCTTGCTTTCCTGGAATGGTTGTCATGATGATGTTCGCCGGCTCTGGGTCGCTTTGGGGCCCTAGAGCTTTCTGCTTTGTGGTCTAGGTGGTTTCTTAGATCCTTCGTTTCCGCCTCCCGGGCGGGAAGTCCACGGGAAAGGAATGAATCCCTCGACCCTCCGCCTGAGGCGGCAAACTCGTCGAGCCGGCTAAGGACGTTTACATTGTCCTTCTCCAGCTGACGTAATCTATCACCAAATTTTTCTTCAATCACCTCCGCCAGCTGACGAGCCAAGGGGGCTGACCCCCCTGACCTGATCCCCATACTGGTTTGAGGGGTAACCCCTCTCGACCGAGTAGAGACACTTTTATTCGTATTGGTGTGATCCCTCCCTCCGTGATGACAGGGAGCTTGTAACTCGAGACTCCTTTGGTGGGGTCCTTTCCCTTTCTGTCGAGTGTTCACCATGGTCACTGTTCTTTATAGAGAAAAAAACTAGGAAAACTAGTCGTTTCCCACAGACGGCGCCAGATTGTGCGTGCAAGATCCTGCACAATATAAAAAATGGGAACAGATCTCTCCCTGGTGAACTCGAATGAGCCGGTGGAGTGATCAAACACGCTGCTTGGGACAGCCTGCAAGGTACGGTGGTAACCTGGAACGGCAACGGGACACCCTGGGAAAGGAAGAATGATCTTGTAAGGCTGGAAGAGGTTCCTGGAACAAAGAAGAACAAGTTAGAAGGGCGCCAGAATGTTTTCCGGCGTATCCCCTCCGACGATCTAGTCAGTCTTTGAGTGAGAGAGAGAGAGAGGAAGGAGAAAACACTGAATGCGTTATAGTAGAGAGTTTGTTGTTGCATACCAGCTTTGCCTTTTGCAAGGAGTATTTATACCTTAAAAGCTCATGATTGCTGTCAGTGTCGTCAGTAGGTGATCATTAGGCTCAGGTAGAGTGTGCATTGATTCTGATGAGGAATGTCTTCTCTAATTAACTGCTCGGGTCCCGAGCAATCAATGCTGGATCGTCGGGATGCCGACGGTACAATGTGCTCCCTCGGGGAGGATGCAATAAATGCTCTGTAATAGGAGCATTTATTACCTTTCATTTCCGAGCCTTACCGTATTGAATGCGGTCTCATCAAAGGAATGGTGCAATTAATGGTTTGCTTTCCCAAGTCGCGTGTCAGCAACGGCATGCGGTTTGTCTGTCTTTGATGTGATATCATATGCCACGCGTCCATCCCCTATTGGCTGTGATCTCTGTATTCCAGTACGTTCTGACATTACTTGTGTAAGACGAGGTCATGATGAATAGCCTAGTCTAGCCTAGGCTAATGACCTGTATGTCAATAGCTTATCCTGGAGTAGAGGAAGCGTCCAGGATGGGGGTACCTCTCGGCACCGAGGAAAGGCTCATCTCGGGGACCAAGGAGGTATGCCGACCGAGGTACATATCAGACCGAGGCCACGTGTCGGTTGTAAAATATACTGAATGTATGATCCTACATGACGAGTACCTCGGGGGAGAGGACCTTGAGCGCCGATGGTGCTTGATCTTAGCAAGTGTTTTAGTAAAACCGAAAACACGTGTCTTCATTATAGGATATTTCAAAAAAATCCCATCAGTACCCAAAGTCAAAAGTCCTAAAACCTAACCTTGAACCAGCCCAAGTAGGCAAAAACTGATTCATTTGTTGTACTCACTTCATCAAGAGGCTTTCCAACTCATCAAGAGGGCTCACGTGCACATATTGAGAGTTCAATTGTCTAGCTGTCATATTAAATAGATAGATATGCAACCCATTATTTAAACCGTTTATTCTACTTTGACATGTGTAAAAGTATAAATACAAGGAGCAACTATGTTACCAAAATTCGAAAATGTATTTTATATTTGATTCATTTGCCACAAAAAAATTCTTTTAGAACCACTTTTTATATGATTATTAGGTGGTATTCTTTACACTCTTATAGAGAAGGTGAAAATTTTAAGAAAGATTCAAAGTTAGAAAATAAAATAAAATTCATTCAAATAGGGTTTAGATTTGAGAGACAACGTGGGAATACAAATCAATGATACATATAACTTGGTAAGCGTGGCTTGGCAATAGCCATCAAGGGCTTAGCCTTGGGCATTGTCATACCATAAACCTCTTTTGAATCAATATCCTCTGCCCTCATTCCTTCAGGTGGGCTCCAATCAAAGCAATGAAAGAGTCGAGCCAAAGCCATCAACACAAGCGTCACGCCAAGCGGCGCGCCAGGGCACTTCCTCTTGCCCGCACTAAATGGCAATATCTTGAAATCGGCTCCGTGGCTTATTTCAACTCGGTTGCCGTCGCCCGAAAAATGCCTCTCCGGCCGGAATTCACCAACGTCATCCCATATCGCTGGATTCCGACCGAGGCCGTGCGTGTTGATGAAGACACGGGTCTTAGCAGGGATGTAAAAGCCGTTGATTGTGGTAGCGCGTGTGGATTCATGTGGGATGAGAAATGGTCCGGCTGGGTGCATTCGAAAAGTTTCACGTACAACACAACGTAGGTAATTAAGGTGGGATAGATCAGATTCCAAGACCATGCGGTGTGGGCCTACAACCATGTCTAGCTCTTGTTGTATCTTGTGAAGGACACGTGGATGTTTGATCACCTCAGCCATTGCCCATTCGTTGGTCACAGCTGAAGTATCTGTGGCTGCAGCTATCATATCCTACAATGCCAAAGCATCAACCAAGACTTGATAAAGACGACTTTAATAAGATTGAGTTCTAATTTTACCCAGTAAAACTGATATTTTAGATTATATGTGCGAGTAACATACCTGAATTAGGGCTTTAATCTCAATATCATTCATATGCTCTTTCCCATCTTCCCCCGGCAAAGTTAACAAAATATCAACAAAATCCAAATCTCCATCACATTTCACTCCTTCTGTTTCCTTTCTCTTTCTATGTTCTTCAATGATTTTCATGTGAAAATCATCTACCCTCTTCTCCACCTCCCTCATTTTCTTTTCACATCCATAAGGATCCAACCACCTCCAAAATGGCAGATAATCACCCAAATAAATCAATCCCAGAAGCCAAAACAACTCATGGGTTATGTGCATGAACTCCAGGGCCTCCTGTGGGCCTGCCGTTTCCGACCCGAAATACTGCTTCCCAAGCAACATTCTTGTCACATTGTTCATTGAAAACCCACCCAAAGCTTCCCTCAAATTCAGTGCCTCTCCAGTATGGGCCCTGGCCCATACATCTTTAACAAGATGATGGGCTTCTTCGGTCCTATGCTTTGCAAAGGACTCGAGTCTCTTTGTTGTTAATAGTTGCTCCATGCAAATTCTTCTCATTCGCTTCCACTTCGGCCCTAGAGGAGCCAATGCAACATCCCCACAGCCGTAGGCGAGATGGACTGCGGCGAGTGTCCGTGGCCGGGAGGCGAAGATGTCATCTTGCCGAAGAAGTATTTCACGTATGATTTCAGGGTCATTGGTGGTGATGGCGTCGACAGTGCCGAGTCGGAGGTAGACCAAAGGCCCGTATTTCTCACAGAAGGAAGCTAGGTCTCTGTGAGGCAACTGGCCCAGTTGGAGAAGGTTGCCAACAATGGGCCATCTTGGGGGGCCAGGAGGGAGCCTATTGGTTCTGTTTTGGGACTTTTTTCTAAGCCATAACCAAGAAATATTGAATATTATGAGAGATACACATACAATGGTCCAAGCAAAGGTGTAGAAATCCATTACTGCAACAAGTTTCACCAGCTAATGGGCTCAGTAGAGGACATTAAGCTTCTTACTGTGGGTTAAGTAGAGAAAAGAGAATGATTAGTTATATCATGATCTTGGCATGAAGTGAAGTAGTTAAAAGATGATGGAGAATTAATTGTAGTAGTAGTAGTAGGGTGAGACTTAACTAAATTAGATGTTATAGGGTTGGATTTAATTTTTCTTAATACTGGTCCAATGCTATAATGTTCAATAATACCATATATATATATATATATATATATATATATATATATATATTATCGATCAAATCTATGTAAGAGGTGGTATAAAATTAGTCTTGCTTTATACCCGAACCAGAAATCCTTTCAGTCCTTTGTTGGGTCGTTTGGTATCCATAATCATTATTTTTAAAAGAAGGCTTGCTTGGTAGGTGATGCATGCCTAACGTGACTGTACCATATGTAAACCTGCTTCAAAGAAATGGTATTTGCATGGCTTTTTTCATATAGAAGATAGGTACAAGTCTGGTAGGCTAATAATTTCAAACTTCACCTTATCAATATCTGATTAGATTGTGATTTGATCATAACCATATATATGGTGTAATTAAGTGTGACCTTTATCAGGTAGAGATGGAACCAAACATTAAGCTTGAGTCACGGATACTACTTAACTAGAGGCTTTTAGAATTTAATCCATTGTTTTGGTTAGGTGGTCTATTCAAATGGGATTTGACAAATGCTTAAATCGATGACATAATTTTATTAATTTAAAACAAAAATTATGGAAACATTATAAATTTTATCCCTCAATACAACATAATTACATCTAGTTTTATTAGGCTAGCTTGTCACGGACACAAAGTACTAATAATTATTCAAAACAAAACATGTTGTACATGACATATTTTTAATAAATATGTTTCTCATTTTAATTGTAAACCAATGACTTTCAAGTTTCGTGCAAATGATTGCTTCTCATTTTCTTCCTCTCGTTATTAAATGTGTCAATATATTTTTATGAAGTCTTTGACTTCCACCACCACATGACCTTTGGCTCCTCTTTACGAAATTATCATCACCATATGCCATAAATATCAACTGCTTCTGCAGTTCCCTTCAACTCAGAATAAAAATAGAAAAGAGTTTATTCCACAAGATTTTCATAATTATTATTTTTCGGGTAACAGAGAGAAATCTTTAATCTCTCTCCAATGGATAGAAGCGCGTTTAAACAGAGTATCCATCATTACATGTACAATTACATCAAGTCAATTGAAACAATAGTATGACTGCACCAAAATCCGCCCTCGGCTCAAACAGTTAATTAACAAGATTTGAAATTTAAAAAAGCAGACGGCGAGTGGGGCAAAACGTGAAATGATTGAAAATGGTAGAATAGGTATAGTGTCTGCAATAGCTACAGCAAAAGCACATAAGACTTCTGGTCTCCATTTTTGTCATATGCTTCACCCACCATTTATCCACACTTAACTCCTACCTCTATCACATCAAAGATATTGTGCACCGTCCATTTGCGTAAAGCTGGGGCTAGCAGCATCTTTTCTTTTTTTTTTTTCCTTTTTGTAAGAAGAAAATAATATTCCTTGTAAAATTAAATTGATATAAAATATAGTGAAAGATACTCGAATCCGACCACTCTATTGTGTGCGTCATTCCCTAGTTTGGAGTTTGGACCATTACCTCTATTTTCAATGTTGGAATCACAGGTTGCCGATACCTTAATTTTTTCAAAGATTGTGGGCTTATAATATTTTCTCGTGTTTAATGACTTTCTTTCTTGTTACCCTTTATAAGGAGAAAGCAACATTAAAGGGTTGGTCTATACTTGAGTACAAGACCTATTTTCTTCCCTCTCCTTCACGTGCATCAAGGCAAATAGTGTTTGATTGCTGAGAAAATCGAAGAAACCAGTAGAAATCTCCTCTCCTCATTTAAACTGAATGAACAATCACCTGCCACAATGTAATAGAAACCATCAAAATCATGCAAACCGAAGAATATTTTTGAAATTAATGATCAGTCTAATGACTACAATTATTATTAAACTTTAAAATTGTGAATTTAAATTTCGTTACCTATTACCAATGTCCGACCAAAAAGTAAAGAACAACCTTCATTGTTTACACCGTCCCTATATGATGTCTAAACATAAACCCCAAATGATTCCGAATCCTCACACACAAGTCAACCACTCTGCAGTATATAGTACTATTTTTTTAATTTTTTGTAATGAGTAAAGGCCGTTGGTCCCACCTTACATAGTAAAACCAGTATCTACTATATATAATACTATCTGTCCACAAGGAACTAATAAATTATTTGCCTGTCGGATTATCAGAAACTAATTAGTTCCATTTAATGGAGAAAAATGGTTAGCCTCCAGAAATACAGAGAAGAGGACAATTAAGGAAACTACAGGCATGCATGTACACTTAATTCAAAGACAAACAGCTACTAGAAGTGATGAGGAAAGGTTGGACTCTTGGAGACAATATTAAATTTAAGATGCTTCCCATTGACGGGGACAAAAATCTTCGGAGTGGAGGCAACTGATTAAATGAACCATAACAAAGCTTAGCCTCAAAACAATCACAACAAACAACTAATTAAATCCCATTGGTGGTTCACTAGTTGAGTCGGACCTTTGACAATCTAGAGGTTTCAGATTTAATTCCTTCATACACCTAAGCTAACCACCCTTGTCCGACATGTTATAACTAAGCTCTAAACTACGGTGACTAGTCACTGAGCTCAAAAAAATAGTAGACGCAAACCTACACACCAGGTCGCCCAAAAAAACTGATTAAATGAATCCATGGGATCACATTCCCAAGAACTAGCAATTTCTTTGTTCTTGTGAAGAGTTCAACACCAATTTGCTCACCTAAAAACCATTTTGTTAGAAGAATGCAACTGAACACATACACCGGCAAACAACTTGCACAGTTTCCCTCGAGAATAGGAACAGAACCTAACCATGATAACCCACAAAGGAAAGGGGAGATAAAAGCCTAGACGGATGACTGACTACAGATTTATAGAGTCCATGGAGCTCACAAGCCTTCCATCAAAACTTCAAGTGCTATACACAGCAATATATTGATAAAGAACCATGCAATGATATTACGATACACAAATTATTGGAAAGAAAATGTATCTGAAAAAATCATTAGAGAAGCAACTTTATATCATTCAAAACAAAAACAAAATTGGCAGCTTCTAAACAAGCAACAATAGCAGAGCCAGTTAAATTCACAAATTTAAATCATCTGGCCAGCATACTTTCTCTTGACATCATACATATACTATAAGCAAAAACAGAAAATTTGCTATCCTACTTGGTCAATAGGAAGTTATTTTTCTATTTCTAGCTGCACCCTGTATATCAAGACCTCCGCAGAAATTTTTGAAAGGGGTTCTTCACTACATATTATGCTTCCAAACTATGCTAAATATAATCAATCCTCTTATTACCCAACCGATGACAATGGCCCTGACATGTTGGATTCACGGGAAAATGCTGCAATCAATTTTTCCTTTGTCAGTTGTTCTGATCCTTGAGACTTGATGACAAACGTGTGAAACACTTTATCGTTCCCTGTCGCAAGTTTTGACTCAACAACTGTGATCTGGGCCTCTTTGAGAGCTTGAATGACTCTTGATACCGGGTGAGTATCCAAAGGGCAGCTCACTCTTACAATAACCTCATCATGGACAACTTGAATTTCAATATCAGGACTTTCTGAATTTGAATTAGCTTCAAAGGCCAATTCATCTCTTGATGTGGTTCCTAGTCTTTCCCTCTCCGATTCCATGTCCTTGAGCTTCTTCTGAAGATCAGTTATGTAAGCAATCGCGTCTCCCAACAGGGAGGCTTTGTCCATCTTGGAGATATTGGGCACAACAGCTCGCAATGCATAGAAGCGTTGGTTCAACTTCTCGCGCCTCTGCCTTTCTGCCTCCACATGATTGAGGGCCTCCTCTCTTCCATTAGCAGGCTTTCGGCCACGCTTTCGAGGCCTCTTGTCATTGGCCAGGCCTGTTCGCTCTTCTTTGCATGAAGCCTCAACATCTGAATGCTCGGACTCAGCACTCTGGGAAATGATAGTCCTTGAGGTGGCCCAGTAAAATCAATTTGCATTTGTGCTGGTCTTTGAGGCTGGAAATTGTTAAGCCGGAATTCTTCCCTAACGCCATTGATGGGTTCCTGTAAATGGTTTGATGGGGTCTGAGGACTGTAAATCTCTACTGTGCCTCCCTGCTTCACCCCATTGAAATGTGCCCAATTTGAACCATGAAGACCATTTATAGTATTTGTTAACTGTAGCCTGTTCCCATTTGAGTTCACTTCCCATGACCTCTCGTCTGCTTTCCTAACAGCAAGTTTTTCCCTAAACTGGGGACGACTCAAGTTCAAATCCTGCCCAAAAATCTTTGGAATTCCATCTGGCCGCTCGCCACCAATACACATATTAGAGAGCTGAGCATTTCCATCCTTCTTCTCAGTTATCACCGGCAGGGCTACCATTGGTTTCGACCTGCCTTGCGATGAAAACGAGAACAAGGATCTTATTGACTGCAACAGCTCTAAACTTTCAGGTATGGATCTCACTGATCCCAATTCAACTACTCCAATATCAGTTGGGATCAGAACAATAGTTTGGATACCTGCAGACCTTGCGAGTAATGATCGGATGCAGTAATCCGTTGAGGACTTCAAAGCATCCGAGAGCCATATATGCCTCTCGGATGCAAAACACCTCCCTGGACCACCTTCCCCTCGAGGAATGAAAAGTACATCGACGCAAGAAAGAACATTTCAGTATCTGTCACCCTATCCAATCCGAAAGCATAAGTATCCTCATCTAATCCCCAAACATGACTTGTAATTTATAAAGCACCCTTTTCCTCATCCTCTGTTGGGTCTCATCTTGAAGCCGAGGATTGAGAAATCGGGTAACTTCAGACTCCTCTCCCTCCCTTGGTTCTCTACAAGAACCATCACCCCCATCCCAGAACCAAATCACCAGACTTAGATCGCGAAATTTGCCAAAAAATCGCATAATTCCAACTAAAATTGACCGCGTTTGGGCTGTCCACGAGATCTGAAAGCTTATTCTGCAAATTTTCATCATTCCCCATTGCCGTTAACAAGCATTCTGCTGAAACCGAGCTCGAAATCAAGTAATCAAAAGCCCTAGTACCCAAAACTGCTTTAACTATGGCCTTATCTTCCTCATTCCATCCCATACCACTGATACCCACCTCTACTTTCATCTCTAATCCGCAAAACAGCAACACCCACCAACCAAAAGACTAAAAATCTCGATACCCAGATCGAAATATACCCCAAAACAATGGAAGTAAACCAGTCTCTACTCACGAATTAAAATTCAATACATTCAACATAAGTACAAGCCAAACCAAAACAAACCCGTCTTCTCATTTACACTACAAGCCATCATCATTGTCAATATCCATTTGGTCATACCTCAAGTTTCAGATCTCAAGAGCTCTATATCCAAGTTATCAGCAAAAAAAAGGAAAACCCGCAAAATTTCAAACTACAAAACAAGTCTATATATCGAAAAAATACACAGTTGAAAGAACATACAAACCAGTACGGGAGGTTAGGAAGCAGAAGAGCAACCACTTTGAAATGAAAGTATTCCAGGAAAGTAACAGTTCAATTGGGAAATATCTCTTCCCGGAAAATAAACGTTGGGGATTTCAGACAGACTAACGAGAGCTTTCTCTCTTTCCTAACAAAGTGAAGTTTGGAGAGAGACGGGGCGCTCGTTTTGGTTTCTCAATCATAACCGCATGAATTTACACTATGGTTAGTATAGGGGTTAAAAATGGTACCAGGGTTGAGTTAAAGAAAAAGAGTACTTCAAGGTTTGCCGGTTGAGTGAAAAACGGCAACAATTTTGTATGGTTATTCTTTAATCTCTGATCACTTATCATAAATAAATTAAGTAAAATTTAATGCTTTAGTAAAAAAAAAAAGTGAATTATATTTATACCCTAAAATATTTTAAGATTCTCATTTTATAACATCAAAGAATAAATTTTTTATATTACACTCTTAATGTATCAAAAGTATTACAATGAAACTATTCTATTAAGTTTTGGTTAGTTTTCCATCGGGGTTAGTAAGTTGACTTTTGATAAAAAAAAAAATTGAAGTTAACAAAAGGGTCGGATTGTAACATTTTTGATACATTAAGGGTACAATATAAAAAATTTAATATTTGAGAGTAAAATACAAAGAATATTAAAATCTTACAAGGTGCAAAGGGTGAAAAAACCCTAAAAAAATCTAAAATTTGCATGGGATGAATGGGCAATTCACTCTCACATATGTTGGACATTCATTTAATCATTTAATAAAATTTTAAAA
>CAUOFW020008775.1:0-15873 GCA_963454935.2 Ilex paraguariensis | reverse complement strand
ATGCAATTTTGTGATAACGAGTAAATGAAAGAAACAATATTAAAATTATTGGATCTGAGCTACTAGACTCGAGGGAATGATACTGAGAATTGTTGGGGAGTTGGGGAATTAACACAGTAGAAATATAGTGGTTCACCAGCTCGAGAGCTCGGCTAATCCACTCTTCAATGGAGATTCTTGCTCCTTCCTTCACTATTTACTATACCAAAAGGTTTACAGAATGTAAGATGTGATACTAGGGTTCTGCCCCTCTGTTGGGGGCGTTACATAGTATTTATAGGGGTATCCCTTAATCTATGGGATCTGATCCGTGATCCTCGCCATCTATCCGAGGAATTCTCCTTGATCTTAGGAGAGTATCTTGGTTGGTTGAGGATTTTGTGCCTTGAGTGTTACTTCAAACTGTCTTTCGAGTTCTTTGTAGTATCCAGTTGCTTCCTCATTGCTTCAGCTTATTATCTCGTTTGAGGGGAGCTCTAGCTCTGACTTTCTGAGCTCAACATACCTGACCTCCATGTTTGACCTTCGTTCCCGAGCTCCTGCTCGGGAATCATTCTGAGTATCATCAGTTGCCCCCCAGCTCTTGGCCGAGCTGGCTTGGGCAAGGGCTGAACTTAGGATGTAACAGTAATGGCTTCCCAATCAGCGACTTCAAAATTTACGCGAGAATATATATTTATTATTATTATTATTATTTTTATTTTTAAAGCGGTTGTCAGTAATCATTTTCTTCCTCGTTCCTTGCGCACGTTGCCCGTTTCGAGGCCCACGGTACCGTTAGCTTTAAATACCCCTGGATCACCGATTTGCTCCTCACTTTACAGATCCTTTTCGGCTTCCTTATCCTTTCACGACTTCATCTTCCCCATTCTGCCGCTGGTTTTAGGGTTTTCTCTGAGGGACGGTTCCCCAATTTTGACTTGGAGGCTTAGCGTGATTTGGTTTCGAATCCCCTCCTCGAGCTTTAATCCGTCACCAATTCGCGGTTAGGTACGTTTTTCCTTTCTTTCCCCTCCTTGCCCTGGATCCCTCAAGTCTGAGGTGGTTTTGGCATTTTTGGGCCTTTCGATTCTGCTACTCTAGGAGCCGAAGTATTCCCCTGTCTCGTCTTCCTCTCTTCTTGGACCCTTACTCCACAGTTAGGATTTTCGCCATTGATTTTCGGTGTCTTGCTCCTTGGGCTCTCAAAGAGTGTTTCTCGAGGTCCCCCTCTTTATAGGTCTTTTAAGCTTCCTTATTCTTGTCCAGCTATGTCTGCTTCCTCTGAAGCCACGGGATCGTCCGTTTCGCTAATGAAAGATGGGTCCGTTGAGGAAGATTCTGACCTGGGGGATGTGGGGTTAGAGATAGATGATTTCCCCGGAGTGGATTCTGTCAATGTCGAGAGAGGCACTGAGGAGCCTCCTCCTGCCTTGAAATCTCCCAGCAAAGGCAAAACCAAAGTAAGTGGCGTGGGGATTTCAGGCAGTGCTGAGGGTGGTGTTGCTGCCCCAGGGCCTCCGAGCTCGTGGGGTGTAGTGACATCGTTCCTTCTTACACGAAGGTGTTGGCTACCCGCTTTGGGTTTCCTCAAGGCCTCCAGTTCTGGAGTCCGGATATGTTTACCTTATACGATTCCTTTATCCCTAAAAAAGTGTGCTTCTTCCTGGCTACTTTTGAGAACGGCCTCCGCTTTCCCTGCATCCCTTCATCAAAAATGTTTTGCAACATTTCAATGTCTGCCCTGCCCAGCTTTCTCCTAACTTTTGGGGGGTGCTGGTTGGTCTTCTTGTCTTCTTTAAGAAACATGATCTGGGTGTCCCCACCGTGTCTTTGCTCATGAAATTCTTCAATGTCAAATATCTCCCCACTGATGGCTTTTTGTACATCTCTAAACGAGTGAAAACCAAGGTTCTTATCTCTGATCTCCCGAGCTCCCACAAACGTTGGAAAAATTATTCTTTTTCGTGTGGGGGAGGGAATGGGAGTTCAATCCTGCCGACGTGACGGACACTCTTCCCGTCCCTCGGGGGTGGTCTGCCCCTGACAACTTGGGTGAGCTTCTTTTTATGCAAGTTGGAATAAGTTCTAGCTTTCCCTTAGGCTGACCTTGTTTAGCTGGTTTCGTTTCTCAGGCATCCGGCCAGACCTCAGTGCTGCAGACGAACAGGTCCTAAGGAACTTGGCAAACTGCAAATCGGAGAGATATTCAGAGCTAATCCGACCTCAAGTCCTTGTGAGGCTTGGGTTTAGTCCTCCTGAAGTGAGGGTAGAAAATCCATCTCCTCTTTCTGCCATTAGTGCTGAGGAATTGGCAGGTATTGTCCCTTTCACCTCTGCCCCTGCCTTTTACCTCTTCTCCTTCCCCCCTTTTTTTTTTGACGGTTCTTTCTCGATTTTTTAGGTTCTTCCTTAATGGAGCCTACTGCGAAGGATCGCTCTGATAAATTATCTATGATGAGGAAGACTCGGGCTGGAAGCAAACGTAAGGTTGAGGTCAGCCCAGGGGGTGATCCAATTTTTGAAGTCAAAGCTCCGAGACTGGAATCGTCCTCTGTAACTCAAATGGGGCCCCAATCCTCTTTTGGCTTTCTGGAGGTTGCAAAGAGCTCCTTTCCTCAGAAGACGGGACTGCCCTCCTCTGGTAAGGTCCCTGACCTAAGCTTGGTCTCCACCCTCCCTCTTCAGGTGAGGTCGAGAAACCTTTGGAGACGGTTTCTCACCTCTTGCCTGGATCCATCCCTTCTTGCCCAACTGTGGGGCCTCCTCAGAAGGCTCCTGGGATACGTAAGCATGAAAAAGGGGGAATGCAGAAGCAAGTTCGAGTTCTTTGATTGATAATGTGAAAAGAGCTACAGAGGCCATTGCTTCCATTCTCCCCGAATCTGACATCCAGCGAGCTTCCACCATGCCTCTTGGGAGCTCTATATCTACCGCTCTTTTCGTTGCTACCTCCGTAAGTTTTATGTTTTATGTGCATACATGTTTTGTTCATTTTGCTCCTTCTCATCTGACCTTTTCTCACTTTCAGATTGCCCTCCATGTCAGCGGGCTGCTGAAGAGGATCCAAGCCATGGAAGGTTCAGTTAAAGCTTCCAAGGCTTTTGAACTCAAGGTTACCGAACTGTCCTTTGAGAACAGTGACCTCAAGGCCCAGGTGCAGGACTTGCAGGAGCAGGTGGAGAAGCAGACCTCCTTAAATAGGAGTTGGAAGATGTGAGGGAGAAGATTGCACGCGAGGGAAAGAGCTGCAAAGAGGAACTTAAGAAAACAAAGGAAAAGCTCAGGGAACTTAAGCAGAAAATAGATGATTGGCTCAGAGCCAGCCGGGAGTCTCTCGAAGCTTTAAGTTCCTTCCAAACTATGAAGAGAGAATATGACATTATTGTAGAGACGAGTGACGTCCTCCGGAACGAACTCGAGGTGGCGAGGGCAGTTGTCAAGGAAAAAGATTGCTTAATTGCCAAACTGGCTGATGATGTCACAACTCAGTGGACCTCTAGGTGGCTTACTTTTCAGGACAAGACTGAAGAGATCTACCTTGAACTGGATTTCAATTTTGATCCCCCCGCTGAGGACAAGGTGGCCGACTCTGAGCTCACCAATGTTCCCCCTCCTGCTCCTGAGGTTGCTTCCTTCTCAACCGACCTCGTCTCCGAGGCACTGGCCTTGAGCTCATCTCCAGCAGAGGTCAAGATTCCTGCCTTAACAACTCCTGAGATTCCTCTTTCTCTACCTGCTCTAGGACCTACAAAGATATCAACTACCGAGGTTCCATCCCCTTCTCCGGCGGAGGTTTCAGATTTTCCAGCTACTTTTTTTGTCGAGCTCCCAGGCTCCCAATCTGCTCACGTTGCCGAAACTTCAACTTCTGAACTACAGAACCCTTCCCCAAATCCACCTTCATAGACTTAGGATTTTATTTTGAAATATGATCAAAAATTTGTAACTATGAGCTCATTTTGAAAATGTAACTTCTCTGGTTTTGAGTTGTACAGCTGACTCACAACTTTCTGAACTACAGTTACGGTACAGCCGATTCATCTTTAGTTGTGCTCTAACTATGCGTTTTTACTTTAGTCTTCCCTTGTCCCCTTGCTTTAAGGAGTGCTGAGCTCTTCTTAAAGCAAGAATGCTTTGGGAGTTTCATACTTGAGCTTATTGGATGAGAATAAGTGGTAAATCTCATCACCAGCTGCTCCCTGTGTTTCATGCTAGCTTTGGCGATTCTGTAGGTTTATGCAGCCAGCTTAGGTTGTGGTGAACTGAGAGGCATGGAGCTTAAAGCAACCTTATTCTTGAAGGCTTGGGGGTGTCTGGCACAGCTTTATCTTTAATGGGAATACGACTGTCGAGTTCAATTCTGGACTTGGGAACTGTCTGGGTTCTTCAGGATGTTGGACTTGTAGACCTTATGGTTCTGCAACTTCTTTTGAAAGAGTTTTTCTTTTTAAACTCCCCACCGTAGGTGGCCGAGCTCGTTATGATGAACTTAGGAGTTCATCGTGAGCTACTAAGCTCATTTTTATGAACTTAAGGGTTCATCATAAGCTTCTGAGCTCATTACGATGAACTTAGGAGTTCATCGTGAGTTATTGAGCTCATTTTTATAAACTTAAGGGTTCATCGTGAGCTTTTGAACTCATTCCTATAAACTTAGGAGTTCATCGTGAGCTATTGAGCTCGTTTTCATGAACTTAAGGGTTCATCGTGAGCTTTTGAGCTCATTCCTATGAACTTAGGAGTTCATCGTGAGCTATTGAATTCATTTTTATGAACTTAAGAGTTCATTGTGAGCTTCTAAGCTCATTCTTATGAACTTAGGAGTTCATCATGACCTATTGAGCTCATTTTTAAGCAATTTCACAAAGAGAAAATAAAGACATGCAATTTTATTAAGAACAATCAGATTACAGAATAAGCTTACGAAAAAAATCTCTTAAGATGCTCTGCATTCCAAGAATGAGGTAGGAGTTTTCCTTCCTTGGTTCACAACTCGTAATTTCTCGGCCTTATCACCTTTGAGATGATGTACGAACCTTCCCAATTTGCCCCCAGCTTCCCGTGAGTCGGGTCCTTCCTTGCCAACAGAAGTTTTCTTAGCACTAGATCTCCCACCTTGAAACTCCTTCGTCTGACCTTTCTGTCATAGTATCTGGTTGTCCTCCTCTGATAACTTTTGATACGATGTAAAGCTGCATCCCTATTTTCCTCTATGAGATCCAAACTCAGTAGAAGGGACTCATCATTGTCCCCTTTGTTGGCGAACTCAGTTCGGGGGTATGGAAGTCCAATCTCGACCGGTGCCACTGCTTCGGTTCCAAAGGCCAAAGCAAACTGTGTTTCCTGAGTTGCCGTCCTCGCAGTTGTTCTGTAAGCCCATAGTACTTCTAGGAGGTGTTCCACTCATTTACCTTTTAGACCTTCCAATTTAGTTTTTAGGGCTACTTTTATGGTTCTGATGGTGACCTCTACTTGCCCATTGGATTGAGGATGGGCTGGAGCTGAAAAATAATTCTTAATCCCTAGCTCAACGCAGAAGTTTTTAACTTTGGGTTGTCAAATTGTTTCCCATTATCAGAGACGATCGCCCTGGGAATACCAAACCTGCAGATTATAGACTTCCATGTAAAGTTCTGGACTTTCTGCTCCGTAATCGTGGCCAAAGGCTCTACCTCTGCCCATTTGGTGAAGTAGTCTACCCCTATTATGGCGAACTTACACTGTCCCACTCCTGTAGGAAGGGGCCCAAGTATGTCTAATCCCCATTGCTGAAAAGACCATGGACTTATTACTGAAGTTAAGAGCTCTGGAGGGCAATGGGGGATATTAGCATGCAATTGACAGACCATGCATCTTCTGACCAAGTCAGTGGCATCCGTGAGCATGGTGGGCCAATAATACCCCTGTCGTAGCGTTTTTCCCGCAAGAGTCCGAGCTCTGATGTGGTTGCCACAGACCCCCTCATGGATCTCCCTAAATATGTAATTGGCATCTTCGGCTCCCACGCATTTAAGGAGAGGTGTTGAGAAACCTCACTTATATAAACTTCCCTACAACATAGAAAACCTAGTTGATCTGGATTTTAGCTTTGTAGCCTCTTTGGGATCTTCTGGCAAAGCTCCATCCTTGAGATATCCAATGAAGGGGTCCATCCAGCTCGATGAGGTGTGCACAGGCATCACCTCTTCATCTTCTCTGCATATAGATGGTTCAGCTAGGTGCTTCATCGAAATTAATCTATCCAAACTATCTTGAGAAGTTGTTGCCAGCCTCGCCAAGGCGTCTGCTCGTGAGTTTTCAGCTCTTGGGACGTGTCTAATCTGGACTCGTACAAACTTCTTGATCAGCTCCTGTACCTTCCTGAGGTAAAGCACCATTTTTTTGCCTCTAGCCTCGTAAGACTCTTCTATCTGCTTTACTACTAGTTGAGAATCGATGCAGATCTCCAACTATTCTGCCTCCATTGAATGGGCAAGGTTGAGTCCAACTATGACAGCCTCGTATTCTGCCTCATTTTTTGAAGCCTTAAACCTAAATCTAAGTGCGTATTCGACATCTACTCCATCTGGGGAGGTTAAGAATAAGCCTGCCCCGCTCTCCTGAGCATTGGCGACTCCATTTACTGAAAGCTTCCATGTGGGGAGGTGGGTACCAGCTGCGTGGTCTCTAGAGGTTTTGGTGTCATGAATTCTGCAATGAAGTCCGCTAAAATCTACCTTTTGACTGCAGTTCTTGGCTTGAACCTAATATCAAACTCGTTGAGCTCTATAGCCCACTTTACTAGCCTTCTTGAGGACTCCGATTTATGTAGCACTTGCTTCATCAGCTGCTCTGTTGGTACCTCGATGGTGTGCACCTGGAAGTATGGTCTAAGTCTCCTGGCTGTGGTTACCAAAGTCAAAGCTAGTTTCTCCATTTTTGGGTATCTCTCCTCTGCCCCCCTCAAAGCTCTGCTGCAGTAGTAGACCGGTTATTGACCTCTGTCTCTCTCCCTCACCAGAGTTGCGCTGGTCGAGAAATCTGAAATAGGCAAATATAGAGTAAGTACCTCCCCATTTAAGGGGCTTGCCAGTAGAGGTGGGGAACTATGGTAAACCTTTTAGAGCCCTAAATGCCTCTTCGCATCGAGTGTCCCAATGGAATACCTTTTTTAGGACTTAAAAGAAAGGTTGACACTTGTCGCTTGATCTAGACACAAAGCGTCCCAAGGCTGCTATTCTTCTTGTTAGGTGTTGGATTTCCCTTACGTTAGATGGTGGCTGCATATCTAGGACTGCCTTAACTTTTTTGGGGTTAACCTCTATTCCTCTACTATTTACTATGAAACCTAAAAATTTTTCGCAGATACTCCAAAAGCACATTTGGCAAGGTTTAGCTTCATCTTGTATTCCTTAAGGACCTGAAACGATTATGCTAGGTGTGCAATGTGGAGCTCTGCCTTCAGTGACTTCACCAGCATGTCATCGATATAAACCTCCATGGATGTTCCAATTTGCCTTTGGAACATTCGATTCACTAGACGCTGGTAGGTAGTTCCCGCATTCTTCAACCCAAAAGGCATAACCTGATAGCAGTAAGTCCCCTGCTCAGTCACGAAAGAGGTCTTCTCCTGGTCGATTGGATCTATTCTGATCTGATTATAACCTGGGAAAGCGTACATAAGCTGAGGAGTTCGTGCCCAACGGTGACATCCACTATTAAATCGATTCGGGGTAAAGGAAACTATCCTTAGGGCACACTCGATTAAGATTAGTAAAGTCTATGCAAAGTCGATATTTGTCGTTGGTTTTCCTGACAAGAACCACGTAGGCCAGCCAGGTAGGGTAATCTACTTTCCTGATTGCTCTGGCGTGAAGAAGCTTGCCGACCTCCTCATTGATTGTCTTCTGACGCTCTGGGACAAAACTCCTTCGCTTCTGCTTGACGGGCTTGTAGGTAGGATTCACACTCAGCTTGTGAATGATAACCGAGGGGTCAATGTCTTCCATGTCTTCTTGTTTCCAAGCAAACACCCTCATATTCATCTTTAGGAACAGGATGAGAAAGTCCTTAACCTCTCTACTCAGTTTAGTCCCAATGTAGACAAGATGTTCTGGCTCTTCATCAAGCTAAATTGGCTCCAGCTCTTCCGATGGCATTGGCCTGGTGCCCAGTTCGTCCCTCATGTCCAGCTCATCTAGTCGTATATTTTCAACTTCTTTCTGCTTCATCGAAGTCAAGTAACATTCCCTTGCAACCCGTTGATCTACTCGGACCACTCCAACTCTATTTTTCGTAGGAAATTTCATGACCAGATGATAGGCCGATGGGGTGGCTTTCATTGCATTGAGAGAAGGTCTCCCTAGCAGCATGTTGTATGCAGAGGGGGCATCAACCACTAGGAATTTTATTGTAGTGGTTGCCTGGTAGGGGGTCTCCTATAGTGAGCACAAGCTGGATTGAGCCTAGTGGCAACACCCGTTCTCCCACAAATCCCAACAGGTGAGTATTCATGGGCACCAGTTTTTCCCTTCCTATGCTCATTTTGTCAAATACGGTCAAAACTCGGTGAACAGTTTTGTTAGCAACAACAACCCTTACCACCAGCGGGACATCATGGGGGTGTTGGTATCCTTCCAAGTTTGCATCTGAGAATGTGATGTTTGAGCTCAGTCGTGGTGCCTTAGATACAGTGTACACCTCCAAAGCCTCACCAGCTCTGATTCTGCGTAGGTAGGCTTTCCTGGCTGAACTAGATTCCCCGCCTCCTACAAACCCCCTGATATTACCCTGATCTCTCCTAGGGGTTGTTGGTGCTGCGCATGAGCCTGCTGCTGAGGTGGTGGGGCTCAATTTTGATTCTCCTAGGCTATGTAACGACGCAACTACCCTCGTTGGATCAGGAATTCTATCTCCTTCTTCAACTGAATGTAGTCATCAGTATGATGACCATGGTCCCTATGGTACTCACAGTACTTTGAGGGGTCCCTTTTCGTCGGGTCCGCTTTTACCCAAGGTGGCCACCTTAGAAATTTTTTATTTTGTACTTCATACAAGATTTGTGATATTGTTGTGGTAAGTGGGGAATCTGCCAAGGTGCGTACCTCGGCTGCAACTCCGGATGAGATGGTCCTAGGCGATCTCTGACGTCTCCCCTTCTTTTGGGGGGAGCGATCTTTGTCTCTTCTTGGGGACCTATCTCGTCCTCTCTCTCTTCTAGGACTTTGGTCCCTTTTTTTCTCTTCTTTCCCTTTATCTTTTTGCATGGATGAGTTCCCACTTTTGAGAGCAGAGCTTTTTCGTCGTTTATATATTTTTTCGCTTTAGCCAGTACTTTGGCCATGCTGGCCTGGGGATTTTTCGAGATGGAGAACATCAGATCTTTAGATTGGACACCCAAGCCAACTATAAATGCAATAATGACAAATTTCTCATCTAGGACGTCCACTTTTAGTGATTCTGAGTTGAACCTTTGAACATAGGATTTGAGGTTCTTGTGGGGTCCCTGTTTCACATTTAGCAAGTGGTAACTCGGCTTTCTATACGTTCAAGCTCCTATAAAGTGAGACACAAAGGATATGGATAACTCCTTAAAGGAGGATATCGAGGCTGGGGGGAGTCTATTGAACCATGCTAGGGCTGAGCCCTTCAACGTGATGGCAAAAGCTCTGCAGCGCACTGGATCCTGGTATCCATGCAATTCTATCTGGTTCTTGTAGGTGTTGAGGTGATCTACGGGATCCTTTGTTCCATCGAAAACGTCTATTTGCGGTATTCTGAATTTCATAGGGAGGGAAAAATGTAGCACCCCAGTGGTGAACGGGGATTCAGTCTGCTGTACCAAGGCATCCATGGTAACTGGAGCCCTGCCTCTCACGACTTCTTTCATGTGGCTGAGCTCTTGTTAGATACCCTGGAAACGATGTTCCCATTATTGTTCTCTCATTTCCTATTGATAGGGGGAAAAAATTGTTTCTCTCACCTTTTTCATTTTGACTCTGTCTTTCATTGTTATGGCCATTCTTGGGAGATATGCGAGGTTCTGGCCCCATGGTTTGGCTATTTTTTCCTTCTTTGTTAACTTCTCTTTGGGGATCGAGGTGTGGTTGCTCCCTAGGTGGGAGGTTGTTCTAGCCTTCTTGAGCCTGTCGTGCCTCATGTGGGCATTGTAAGAGCTTTAAAAGTTCTTTGTTTTGTTTTAGCAAGTGTTGATTGACGAGGCGAAAGACCTCCATCTCGTTATTCATGGGGAGACCCCCCACGAGTGGATTGGTCTTTTGGACGTTCTCAAGTTGTCCGTTATTGGCAACTTCTTGTTAGTCTTGCGCCCGTGACGGATTTGTTTAACTTCGTTTCATGTTTTACGTCGATACCATCAGTCACTAAAAAATTAGTTTATTTATAACAGGAACAGTCGTTTCCCATAGACGGCACTAAACTGATGGTGTATTTCAACGTGATGCAATTTTGTGATGACGAGTAAATGAAAGAAACAATATTGAAATTATTGGGATCTGAGCTACTAGACTCGAGGGAATGATACTGAGAATTGTTGGGGAGTTGGAGAATTAACACAGTAGAAATATAATGGTTCACCAGCTCGGGAGCTCGGCTAATCCACTCTTCAATGGAGATTCTTGCTCCTTCCTTCACTATTTACTATATCAAAAGGTTTACAGAATGTAAGATGTGATACTAGGGTTCTGCCCCTCTGTTGAGGGCGTTACGTAGTATTTATAGGGGTATCCCTTAATCTATGGAATTTGATCTGTGATCCTCGCCATCTATCCGAGGAATTCTCCTTGATCTTAGGAGAGTATCTTGGTTGGTTGAGGATTTTGTGCCTGGAGTGTTACTTCAAATCGTCTATCGAGTTCTTTGTAGTATTCAGTTGCTTCTTCATTGCTTCAGCTTATTATCTCGTTTGAGAGGAGCTCTAGCTCTAACTTTCTGAACTCAGCATACCTGACCTCCATGCTTGACCTCCGTTCCCGAGCTCCTGCTCAGGAATCAATTTGAGTATCATCAAAAAGGAACATTTCAAAGGTGGGGGACTCAGAGGTCAGAGCTCAGCCCATTCCCGAACTCCCAGCTATCCCCGGACATGAAAAAGAAATCCTCTTTCCACCGTTTATGAAAAGTAGGTAAGCCGGTTATTAAGGTTTTAGTCTTCACTCTCTTGGCGAAATAAAGAAAGCTCAAGGTCGAAGAAGACGTCAACTGGAAAAGGTGGACAAAAGAGATAATAACAAAAATAAATTTTAATTGTCAAAATTCAACTAGAAAAATAGACACTAGCGACATAAACAAGCAAACATGATGTACAAAACCTAGTTTTGTATTGCACATGGAGAAACTGCAACAAAAGGACTTGCAAAGGAAAGAAAACCACATTCATCATATTACAAAGCTAAATAAAAAAAATTTGGTGAGAATCATGGGAAATGGTTCGTTTGGAATGTCAAATTGGATCATTTCGGAGCAAAAGAACCTATGTAGAGAAAGATTGCATATTCTAACAAAAAATATCTTGACTAATTTTCTAATTGACGACTACTTCAAAAAAGAGGCTTCGTCAAAAACTTTCTTCAACATTTGGAGGCCCAAGATCGCCGATGAAGGAGAAGGAAGCTTCTTGCATATCCCAATGGATCTATCCTCAGTTCTGCGACTAGATGCCCAATAGTTCATTTAGAAACTGATGGCTCTAGAACGAGATGCCTCCAGTGGTTCTACCATAGGCACCGACAACAACGAAAGTTGCACACCCCGCTCTTGATCAACCCTATCATTGCCTTCTGATTTAGAACATCCTATTATCATACCAATATTTACTAAAACTTACGGACGGGTCCTCCGCAACAGCGACAGTAGTACTGAACATTGTTACTAAAGACTTGCCCTAGAGAACAAGTGGAACCTATGTAAATGGGTCATCCAATAATTAAAAAAAAAAACCACAATTTAGCAGACAAATTAATAGCTTGATATTGGAAAAAAATGAATCTAACAATTGATTTTTAATGACTCATTAAAATATAACTCAGACTTAAAAGTTTATCGTTGACTACTGGGCTTGAAGATCACATAGACGAAGCGAACTTAGTATAATCTATTGTATGGGCAGATGCATAAAGTAAGTAAAGGGAGAAAAGAGTTTTTTTTAAAGGTGAGAGAGAGAGAGAGAGAGAGAGAGAGAGTTTGAATCGGGTGGAGATGGAGCTTTCTTGATTTTAAACACCGACAACAAAGAACTATGTGGAGGGAGACCCCAAGTTCCAATGTCCCATCAAATTGAGTTCCAAGTCCCCAACGAGCTAGTTCATGGGTGGCAGCATTGGAGGATTTGCGTACATGGTTCATGCTCCAATCTATGTGAATCTGCATTAGCTCCTTCAGGTCATTGATAATTGGGAGGACACTCCAATGTGGGTTCTTGTGACAAAGCGTTGTTGTATGAATAATGGTCACTGAATCCCCCTTCAATGTGACATAATTCCATCTCTTTTCATTTGCCCCAACATTGCTTGATTTACTGCTAATGCTTCAGCTATTAGTGGATCCACTTCCGGATGAAAGGAGATGATAGTTCCCAAGACTGATCCATCATTTTTTCCTAGCGATGGCTGCTAAGCTGGATGTTGAGGCACCAATTGCAGCATCAAAGTTTATTTTTATTTCCCCTTCATATGATGGACACCACTTTGTGTGTAGTGTTGGCAAGGGTGGGCCTTGGTTATTTTCCACTGCCTCATTCTTTGTTGAGGATAGGAATTCATTAAGGGACACTTGAATTTCATTCAGGATGCACTGTGGATCTATGATAGAACTCTGAAACAATACTTTGTTCCTTAAGTTTCATATGGAAATGACCATGGTCCCCATAAAAGGCAGCGACTGAAATTTATGAGGAGCCATTGGTCCTGATAATACCTCAAACAAGCCCTAGCTGTGAACTCAGGTCAGGAGATCAGGTCAGGAGGTCAGGAAAGACACGAAGAACTCAGAGAACCAGGGGTGGAGCTCCCCTTGGGGAGATCGTAGCAGAACCAACCAGAAAAAAGCTGGATGACTGCGAAAATTGGGCCCCATGCATAAAACTCTCAACCAACTAAGATTCTCTCCTAAAATCAATAAGGATCCCATGAATAATGGACAAAGATCTCGGCTGAAATCCCACAGAATATGGGATAACCTTATAAATACTATGTAACGCCTCATCGAGAGAGAGAGCAAAAAAGAACCCTAATTGGATTATGCACTGTCTTGTATTACATTCAAATAATCAATAGAGAAGAAAATGAGCAAGAGCCTCCATTTGAGAGTGGATTAGCCGAGCTCCAGAGCCGATGAACCACTATATTCCTACAGTGAAAATTCTCTCATCCCCTAAGAAACACTTCATCACTGCCATTACTAAGTTGGCAACCTAACTTCACCGTTGGTCTCACGCACTCTGTTCACCCATATTAGTCTATACCATCAGTTTGGCGCCGTCTGTGGGAACGACTGTTCCTGTTACAAATAAGCTGATCTTTCAGTGACTGATGGTGTCAACACGAAACATGAGCAGAAGCCAAACAAATCCATCTCGGATGCAGGACCAACAGGGAGCCACCAATGGCAGACAACCCGAGAACGTCCCAGAAACTGATCCTCCCATGGGAAATTCCCCCACAAATAACGAGATGGAGGCCCTTCGCCTCACCAATCAGCACTTGATAAAGCAAAACGAAGAGCTTTTGAAGCTCTTACAGCACCCACAGGAGGCATGTCTGACCCAAGAAGGTCAGAACAGTCCCCATTACAAGGATCAACAACACCTTGATCCACTTAGAAAAGACAACGAAGGAGGGGAAAACAGCCAGACCTTGGGGCAGGTTCCCCAACTACCCCCTAGGAACGCCCACAATGAGGAAGTACAAAGTCAAAACCATGAAGGCGAAAAAGAATGATGTATTCCCTTATCAGCAGGAGAGAAAGGGAGTAATATTGGGAGCAACGCTTCAAGGGCATCCAACAAGAGCTCAACCACATGAAGGAAGCAGTCAGAAGTAAAGCTCCAGTTATAATGGACGCCTTGGTGCAGCAGACTAAATCTCTATTCACGCATGGGGTGTTGCATTTTCCCCTCACACCAAAGTTCAGGATGCCACAGATAGAGTGCTTTGATGGAACCAGGAGCCCCATGGACCACCTCAATACTTATAAGAACCAGATGGAATTGCACGGGTACTAGGACCCCGTACGCTGTCGAGCCTTTGCCATCACTTTGAAGGGTTCAGCCTTGGCGTGGTTTAACAAGCTCCCCCCAGCCTCAATCTCTTCCTTCAAAGAGCTTTTCATTTCCTTTGTATCTTACTTCATAGGGGCTCAAACCTATAGAAAGTCGAGCTATCACCTTTTGAATGTGAAACAGGGACCACAAGAAAACCTCAGATCATATGCCCAAAGATTTAATTCGGAGTCGTTAAAGGTGGATGTCCCAGACGAAAAGTTCACCATCACTGCCTTCATAGCTGGTCTAGGGGTGCAGTCTAAAGATTTGATGTTCTCCATATCAAAAAATCCCCAAGCAATCATGACCGAGGTGCTTGTCAAAGTGGAGAAATACATAAATGACGAAGAAGCTCTTCTTTCTAAGGTAGGGAGCTCTTCCGCACATAGAGACAAGGGAAAGGAAGAGAAAAAGAGGAACCGAAGTCCTAGGAAATAGAGGGAAATAAATAAATCTCCAAATAGAGATAGATTTCCCAAAAGAGACAAAGAGCGGTCCCCAAAAAGAAGGGGAAACGTTAGGGACTGCTTAGGCCCCCCGCAGCCTAAACTACAGCCGAGGTATGCACCTCAGCAATATACCCCTCTCACTTCAATAATGTCCCAGATCCTATACGAGGTGCAGAACGAGAAATTCCTAAGGTGGCCTCCACGAATGAAGGCAGATCCGTCTAAAAGAGACCCTACGAAATATTGCGAGTATCGTAAGAATCATGGCCATTATACCGACGATTGCATTCAGCTAAAGAAGGAGACCAAGTTCTTGATCCAGAGAGGACAGTTACGACAATTTGTCACCCATGACAACCAGAACAGGGCTTCACCACCACCGGCACCCAGCAACAAGCCCCTGCACAGCACCAGCAACCCTTAGGGGAGATTAGAGTGATATCTAGAGGATTTGCTAGCGATGGAGAATCCAGTGAAGCCAGGAAAGCACAACTTTGCAGGATTAGAGCTGGCGAAGCGCTGAAAGTACACACCGTGTCCAAAATACCTCGGCTGAGCACAACCATCACTTTTTCGGATTCAGACTTAAAAAGGCTGTCAGTATCCGCATGATGACCCATTAGTCGTAAGGACCATTGTGGCTAACCAAACTGTTCATGAGTTCTAATTAACAATGGGAGCTCGGCTGACATCATTTTTGCCTCTGCCTTTGACAAAATGGGCATAAGAAGAGAGAAGCTTGAGCCAATAAGTGCTCACTTGATGGGGTTCTCAGGGGAGAGGGTGCTACCCCTGGGATCCATCCAACTCGTGCTCACTATGGGGGGACCCTCCTTGTCAAGCCACCACCACTGTGATATTCTGGTAGTTGACGCCCTTTTTGCGTACAATATACTACTTGGGAGACCATCCCTCAATGTAATGAAGGCTATCCCTCAGCATATCACCTGGTCGTAAATTTCCTACATAAAATGGAGTTGGAATGGTCCGAGGAGACCAACAAATAGCCAGGGAGTGCTATATGGCCTCGATGAAGCAGAAAAGAGGTTGAAACTATTCAGCTAGATAAGCTTGATATGAGGGACGAGCTAGACACCAGGCCCATACTGTCAAAAGAGTAGAGCCAGTCCTGCTCGATGAGGAGCCTGGACATATTGTTACTGTGATCTAAGTTGAGCAAAGAAA
>CAUOFW020008774.1:0-15876 GCA_963454935.2 Ilex paraguariensis | reverse complement strand
CCTCGCGCTCCCATGTTTGCCTCCTCCACTCCTCGATGCTGCCACAGCACCTTCACTGCCGCACGGTTTTGCCTCGCAACCTGTTCCTGCTATCCATGATGCGCACACGGTCCCTCCTCGAAAGTCCCATCACATCAACAACAAGCCTCTCCCCAATCCACCACATGAGTCGGATGTGGGGTGTACTTCCGAAGCATAGAGACATGGAATACTGCATGAACACTCATAGATTTGGCGGTAATGCCAATCGGTAAGCAACTGTACCCACTCTCTCAAGTACCTCGAAGGGTCCGATGTATCTCGGTGACAGCTTCCCCCGCTTACCAAACCGGACCACTCCTCTCTTAGGCATAACCTTCAAGAAGACATGATCTCCCACCTCAAACTCTAGAGGTCGCCGCCGTCTATCAGCATAACTCTTTTGCCGGCTTTGAGCCGTGAGAAGACGCTTCCGAATCAAGTCCACCTTCTCCGAGGTGTCTCTGATCAATTCCGGACCCGTAGAAGACCTCTCTCCTACTCCGTCCAACAAACGGAGAACGACATGGCCTCCCATATAGTGCCTCATAGGGTGCCATCTCTATGCTCGCCTGGTAACTGTTATTGTATGCAAACTCCACCAAGGATAAGTGATCTTCCCAGCTACCCTTAAGATCTAGGACGCATGCCCGTAGCATGTCCTCTAAAGTCTGGATAGTCCTCTCAGACTGACCGTCTGTCTGGGATGAAAAGCAGTGCTCATCATTAATTGTGTCCCCATGGCTCCCTGGAAACTCTCCCAAAAATGAGCCGTAACCTGGGATCCGGTCCGATACAATAGATACAGGTACTCCATGTAGCCGGACAATCTCCCGTATATACAACCTGCAGAATTCCTCCAATGTGAAGGTCATCCGCACAGCCAAAAAATGTGCCGACTTAGTAAGCCGTCCACTATCACCCACACCGTTATGACCCCGCGATGTCCGTGGCAAATGGGTCACAAAATCCATCGTGATATGCTCCCACTTCCACTCAGCTACCTCCAAAGGCTGGAGTAATCCCGCTGGTCTCTGGTGTTCAGCCTTAACCTGCTGACACGTGAGACATCGACTGACAAAATCGCCAACCTGCCTCTTCATTCCACTCCAGTAATACTGGCGACGAAGATCATGATACATCTTTGTGCCCCCTGGATGAACTGCAAAACGGGAGCAATGAAACTCCCTAAGGATCTCCTCCCTCAGATTTGCCAATTGAGGAACCACAACCCTTCCTCGATATCGAAGACTACCATCTGAGTGAGTAGCCCAGCCCTCGTCACCCATACCTGCCTGTACACGGTCCCGGATGAACAATAGCTCCGTGTCCTGACTCTGGGACTCAATCACCCTGCTCAGTAGAGACGGTATAGTCACCAAACTCCCAAAGTACCCTGAGCCTGACCCATATAACATAGCCCGAACTGTCCCACAGTCTCGAGCATCTGCCACTCCCGGGAAGCTACACTAGCTAAAACTCTCTGTGACCTTCGGCTAAGTGCATCAGCCACCACGTTTGCCTTACCAGGATGGTAATGCAAAGTGAAGTCATAGTCCTCTAAATACTCCATCCACCGGCGTTGCCTCATGTTAAGGTCCCGCTGTGTAAAAATATACTTCAAACTCTTGTGGTCCGAAAATACTTCAAACTGCTCACCATACAGGTAGTGACGCCAAGCCTTCAAGGCAAAGACAATGGCTGCTAACTCTATGTCATGTGTGGGGTAATTCTGCTCGTGATTCTTTAGCTGTCGAGAACCATAAGCTACTACCCTGCCTGACTGCATCAAAACACATCCCAGCCCGTCCTTCGAGGCATCACAATAGACCGTGTACCTCTGTCCTCGTTCTGGAACTATCAGAATAGGAGCTGAAGTAAGCCTCTTCTTCAACTCTTGGAATGCATTCTCACAAGAATCATTCCACACAAACTTGACATCTTTCCGGGTCAACTTCGTCATAGGTGCAGCCAATCGAGAGAAATCCTCAATAAACCGCCGGTAATACCCCGCCAATCCCAAGAAACGGCGTATCTCGAAGACTGACTTCGTCTCTCCCAATTCATAACTGCCTCAACCTTCTCCGGGTCCACAGATACACCCGAAGCCGACACCACGTGTCCCAGAAATTTCACCTCAGTAAGCCAGAATTCACACTTGCTGAACTTGGCATATAACTGATAATCTCTCAATGTCTGGAGAACAATTCTCAAGTGACTCTCATGCTCCTCCTCAGACTTGGAGTAGATCAAGATGTCATCAACAAAAACCACAACAAATTGATCTAAATAGGGTTGGAACACCCTGTGCATGAGGTCCATGAATGCCGCTGGAGCATTGGTCAATCCAAATGGCATCACTGTGAACTCGAAATGCCCATACCGCGTTCTAAACGCCGTCTTAGGAATATCTTCCTCCCTAACCCTCAATTGATGGTAACCGGTTCTAAGATCTATCTTGGAATAGACTCGTGCCCCCCTCAGCTGATCAAACAAGTCATCAATCCTCGGCAAAGGGTACCTATTCTTGATAGTGACCCTATTCAACTTTCGGTAATCAATACACAACCGAAGAGTCTTATCTTTCTTCTTAGCAAATAGAACCGGAGCGCCCCAAGGTGAAGTGCTCGGTCTAATAAACCCCTTGTCCAACAATTCTTACAATTGTACCTTGAGTTCTTGCAACTCAGTAGGCGCCATCCTGTGTGGTGTCATAGAGATGGGAGATGTATCGAGATGCAACTCTATAGTGAAGTCCACATCCCTATGTGGAGGTAATCCCGGTAGTTCATCCGGAAAAATATCCTCATAATCACACACAACCCGAGGTAGACTTAACTCCTGCCTCGCCTCGTCTTCAAGGGTCAGGCTTGCTAGCCAACCCATCAGCTGCCCATGCCATCTGGAGTCGTATACTGCTTGGGGTAAAACATCGTGCTTATCCCCTTGAAACATGAAACAAACCCCATCCGGTGTGTAAGCAGTGATTCGCTTTCGATCACAATCAATGACGACTAGGTGTGCCGCCAACCAATCCATCCCAAGGATCACATCGAACTCCGACATGTCCATGACTCGAAGGTCCATAGTGAGTAGAATCCCTGAGATCTCCAACTCACACCCCCGACATATCTGATCAACCCTCACCCTAGCACCTAGGGGAGAACTCACATGCAATGGCTCTTTCAAGGTCTCAACCTCTAAGCCCAAGTCATCCACACAAGATGCAGCAATAAATGAATGAGATGCACCAGAATCAAATAACACTCTAGCCCATAAGCGGGAAAGTAGAAATGTACCCTGTATCACCGACGGATCTGCCGGCCCAGTCTGTGGCATCATGGCGTAGACACGCCCGGAGTCCCTGAAGTCCCGGCTTGTGAGCCCTGGCCTCTTCCTCGACCCATTCCTTGGCCCATCTGGCCAGCTTGCGGTGTCCCTGCACGAGAAATAGTAGGGCCTTGTGCTGCACCCTGAAACTGGTACTGGCTGCCCTGACCCGTAGTAGGGTAGTGAGGAGCATACTGCGTCTGTGGTTGCCCCACTGAAGTCTGAGATTGCGACGACCCATGACCCTGGGATCCCTGCCTCTGAGGACAATCCCTCTTCATGTGACCCGGTTGGTGGCAATGATAGCAAGTCCTCTGGCCAACCTGGTAGGAAGGTCTCTGATTTCTCCCACCTTGGGAGGATTGACTTTGGCCTTGGCCTTGATAACTGCGGTCCTGTACCTGAAATCCTTGTGGAGTAGAAGTTCTTTGCTTCTTCCTTGAGCTAGAAGAAGAGGATTGACCTTCCTTCTTCTTGTCTTTTGCACCAGACTCCCGGATGCTCCTTGCGTCATTCACCTCTCTCTCATGGCCAAAGCTGTGGTGACCATCAAGTCGAAGTCTTGTAGTAGAAGACCGACGATTTTACCCCGGATGGATAACTTCAGCCCATCCTCAAATTTTCTAACCTTGGCCATATCTGTGGCCACATATTGGTCAGCGAAACGTGCTAACTCAGTGAATTTAGCCACATATTCCATCACTGACATCATTCCTTGCCTCAGATCTAGGAACTCCCGGGCCTTTGCATGCCTCGCAGTGGCCGGGAAGTATTTCCCCATGAAAAGTTCCTGGAACTCTACCCATGTCATGGCCTCCAAGTTCTTGGAGTCTTTCACCCAATCCCACCATACTTGGGATTCCCCCTCCAACTGGAATGTAGCTAGAGTTATCCTGGTGGCGTCAGAGGTGATCTCCATTGCCCTCAAGATCTTGTCAACCT
The DNA here is from genome assembly GCA_963454935.2 of Ilex paraguariensis. NCBI lineage: Eukaryota > Viridiplantae > Streptophyta > Magnoliopsida > Aquifoliales > Aquifoliaceae > Ilex > Ilex paraguariensis. Next base: position 11,586 of record CAUOFW020008774.1, on the reverse strand, counting down.
GCCGGAACCAATGATCAGCTACCATCGGGTCCGCCCCTCCCATAAAGATCGGCGGTTGATGTGCCTTGAACTTCTGGAGATGACTGGAGCCTCCTTGGCCCCCACTTGTACCCGTCTGTGCAATAGTAGCGGCCGTAGCACTAGCTTGTGCAATGGTAGCCGCCGCTGCACCAATAGCCTCCAAGAAGGCTTGTTGGTCAAAGACCGGTGGTGGTTGGTTGTTATTCTGCCTACCACCTCTGCCTCGGCCGCGTCCTCTTCCCCTTCCTCTATTTTCCATCTACACACATGTCAAATAGAAACAGAGCATTTACTTAGTATCCCAAGATATAAGTCAAGTATTTAAAGTTGAAGATTTTCCTCCTTGTTTCACTAGTAGTGCGTGTGCCACCTACTAGTAGACATTTACACATAAAACTATACCATTCATTCCTTTTTTTTTTTTTCATGTGCCTTTTACCATGCATATCATTCACATAATCACTTAGCAAATAATCATGTTTCACATAACACGTTGCACAAAACATATAACAATTTAAGCACATAAGATGAGATGCACAATGCATGCAATGGTCTAGTCCCAATGCCCAACAAGCCTTAGGTAAATCGTATAACCTAGGCTCTGATACCAAGCTGTGACACCCCAAATTCATGGGGTCCGTTAATTTCCCTTCAAACCATGGAATGCCCGTGGATACCGTATAACTCGATATCGCACCGTTGTGTCCCATTTTCCAGGATCCATAATTTAACGAAATCCGGGCAGAGTCTCCTTTGTACGGGAAGCTCTACCCCAAAACACAATCTGTGCAATCAACATTTACATGACCCATCCGAGGTCCAATATAATACCATAACCACACAGGGTCCATTTTATACGTAAACTTGACCACACCGGGTCCAATCATCATATTTATATCAAAATATGCAAGGTTATATTAAAACAGTCCATATATACTCTATTACAATTCCTTTACACATTACATGCCAAAATTTAATTACAAATCTACTTTTACAAAAAAAATGGATTGGAAGCCACAAGTCGACTTTTCTTCAACCATGTGACCCGGATTGTGAGCCGTCCATTGGTGCATGACCCACACCTGAAATGTTTCCCGTATAGGGTGAGCCAATGCCCAGTAGAATAATCCCTACAGAGGCTACTCATCACCTAAAATGCATATGCAATGTATAAATGCAACATTTCACAACAAGTATTCCCTCCAACAATAACATATAATACAATGTTGGAAAATCATGATGCCATGCCAAGTAATGAGATGAAACTCACCCATGCATGCTATCCCGAGCCCACACCGACTCCCACAACACAATGCGACACTTACGTGTAAAACAAACGTCTTTGATGAAACACATCCAAAGATCATTTTGAAATCAACCATATGTCATAAAACTAATTCATTCTTGGATGTTTCCCATCAAATGAATAATTTATATATCAAAATCATGTGCCTTTATGGGGTATCGGATTCAGGAATCGCACCTCCAGCTCCGTACGCCGTTACACTTTTCTGGAATTTCACCGCCGGTAAATGTATGAACCAAGTGGTCGGGTTTTTCACCTGAGGGAGTGTCTAGCCCTACTTGCTATACCCGACACAAGTTTTCTTATGCATGTCACCGTGCGACTCCATAGGACATTCCATCCCACTTTCCCGAGCCTACCATCAAGAACCAATGTTGGTGTTGATCACCCCATGCAACCCTACACTCACACTCATGCATGTAGCCCATGAATGTGATGTTAATTCCATGTCCATATTGCAATGCATGCCAAATGACAATTTTTAAATATCATTGTATACCATGACAATTAATATCATTTGCATATAATCACATAACCATTTCAAGTTCAATATATCCAAGAGCATATATCAACACTCCATCAACATGATAACACATAATACATGCTAATATTACATTTCATTCACAAGGCATAATATAAAACACAAAGCATGCCCACATGATCCCAATTTTCAAGGGATTACATAAATACTTCCATATACCAAAATCAAGCCAAGATTTTATATGGATCATTCAAACAAAATAAAAATCAGAATATATGATTTTTATATAACCAATTATCTAAACATTCAAGAAATCACAAACTAGCACTTTCTAACTACCAATTCACACTAAAATTGATCCTACCCATTTCCATAGCACCAATCATAATGGAAAAATATTAGAAATACCCAAAACAGCCCACATGAACCCTATGGACACCTTAGGTTAGAAATAGGTCCGAGTAGGAGGAACCCTATCTCTTGAAGCGTAAAGAATTTGTAGGAAGCCTCAAGAACAAGATTGAAGTCCAAAGCTTAGATTTCTCCAAAATCCTCCCTTTGAATCTTCGGTAAAAATCTTTGTTTTTGGTACCCACGCGTAGCTCTCGTCGCGTAGATCGACTTTAATTCTTGGCCCGACGAATTCCGACCGACGGAACTCCGAGGTCCGTTTTCATCCCGAAATGATTAAATTTCGTACCGATTTAAACTCAAAATATTTTATATGAAATTTATTTAAAATATTTTTCAAATTTTCAAATTTTTATAAAAATTTCGTTTTTTTGGGGTCATCGAACACCCGTCACCTCGAAAAACGTGAAAAATCTGACTATCTCAGAATTCGACGAAATTTGTCTGGGTAACTAGATTTTGTGAGACGAATCCAACGGTGAGGTCCGTTTCATCATCCGAGGTCTTTTTTTTTTAACCCACACTATAATGGCAAATTACCATTTTGCCGTTTTTTTTTCAGAAAAAGTTAAAATTTTTCTCGGGTTTCACAAATCATCTCGTCAAATGCAAAGAAGATTAAATCCACACTTGAAAGAGGTTGTTCACAATGAAGAACTAAACCTATTAGATGCAAATGTTATCTATCCTATATCAGATAGTAAACATGTTTGTCCAACACAAGTAGTTCCAAAGAAATCTAGTGTTACTGTAATACAAAATGAAGAAAATAAATTATTTCCAATGCAAACTGTCATAGGCTGGCGTGAATGTATTGACTATTGGAAGCTAAATTCACTCAGCAGAAAAGATCACTTTCCATTACCTTTTCTAGATCAAGTCTTAGAAAGAATAGTTGGTCATGCATATTATTGCTTTCAAGATGGATACTCTGGCCATAATGAAATTGAAATTGCAATAGATGATAAACAAAAAACTACATTTACATGTTCTTTTGGTACCTTTGAATATAAAAGAATGCCTTTTGGACTATGTAATGCACCAGCTTGTTTTCAACGCTGTGTGTTAAGTATATTCAGTGATATGGTAGAACGATATCTAGAAGTGATATAAACACGGGAAAATTTGTATCTGAAGATAAATCAAAAAATCTAAGAAATCGAGAATGTGAAAATCTGTTGCCTAAATCTATAGAATCCAATGTCACGATCTTCAAACCAGATTTAAAGCCACTTCCAATCAATCTGAAATATGTTTTCTGGAAAAAAAAATGAAATTCATCCGGTTATCATAACATCAAAATTATCTGAAAGTGAAGAAAAAGAATTAGCAAGTGTATTAAAAAATCCTCAAAGTGTTCTTGGATGGACAATAGCTGATATAAAAGGTATAAACCCACTACTGTGTACTCATTGTATATATTTAGAAGAAAATGCTAAATCATCTAGTCAAATGCAAAGAAGATTAAATCCACACTTGAAAGAGGTTGTTCACAATGAAGTACTAAAACTTTTAGATGAAAATGTTATCTATCCTATATCTGATAGTAAACAGGTTAGTCCTACACGAGTAGTTCCAAAGAAATCTAGTGTTACTGTAATACAAAATGAAGAAAATAAATTATTTCCAATGCATACTGTCATAGGCTGGCGTGTATGTATTGACTATTGGAAGCTAAATTCACTCAGCAAAAAAGATCACTTTCCATTACCTTTTCTAGATCAAGTCTTAGAAAGAATAGTTGGTCATGCATATTATTGCTTTCAAGATGGATACTCTGGCTATAATGGAATTGAAATTGCAATAGATGATCAACAAAAAACTACATTTACATGTTCTTTTGCTACCTTTCAATATAAAAGAATGCATTTTGGACTATGTAATGCCCCAGCTATTTTTCAACGCTGTATGTTAAATATATTCAGTGATATGGTAGAACGATATCTAGAAGTGATTTAAACACGGGAAAATTTGTATCTGAAGATAAATCAAAAAATCTAGGAAATCGAGAATGTGAAAATCTGTTGCCTAAATCTATAGAATCCAATGTCAGGATCTTTAAACCAGATTTAAAGCCACTTCCAATCAATCTGAAATATGTTTTTATGTAAAAAAAATGAAATTCATCCAATAATCATATCGTCAAAATTATCTGAAAGTCAAGAAAAAGAATTAATAAGAGTATTAAAAAATCGTGTAAGGGTTCTTGGATGGACAATGGCTAATATAATGGGTATAAGCACACTGCTATGTACTCATTGTATATATTTAGAAAAAAAAACTAAATCATCTAGTGAACCGTAAAGAAGATTAAATCCACACTTGAATGAGGTTTTTCGCAATGAAGTACTTAAACTATTTGATGCAAATGTTATCTATCCTATATCTGATAGTAAACAGGTTAGTCTTGCACAAGTAGTTCCAAAGAAATCTAATGTTACTGTAATACAAAATAAGGAAAATAAATTAGTTCCAATCCGTACTGTCATAGGCTGGCGTGTATGTGTTGTCTTTCGGAAGCTAAATTCACTCACTTGAAAATATCACTTTCAATTACCTTTTCTAGATCAAGTCTTAGAAAGAATAGCTGGTCATGCATATTATTGCTTTCAAGATGGATACTGTAAGACCCTGTACTAAAATTAAATAAGAATACTAATATCTTAAGAGTTTTCCAAATATGAATAAAATGAGGATAAAAACTTAGAATCATTGTTGAAATATTAATCATGAAGTTTGAGTTTCGAACGGATTGACTTTTGGGTCAAACTTAATTTTTTTTTTTTTTTGAATGTGTTTAAGATTGATAAGGGTAACTAAATAAATATATTAAATTTTTTTTATCAAAATAACATTACCATTGAATTCGAGAGGTCGGAAAACATTGGGAGAGGTAATATGGGATGTATTAGAAGTTAGGAAGTATTTTAGAAGTAAAACCAAATTGGAGTGAAATTGGGTAAAAAGGGGTGATAGACACTGCTTAGTATTTTGATCATAACTCTATCTTTTGATATCCAATTGATCTGAACTTTTGACAGGAAATATTAGACATCTAGGGCTACAAAAGTGTATTGCATGAAATATGTCCAATTCGACCTCTAAATGGTTCAAAACTGACCTGGAAGTCGCACCAAAAATCTGTGAACAGTACAAAGGAAACCCGATTTTTTCTGAACATAAAATATCGGGTTTTGCTCGATTTTCTTGCCCTATAAAAACCTAATGTCGTCCCTTTAGCATTCATTTCACCCCTCCAAACCCTAGGAACCCTTTTAGAGGAAGAGAGGAGGATAGAAATACCAATCAAGAGGGATTTATACCTTGTAGAAATCAAAACTTCAAATTCTTCAAGAATACATTCTCCTCCCATTTTCTTCCATTCTTGCTACCTTCTCACCCAAATCTTTTGAAACCCTAGGAGGAGAAGATTAAGAGGAAAAGAAATGAAAGCAAGAAGGTCTTGAAGCTTGGGTCTTAGCTTGGAATCTTGATTTAAGGTAGGGAATTTTCTCTCAATCTCTCACATTGAGGCTAGATATATATATATATATATATATATATATATATATAGATATATATATGTATATAGATATATGTTTCTTCACTCTCCTTCTCATATATAATATGAAATACATGATTCTTGTTCTTTTTGTAATAAATGCCATGTTTTGAACAATATGAAGGGTGGGTAACCACCAAAGCTCTATTGATTCTTTTTTTATCTTCAAAGCCCTAGTTTTCAAGAAAAGGGGATTTTCTCCTAATTTCTTCTTTGTCTTTGATTTTAAAACTTTAGTGTTGAATATTGTATAACAAAATGATATAGATTACGATCTCTTGCATATTTTCTTGGATCATTCGATTATATGACAAATGTGAAAACAAAATTGGGGATTTTACTATATTTGGGAAATTATTGTGAATTGTGAATATTCTTGATTTCCTCATTGTATGGTTGTTGTGATGGACTTGGATTACCTTCGAGAGATGCCGTAGAGTGTTAGAGGTTAGTCTATCCCAATGGGGGGTGAGATGGTTGCCTAATGCTCGTAGTGGATCGTTGTTGTGCTCGCGATCACTATTGTTCACATATACACCGAGGAAAAGGGTTAGTATACTAGACACCTTGGGAGGATTTCGTCAATGCCGTAGGAGACGGTACACGCCCTTCCTAAAGAGATTTGTGATTGTTGGTTGGAATTGGTGGACTAGGCATGATCGTTAGGTAGATTCACGAGAAGCAATCAACATACATGGTACGGGGATGAACCAAAAATACATGGATTCGGGAGTTGGGTCGTTCTTGCCGATGCATTGGTATGGGACAATGCTTAGGGAGAAGCCCTTCTTAAATAGCTTAAATTAGAATTTTGTTTATCGATGCTAAACTCACTTTATTCTTTCAACTGATTATTGCTATTGTTTAAACTTGAGATCTCTTTTAAAATGTCACTGTTTTCATTCCAAACCTATATATATGTTAGTTGTGAAATGAGACCGACCGTTTGCTATGTTTTTCAAACCTTGTTTGAGTTGAGAGGATTTTGCTACAGAGCTTCGTGCTCACCCCCTACAAATAAAATTTTTTCAGATTTCACACTTGAGGAGGAGTTAGGAGCCGAGGAGCCCACCCATTGGAAGACTCCGCTTGACGGGGATGTGGATCCCGAGGTGGACGCTTAGAGCGACACTTTTATTTTGTTCTAGACTATATTATGCTTAGAATATCCTTTTGAACTCTAGTTCATTTCTGTTATTTCCGCTGCGTTATATTATTATTACATTTTGGAGATGTAAATGCCAAGATTAGACCTATTAATTTGGGATGATAGTGTGGATGTGACATATGATGAATGCAAGTTTATTTTATGATGGAAAAATGGACCAGGTGTGGTCAATAGTTATGCATATGTGGACCCGGTGTGGTCAATTGTAATATAATTGTACAGGTTGTGTTTTGGGTAGAGCTCCCGTACAAAGGAGACTCTGCCCAAATTTTGTTAAAATATGAATGGTTGATGAATGAAACTTTCGTCGTGATGAATTTTACTTAATGCTCTCATACGGTAAATGGTTTTAGAATGTAATGTCACCCACGGGGGTTTTTAGGGCGTTACAGATTTGGTATCAGAGCCAAGGCTTTAGGTCTTACATGGGAGCTGTAGGTTATGGAGTACCACTAGGGAAGTAGGATTAAGTTGAAGGAAATTGTTGGTCTAATTTTATATGAACCTTATGCTTTAGATTAAAGTGATATTTAGTGTAAGACCCTGTACTAAAATTAAATAAGAATACTAATATCTTAAGAGTTTTCCAAATATGAATAAAATGAGGATAAAAACTTAGAATCATTGTTGAAATATTAATCATGAAGTTTGAGTTTCGAACGGATTGACTTTTGGGTCAAACTTAATTTTTTTTTTGATGTGTTTAAGATTGATAAGGCTAACTAAATAAATATATTAACTTTTTTTTATCAAAATAACATTACCATTGAATTCGGGAGGTCGGAAAACATTGGGAGAGGTAATATGGGATGTATTAGAAGTTAGGAAGTATTTTAGAAGTAAAACCAAATTGGAGTGAAATTGGGTAAAAAGGGGAGATAGACACTACTTAGTATTTTGATCATAACTTTATTTTTGGATGTCCAATTGATCTGAAATTTTGACAGAAACTATTAGACATCTAGGGCTACAAAAGTTGATTTCATGAAAAATGTCCAATTCGACCTCTAAATGGGTCAACACTGACCTGGCAGTCGCACCAAAAATCTGTGAACAGTACAAAGGAAACCCGATTTTTTCTGAACAAAAAATATCGGGTTTTGCTCGATTTTCTTGCCCTATAAAAACCTAATGTTGTCCCTTTAGCATTCATTTCACCCCTCCAAACCCTAGGAACCATTTTAGAGGAAGAGAGGAAGATAGAAATACCAATCAAGAGGGATTTATACCTTGTAGAAATCAAAACTTCAAATTCTTCAAGAATACATTCTCCTCCCATTTTCTTCCATTCTTGCTACCCTCTCACCCAAATCTTTTGAAACCCTAGGAGGAGAAGATTAAGAGGAAAAGAAAGGAGAGCAAGAAGGTCTTGAAGCTTGGGTCTTAGCTTGGAATCTTGATTTAAGGTAGGGGATTTTCTCTCAATCTCTCACAGTGAGGCTAGATATATATCTATAGATATATATATGTATATAGATATATGTTTCTTCACTCTCCTTCTCATATATATAATATGAAATACATGATTCTAGTTCTTTTTGTAATAAATGCCATGTTTTGAACAATATGAAGGGTGGGTAACCACCAAAGCTCTATTGATTTTTTTTTTATCTTCAAAGCCCTAGTTTTCAAGAAAAGGGGATTTTCTCCTAATTTCTTCTTTGTCTTTGATTTTAAAACTTTAGTGTTGAATATTGTATAACAAAATGATATAGATTATGATCTCTTGCATATTTTCTTGGATTATTCGATCATATGACAAATGTGAAAACAAAATTGGGGATTTTACTATATTTGGGAAATTGTTGTGAATTGTGAATATTCTTGATTTCCTCATTGTATGGTTGTTGTGATGGACTTGGATTACCTTCGAGAGATGCCGTAGAGTGTTAGAGGTTAGTCTATCCCAATGGGGGGTGAGATGGTTGCCTAATGCTCGTAGTGGATCGTTGTTGTGCTCGCGATCACTATTGTTCACATATACACCGAGAAAAAAGGTTAGTATAGTAGACACCTTGGGAGGATTTCGTCAATGCCGTAGGAGACGGTACACGCCCTTCCTAAAGAGATTTGTGATTGTTGGTTGGAATTGGTGGACTAGGCATGATCATTAGGTAGATTCACGAGAAGCAATCAACATACATGGTACGGGGATGAACAAAAAATACATGGAATCGGGAGTTGGGTCGTTCTTGCCGATGCATTGGTATGGGACAATGCTTAGGGAGAAGCCCTTCTTAAATAGCTTAAATTAGAATTTTGTTTATCGATGCTAAACTCACTTTATTCTTTTAACTGATTATTGCTATTGTTTAAACTTGAGATCTCTTTTAAAATGTCACTGTTTTCATTCCAAACCTATATATATGTTAGTTGTGAAATGAGACCGACCGTGTGCTATGTTTTTCAAACCTTGTTTGAGTTGAGAGGATTTTGCTACAGAGCTTCGTGCTCACCCCCTACAAATAAATTTTTTTTAGTTTTCACACTTGAGGAAGAATTAGGAGCCGAGGAGCCCACCCATTGGAAGACTCCGCTTGACGGGGATGTGGATCCCGAGGTGGACGCTTAGAGCGACACTTTTATTTTGTTCTAGAGTAGATTATGCTTAGAATATCCTTTTAAACTCTAGTTCATTTCTGTTATTTCCGCTGCGTTATATTATTACATTTTGGAGATGTAAAGGCCAAGATTAGACCTATTAATTTGGGATGATAGTGTGGATATGACATATGATGAATGCAAGTTTATTTTATGATGGAAAAATGGACCCGGTGTGGTCAATAGTTATGTATATGTGGACCCGGTGTGGTCAATTGTAATATAATTGTACAGGTTGTGTTTTGGGTAGAGCTCCCCGTACAAAGGAGACTCTGCCCAAATTTTGTTAAAATATAAATGGTTGATGAATGAAACTTTCGTCGTGATGAATTTTACTTAATGCTCTCATACGGTAAATGGTTTTTAGAATGTAATGTCATCCAAGGGGTTTTTGGAGCGTTACAGATTTGGTATCAGAGTCAAGGCTTTAGGTCTTACATGGGAGCTGTAGGTTATGGAGTATCACTAGGGAAGTAGGATTAAGTTGAAGGAAATTGTTGGTCTAATTTTATATGAACCTTATGCTTTAGATTAAATTCATATTTAGGATGTCTTGTACATCAATGAAACTAAATTGTGAATTGATATGCAGGATGGACGGTGAACGGGTACGTGGACGTGGTCGTGGGCGTGGTGGTCAAGCAAATCCACCACCTCTCGACGCCATACAGGGTATTTACCAATGTTTAAGGGAACTCACCACCCTAGTGCAACAACCAGGTGGGAACAACCACCACAATGGTGGAGTTCGTCCTTTAGTCCAAGTACCGGGCAACGGCGATGAGAACCGAAGGATGGTAGCTCTTCGAGAATTTCTACGGCAACACCCACCCACCTTCCAGTGAGCTCCAATCCCTTAGATGCGGATAGATGGATCCGCCAGGTGAAAAAAATTTGTGATGGTATGGGGATCGCCGGGGACCTTCGAGTTGGCTTGGCTACCTATTTGTTGGAAGGGTAGGCCGATTACTGGTGGGAGTCAGTGAAGAAAAGGAGGGACACTAATACGCTCACTTGGGAGTAGTTTGAGCAAAGTTTCAAAGACAAGTATTTTCCAGAGTCTGTCAGAGATAAGATGAGTGCAGACTTTCTAGCCTTGCGGCAGGGCAGTATGACCGTGGCTGAGTATGAGAGGAGGTTCGATGTGCTATCCCGTTATGCTTCAGAGTTCATATCCACCGAGGATAGGAGGGCCAAGCGCTTCGAGCAGGGTTTGAGACCGACCATCAGAGAGAAGCTTGTGGCACTCAGAATCCGAGACTATAGAGATTTGGTTGACAGAGCGGCATTGGTGGAGAGAGACATTGATGACTCTCAGAGGAGATAGAGCTATGCTAGAGGAGGCCCGATCCGTACAGGTGCCAGTAGCAGTGGAGCACCGAGGGCGTTACCATATCGTCGCCCCGATCAAGCGGTGGGCAGAGACCTCTTACAGTCCGAGGAGAGGTGCATGCCCCGACTAGACCAAACACTGACCCTCGTCAATGCTTTGCTTGTGGAGGTGTAGGACACTTCCGAAACAACTGCCCGTCATTTCCACCCAAGGCCAATCAATCAGCCGGACCATCACATGCAAATAGGCCCCCTCCACCACCGAGACCATTGAGAGCTCAAGCCCCCGGTGATGCCAATCCGGGGAGGGTATTTGCCTTAATCCAACCGGAGGAGGATGCTTCCAATGCCGTTGTGGAAGGTATCATTCTTCTCTACAATTCTTGGGCCCGAATCTTATTCGATCCTGGTGTTACTCATTCTTTTATATGTACTGCATATGCTATGAATTTGGGATTGGGTTTCGAGAAGTTAGAACATGCTTTGACTGTTGACTTGCTTACGGGAGAACAGTTGGGTACTAGCCGAGTCTGCAAGGGTTGTGTGCTTCGTATTGGGGAGCACGAATTGATTGTGGATTTGATTGCTTTAGAGATGAGGGGTATGACGTGATTTTTGGGATGAACTTGTTATCCACTTTTCATGCGGTAATGGATTGTTCCCGCAAGCGAATTACATTTCAATTGTGAAACCCATAAAAATTT
>CAUOFW020008773.1:0-15880 GCA_963454935.2 Ilex paraguariensis | reverse complement strand
TGTTTCAGGATAAACACTTTATCCCTCTGTAGTGGATAGATATATGGTGGTGTCCCCGTTATTCCACTAAGGGCACCCCTCCTCCTAAGGTGGCGAGGTGTGACCAATGTTTGACGAGCCCCTCTTAAATGACACCTCCTATGGCATTTTCGCAATCAGTGACTCCTTCAAAGGTGACTGCCACTCCAGAGACTCCCCAAGCGGCCATACGTCTTGCCATCATGCATCGAATCCTCTTGCGGACACTTCTATAGGGGCTGCTACTCAGATCGTCTCCATGCTGGGTGATATGCAAATTGTCAAGGAGTGACTTGGGAGATTTGTGTTTCTAGTAGACATCAATCAGGTTGGTGCTTGGGGCACTGAGGGCATCATTGAAACTATTCTAGAAGGTCTGACCTAGGTAAGGGTTTGATTTCTCCCTTGCTCTTGTCCCTTTCTTGGATACTGACATTCCTTTATTTTCCTTAGGTTTCAGTTGCGTCTATGTGCCTTTTTTCGAGGGCTGTCAAGTTTAGCCAATTGAGCTCAACTGTTAGAGGGGAAAGGCTTGCTCATGAAGTTGTAAAAAAAGAGCTTCTTACTGCTTAAGGGAGGATTGCTGAGCTTGAGGCTGATGACAAGGTTTCCCTGGATGAGCTTATGGTGACCCGTGAGAGGGCTGAGCTCAGAAAGGTTGCTTGCACGAGGGCCAAAGCAAAGCTTGTGACGACCCATGAGAGGGCCACTATACTTAAGGCAGAGGTTGTGGTGACCCGCAAGTAGGCTGCTAAGCTGGAGGTAGATGGTGAGGCTGCCCGCTTGAGAGTGGAAGCAGAGTTGAAGGCAGTTCGAGAGAGAGTTTCCCGGGCTGAGGTGGATCTGTGATTGGTTCATGAGAAGGCCACAAAGGCCGAGGCTGATTCAGAGAGTGGCTTGCATATGCTTTCATTAATGGCTATGAGGAGCTTCGGGGAAAGATTTCTATTGCTTTCTCAGATATTGACTTTTCAGGCTTTGTGCCGTATGAGACGTCTGATGATGATGCTGGTGATTTTTATGATGAATAGGATGAGGATGAGGAGGATGGTGACCATTAGAGTAGTTAGAGTGCTGGGTAATTTTGACTCTTTTTTTTTTTTTGGTAGAAAGGCAGTGCGTAGCCTACTTTTGTAAAAGTGGTTTCTTACCATTGATGTTCACTTGAAATAGAATGCAAGGAACTTTTTGAAGTAAACTTAGAAAATTTTATTTGATGATTGTTCATGCCAAGCAATGGTGGGTAATTACCCAAAAAAGATACAAGAAAAAATAAAATCAAGCCCTTCAGCTTTATTATCTCTACCCTCCCTTAAGTGTTATTGATAGTTCCTCTTCAAATGCTCGGCATTCTATGGATGGTGTAAGATTTTTCCTTCAAAATTCTGGATCCTATAGGTGTCTGGCCTCACTATTTCTATTATGATGTAGGGTCTTTCCCAGTTTGGTCCAAGCTTCCTTTCCCACGAATCCTTTGTGGTGAGGATCACTTTCTTAAAAACTAAGTCTCCTGATAGGAAGGAACGAGGCTTTACCCTCGAGTTGTAGAATCTTGCCATACGGCGCTTATACTTCGCATATCGGATCATGGCCATTTTTCTTCACTCCTCTACCAAGTCGAGGTTGATACAAAATCCTTCCTCGTTGGTGATGGGGTTGTGATGTTGGACCCTTAGGGAATATATCCCAATCTCCACAGGTATAACTGCTTCAGCTCCAATGACGAGTGAGAAGGGAGTTTTTCCAATTGGGGCTCTTCCTGTCATTCGATACGCCTATAATACACCCGAGAGTTTGCCTACCCATAGACCCTTTGCTCTTTCTAGCCTCGTTTTTAGATTGCATAGTACTGTTCTAACTGTGACCTTTGCCTGTTTGTTTGCCTGTGGGTGCGCCGGGCTAGAATGAGGTTGTTTTATCCGAAGGTCGGCTCAAAACGAGTTCAGGAGTCTATTGTCGAATTGCTTGGTGTTGTCATTGACTATGGCGTGGGGTACTTCAAAGAGATAAACTAGGTTCTTCTAGATGAAGTTCTTGACCTGTGTCTATTATCTTCGCTAAGGGTTCGGTCTCTGCCCATTTTGTGAAATAGTCAATGACTACTACCACAAACTTGCACAACCTTCTGCTTAGAGGTAGGGGGCCAGAATGTCGATGTCGCACTTGGAAAAGGGGCATGGACTTATGATAGCTGTCAATTCCTCTGATGGGTACCTAGGCATAGTTGCGAAACGTAGACACTTGATGCATTTCCTGGTGAACTTTTGTGCATCCCTAACCATGCTAGGCCAGAAATAACCCTGCCTGAGTGTCTTGTGGGCTAGGGAGTGTCTTCCAGAGTAGTTTCTACAAACTCATTCATGAATCTCTCGTAGGGAATAGTTAGCTTCCTTTGGGAAAAGGCAGCGTGGTAGTGGTAGGGAGTAACCCTTTTTGTACAGGATGTCCTGTAAGATGGTGAACTTGGAGGCTCTCATTCTAAGTTTCTTGGCTTCCAACGGGTTATCTGGTAATGTGCCTTCCTGAAGGTACGCTCTAATTGGGGCAATCCAGTTTGACTCGGTAGATATGTAGTTGACGTTGTTGGCTTTCTTGTCTAGCTTACTTGGTTCAAACTGGTGACTGATGAATTCTAGTGTTGGTGGGGCTTCTGAGGATGAGGCGAGCCTGGGTAGCGTATCTGCAGTGATATTGTCTTCCCTCTGGATGTGATGGATTTGAAAGCAGTGGAACTTAGTCAACAAGGCTTGCATTATAGTAAGGTACTCCCCCACTAAAGATGTCGAGGTGTTGGGCCTCTATTTCAACTTCTAACTTTAGGCCAGAGAGGAGGGCTTCGTATTCTACTTCATTGTTGGAGGCTGCAAAGTGAAGTTTTATGACATACTTGATTGAAGTGTCGTCGGGCTAATTAGTATCACGCCGACTCCACCTACTTCCCTGGGTGACGTGCTATCAACATAAAGCTTCCAGGGAGGTGGCAGAGAAGGAGCTTTAGAGGCCTTGGTGGGCACCTATCTTGGACACCAGGATGCCTGGGCGCAGTTTGTTTTGGGCGCCAAGACTAGGTGCCTGGGTGGCTAAGGCATTTGTCTGGGGCACCTGGGTCTCTGGCTGGAATGCTGATGAGGTTTCCTAGATGTCTTGTGGAGATACCAAAGGTTCTCTGCACTCCTCTTCCACTGGTGTAAGCTTGACAATGAAGTCTGCCAAATCTTGTGCTTTGATGGCTGCTCTTGGTTGGTACTGCATATCGAACTCACCTAGCTCAACTACCCACTTTAGGAGCCTTCCAGAAACATATGGCTTTCCCAGGATTCTTTTCAGAGGCTAATCCATGACGACAACAATAGTGTGACTTTGGAAGTAGTGTCGAAGACGCCTCGCTGTTGAGATTAGGGCGAGTGCTAACTTTTCTAGCTCCAAATATCTTATTTCTACTCCTCGATATATTCTGCTCACGTAATACGTAGGCTTTTGCACTCCTTCGTTGTCTCTGATAAGGACAGAGATAACCACTGATGGGGAAGCGGAGAGGTACAATTACAAAGTTTCACCTAGCGTGACATATGAGAGAAGCGGGGGCATAGCCAAATAAGCTTTTAATTTATGAAAGGCTTCCTCTGCGTCAGGTCCCCACTCTAAGGCTTTCTGAAGAATTTTAAAGAAGGGTAAGTACTTATCTGCAGACTTGAAAACAAATCTGTTGAGGGATGCAATTCTTCAATTGAGGCACTGGAGCTCCTTAGTTGTGGTGGGTGATCTCATATCTAGGATGACTTTCATCTTTTTGGGATTCGCCTCAATTCCCATTTGGTTGATCATGATGCCCAAGAACTTATCTGATCCAATGCCAAATGCGCACTTCTTAGGGTTCAGCTTTATGTGGTATGACCTCAAAACATTGAATATTTCCTGAAGGTGGTTTACGTAGTCTGTTGCGGTGGGCACCAACATGTCGTTCACATACATCTCCATTGTTCTCCTGTTCTGAGACTGAAACATCTTGTTCGCCAGTTGTTGGTATGTGACTCCTGCATTTTTCAATCCAAATGGCATGACCCTGTAGTAGTAGGTTCCCTTTTGAATGAAAAATGATGTCATCTCCTGGTCTGGGGGATGCATGCAGATCTGGTTATACCCAGATTATACGTCTAGGAAAGTGAGTAGTTCGTTGCCTGTGGTGGCGTCGATGAGAATGTCGATTCGTGGCAAGGGGTAGCTGTCACGCCTTGTTGAGTTCGGTAAAGTCGACGCAAAGCTGCTATTTTTCATTGGCTTTGGTCACCATCACTACATTTGACAGCCAAACTGGATAGACAACTTCTTTAATTGCCCCTTTTCTATTAGCTTTCCCACTTCTTTGTCCATTCCCTACGCTTTCTCAGTGGAGACGCTCTTCAACTTTTGGCTAGCGGGCTTGTAATGAGGGTCAACATTGAGGTGGTGTATGGCAACCTCAGGGTCGATACCCTCGAGGTCCTCGTGCAACCATGTGAACACGTCCATATTGAGCCTAAAAAAATTTGTGAGCTGTTGGGCTAGATCCTCAGGAAAGGAGGAGCCAATGTACACCCTTTTATCTGGAAACTTCTCATCTAGGACCACTGGTGTGAGCTCCCCCACTGGTTCTCCTCTCTCCAATGCGACATCATCTCTAGGGTCGAACACCTCCACTTGTAGGCCTTGTTGTGGCTTCTTGGTCTTCATGCAGGAGACGTAGCATTCTCTTGCAGTAACCTGATCTCCCTAGACCTCTCTGATTTCATTTGGAGTTGAAAAACGAAGGATAAAATAATAAGTGAAGGACACGACTCTTAGGGAGTTAAGAGCGGGTTGCCCTAGGATAACGTTGTAGGCAGATGGACAGTTTATCACCAAGAAATTTACCATGACCGTGGAGCTTCGGGGTGCAATGTCGGCCATGACTAGCAAGGTGATTGATCCTAGGGGATATACTTTCTCTTTTTTTCTCTTTTTAAATTTTTTATTTGTGTAGATTTGATATTTTCTTTCAAGATTAATTGCATGTACAATACTATCTATATCTACACTACTAATAAAAGTGGTTTAAATGAAAAAAATTTGATTTCTTTATTTATCCTTAAATAATTCTATAATGTTTACTTTATCTTTTTTGAAGTGGCTTAAGAGAAAAATATTTGATTCCCTTATTTATCCTTAAAAAATCCTATAATGTCTATTTTGCCTTTTTTTAAAAGAATTTTTATTTTTTTATTAGTTTTATTAATAAAATTAATAAATTTATTGTTTGACTTTTGCTTATCTTCCTTCCAAATAATATAAATTCGATCCAAATTTGATTTGAATAATGTGATTTAAATTCAATTCAATTATCCAACGAATTTTGATTTTCACAGTATATATATGAGTCTGTTAAAATATATATCCTTTATGATCCAAATTAGTTGATTAGAGACAATTTTTACATTTAACATATAAATTTTTGCTCAATTTTATTAAATAATCACTAAATTACAGAATATGTTTATAAATATTAATAGATACGTATTGTATATCCAAATTTACTAAAACAAAATATTTTAATATTTATATTATAAAATAGGGTGGCTTCGGTCCCAAATAAATTAATCTAACGGCCAAGAAGTTTCAGATGCCTTCTCTCTCTCTCTCTCTCTCTGTTAGGCCGCAATCCCTCCAGTGACACCGCCACCCACCCGCCTCCCGGGTATCTCTCTCTCTCTTTCACACGGACAACCCCCACCCCCACCACTACTTCACCATCGCCCCAGCAACACCGCCACCCATCCACACACACACACCCCCCCTCTGCTTCACCATCGCCCCAGCGACACCGCTTCCCACCCACACATACACATCCACCTCTGCTTCATCATCGCCCCAGCGACACCGCTTCCCACCCACACATACACATCCACCTCTGCTTCACCATCGCCCTGGCAACACTGCCTCCCAGGTATCTCACACACACACATGTCCGAACCACCACTCCTACCCTCTTTGTGCAACCCACCCCCACCAAAAATACCCATCCACACACACACACTCACTGTGTTTTTTTTTGAAAGTTATTGTCAAGTGTTAGTTTCTCAAAACACTGAATTGAAGTCTAATGGTAAGAAGCTGAAGGGAAATGTGAAAGGTAAGGGAGTAGTGAGAAGGGCGGGACTAGGACTTCGCCAAGGTTGGCGGGACGTGGGTCGAGGTAGAGGTGTTTGATAAATTGTCTCATTGAATGTCATAGGGCTTTTTACTTTATGTTTTCTATTTTTGTTTGTTTGTTTTTCTTTATAAGTGTAGTTTAGCTTTCATATGTGTTGTCTGAATTCATGTTTACCTTTCCAATTTGAACTTATGGAAGATCAATTATGCAAGAACAGTTCATGAAAAATATCTAGCTGTTTTCATTTTCGTATTTTTTTGTGTGCCGATGTGATTGATTGATTGTGTTTTTTCATAAATTTTGGATGTGCATAATTATGCTCGAGCTACATTTGTCGAATGGGTTACAGTTGGCGTTGTTGTTACTACTTGTCTTTTTGTATTGGTGTCAATATGATGTCACAAATTCATGTGCATAATTATGCTCAAGCTACATTTGTTGAATGGGTCAGGACTTGATCTTACAATTGGCATTATCGTTTGAGCGACGTTGAGATTTATATGATTGATAAAATTGGTAGGATGTTTTGAGAAATTTAGTTTGGCCTTCTACAATCTCCTTCATCACCAATGCTTCACAAAAATATGGATGGATTCGCATCTCCTCCTCTCTTAGATTTCTCTCTTTCTCTTTCTGAAGACCAAGTTCAAGGGAGAGTTTTTGATTTTATGTCATTGCTTGGTGGCATAAAATCAAAACCTTGAACCCAATCTATGCAGATGTCAATTTGAGTTATGGTGAAAGGGCCTTCTATGATGCCACAAACACTTTTCATTCTCTCTTCGAGTCTCCATCCCTTCTCATGGGTCTAAGTTATTCACAAAATTGGATCACATAATTGTTCTTTGATTTGTTCTTCCCCCCCCCCCCCCCCCCCCTATTATCCTCTCCCTTTTGGGTGAGAGTGGATGTACATTTGTAACAGTAAAGGGGGCTTTATATTCCAGATATAGGAAAATCTTTGTTTTGACATGTTCATCATACATGTAGTATCATTTCCTTTTCATTATGGTCATGTCTTCATTTTTGTTTACCAATTTTCCAAGAAAGTTTGAATTGCATCTTTGTTTATAACTACTTAAGCTGTCCGTTTGTGGAGCTTTGTTTGTATTATGTAGTGCTTTTGTGTGCGGGTTTTTTTGTGTTATTGGAAGAGACATTTTATTTGCAATTTGTTGTCTTGCAATTATGTTTTCCACTTGGTGAGTTTACCAACTATGCTTCCCTTATGAATCGGTCAACCATATTCGCTAACAAAAATTTTTGGCTGAATATTTTAGGATCAATTTATAGTCTATGTGGTGGTTTTTCTATGTCAACTAGACATTTTGGTGTTAATATCACTGAAGGTACCTACTTTGGTTCACTTTCACTTGAAAGATCTCATCTTCGTCTTTATTTTTGGTTCTTGAAAATTTTTAAATTTTGGTGAGTTAGATTTTATTAGTTCAAGATCGCATTTTTTTTTGAGCAAGTGTTTATGATTACTTTATTTTTCGTGCTTTTTTTGATAGAGATATTAAGATGCATCAAGGTACTTGGAGAATAAAAAAATGTTGTATCTTGGTGAGCGGTAGAAATTTACTATGAGTGGCCTTTTTTGGCAATCTAAAATGGTAAATACTTAATCTCCTTTCCTACCCTATCCACACTGCCACACCCAAACTACTAATTTTTAAGTGTTTCCATATTTACCTATGGTGTCTTTAGCAAAATCCGTTCTCCCTTCTCTTTGGGATTGAATATTGATAGTTTTGTCATTGTTTGGGTCTTAGATGTTGATTGAGCGCCATACTTTATGGGTTGAGACAGTGATGCAATGTTGTTTGAGCGCTAATTTTGTCTTATATTCTTTAGTTTGTCTTTCATATTTTTTTATTACTATTTTGTTTCACACTGTAGTTGAAAAACTTTATGGCAGAATCTGTGGTGGAGTTGAGGAATTTTGGTAACAGGTATTTTCGCCACAAATGAGGCGAGGTCATCCTAGATTTCCTTTCTTTTCATATCTCAAAGAATCAATAATAAGAAGAAGATCTTGCTTTAATCTTGCAAGATTTTAGGACTTTACGTATTTTTAACTAGGGAAGGAACTCTTGGTGGAGGCCAACTGCTCATTGGGTTTCACGATACCAGTGAAGTGGCATGAGCCATTTTTGGCTCCCACGTTATTGGGTGGTGTTTTATATTTTGTTAGTGAGTAATCCTACGTAGACATAAAAATTTAACATAATTTGCTAGCATATTGATGTGACTTTAGTGGAACTATTGAATCAACGTCAAGTTCTAATGCTTGATGAGGCTCACAATCAATTCAAAGTCTATAGTGAATCAGGTCTGCAAATTAAGTCAATAAATTATGTCTCAATAGCATTGCTCTTTGGAGTTCAAAAAATTAATGCATTAATTGATGCTTTTTTTTTTTGGATTGAATTAATTGATGCTCAAAGTGTTCAAATGTTGAATCCCTTGGTTTGTGGTCCGGTGAAAATAAAAATATTTTTAAAATTTTAGTGTTTTATATAATGTTCCACATGGTTTTGGGTTGAATTTTTTGGAAATTAGATGTTTTGTTTTAGAAAGTGCTTGTTTAGAGTTTCTAAATTTCTAGAAGTATAACATGATTGATGGTGATTGATTTAGTTTTTTATTGTGTTGAGCGTGTTTTTTTTGTTTTTTTTGTTGGGCAATGTTTTCAGGCACTAGTCCATCGCTAACCAAAAAAAAAAAAAAAATCACCCATTAGAAAAAACATTGAGGCACGGGTTCATCACTACATTAAAATCAACTAAATACTATTTACTTCCACCAACGTCTTGATAGCTATATACCAAAAATGGACCTGTGATTTTGTTGTTAAATGTCAATTTTCTTGTATATTTAATGGTGTATTGCAATTTAGCGGGCTGTTCAATTCTGTGGTTTTTGTTTATGCTTGAGTTTGTTGTTTGGCTTTATTATAACCTTGAGTTCATTTTGTTTGTGGGGGTGAATCAATAAAGAAAGAAAGAAAGAAATGATATAAATAATATTTTGTTGAGCATGTATATAACGTGTGGGTGTATTAAAGATGTAATTTAGGTGTTTAGTGATTTGGTTGAATCTAATGTATGCCTATGTTCAATGTTTTGTTTTTTGATCTCCACATTAATATTTTCTAATTATACAATGTTTTCAGGCACAAATTATCACTAATATTTAATAAGAGAACAAGTGCCACTTTATGTTACCATCGGCAGTGTCACTTTGTGTAGCCGTCTATTAACAAGGGAGCAAGTGAACAAGGGAGTCTTATAAAATTCAATAACCATCTTGAAAAATTTGTGTAATAATTTCAATTTCAATATAATTAAAGAAGTTTTTCTCAATATATCTGAAGAAAGATAAGAAAGAGTTTGAACATGATTTCTTGAAGGGGTGTTCACTCTACTCTACGGATAAGAATTATAGTATTTAATCTTGCTATGCGATATTTTGCGAAAGAATTTTGTTTTGGTCTATTCTACCCGATCAAGTATACTATTCGTACTCAAATTTTGTCCAAAACAATTGGGTAAGAAATCGGGTAAACAAATATTTTTTAGTTATTAATTTTTGTATAATTTTAGCAATTTGATTAAGTAACCTACACTAATTAACTAACATAATAAACCAATAATACTAAAAAAAAATATAATAAATTTGATAATACATAAATAATATAATAAAATACAAGAAGAAAATTATAAAAATCAATACATCGTATAGAAGAAAGCCAAAAATATTAATAAAACATTAAAGTTTTTAGATTTTTGGATTTTAATTTTTAGGGATTAATATATATATATATATATATATATATATATATATATATATATATATATATTATTTTCAAAATATTAATACATATATATATTAGTCATAACCCGTGCTTGAAGGCACGATAATTTGAGCACCCAAAAACTCAATTTAACTATATTAATTTTTTTTAACATGTGTATACTATCGTATATGAATAATGCTTGAAATAAAAATTATATTAATTACAAATTAATCAAATATTAAATGATTAAATATATTATAGAAATGAGTGATGTGATTTTTTAGGGAAAAATGTATAAATAATTAAATATATGATAGAAATGAGTGATTTGATATTTTTAGGGAGAAGATATGTAAGAAATAAAAATTCAAGTTGTTATCTGTTTTACTATATATGTGTTTTATTATATATATATATATATATATATATATATATATATATATGTGGGTAGGGTAGGGTAGAAATATGAAAATTTTGTAAGTATTTCGTTTTCTTACCCGATTTTTTGTGGAATACCAAAAGATCTTTTATTGGCTTTCTCGATTCTTTCAGGTAGCCAATTAATAAGGTCAGATAGGGTAGGATAAGTAGGAACTGAATTTGGGGGTAATCAAAAATTTGAACACTCCTATTTGAAAACATGTGAGAGGGATTCAACAACCAAATATTATTTAAGTTTACTTAATTGGGAGCGAAGAAATTTAACTGAAATGTGAGAGATCATTAAAGTGGATAAAGGTGCATGAATTGGTGGGGGCAAATCTGAAAATATAACAATTTTGAGTGGGAAAACTACAAAAAGTAACATTTATCAAAAGTGACTCGCCGGTGGGTAGAAGCAAATGTTCTTGTATGAACCAAGGGTAGACAGAGATAATGTGTACATGTTCAAGAATAGAT
The DNA here is from genome assembly GCA_963454935.2 of Ilex paraguariensis. Taxonomy (NCBI): domain Eukaryota; kingdom Viridiplantae; phylum Streptophyta; class Magnoliopsida; order Aquifoliales; family Aquifoliaceae; genus Ilex; species Ilex paraguariensis. The sequence continues at coordinate 4,994 of CAUOFW020008773.1, read as the reverse complement.
AAACACAAAATTATGGTATGTCCATTAAGTAAAGAGAAATTACCAAAATGTCCTTACCAAACCTCCATTCTAAATGTACGACATATTTTTCACCTATAGATAAAAAAGTTTCATTAAGAGCGAAAAATACAAATAGGGTAAAATAGGGTACTGGTAAAGAGGTATTCTCTTGACATCTTTTTTGAGAAAATCAAGGGTGACCAAATAGACTATACCAAGTCGGTTACAACATTAAGTTTATCCAGTAGTCGAGAAATCAAATATTGGTCTAGAGGGAGAAGAAAAAAAAGGCTTCGGAGGGATTTTCAAAGAGTCTAAACTTCCCTCTAACATTTCGACAACTCTAGTCATTGATGGCCTGTTTGAGGGATCATTCTGTATGCACCACAAGCCAACTATTATCATCTTTTTGGCACTTAAATGTTCGCCATCGTTCATAATGACATCCAATCCCAGTTCTTCATCTACTTCAAGTTCTTTGTAAATCCAATCTGGAAAGTATATTTCACTGGTTCTATCAACATTTTCTTGAATGTTTTTTCTCCCTCCTACCATCTCTAGAATCATCATTCCATAGCTATAAACATCGGATTTATGAGAGACTCCTCCAAAGTTTCTGCAAAATACTTCTGGAGCAATGTACCCAATTGTCCCTCTAGCAATCAACATCGATACAATGCTCTCTTTCTTGAGGCATAGTTTAGCAAGGCCAAAGTCCGAGATCTTTGGACAGAAATCTTCATCTAGAAGAATGTTATGAGGCTTTATATCGAAATGCAAGATTCGAGTGTTACAACCACGGTGTAAATACTCTAAGCCTCGCGCAATTCCTATTGCAATTTTGTACATTTTCTCCAACCCCAATTGGCAATCTATCGAGGAATTTCCATCGGATATGAATTTCTCAAGCGATCCATTAGGCATGAACTCATAAATAAGAGCTCTTTTGTGGCCCTCGAAACAAAATCCAAGGAGAGAGACAATGTTAACATGGGAAGTCTTACTAATACTTGCGACCTCATTTATAAATTCTTCTCCACAGCCTTTTGATTTGTTTAAAACCTTCACTGCAACCAGCCTGCCATCTTGTAACTTTCCTCTGTACACACAACCATAGCCTCCTTGGCCTAGTTTAACTTTGAAGGAGTTGGTCATCTTCTTAATGTCCGAATAACAGAACCTTTTTGGAGCCATGGAACCGTAATTCTTTAAAAAGGTTTCAACATTTTGGTTTTCCTCAGTCTTCTTCCTCCATAAGACCATTAGTTTACCTCGTGTGAATTTCTTTCTGAAGTAGATGAATGTAGCTACCAAAATGACAATTCCAACAGCAAAAGCAACTGCAGTCAATGAAAGAAAAACTTCTTGAAGGCTGAAATTGATTACTACTTTCACTTTTTCTCATAAATACTTAATTATCTTAGATCACGTGCATGACATTTGATGAATAAATTGGGACACATTGCTAGCATTTAAAAGAATTCAAGATGTAATGTGAGACTTTTAGTGTTTGTGGAAGTATCGTAAAGATTTAAAAAACATTGCCTATTGGAGCTTTTATGACCAGATCTCTTGGGCTTTATGCAATACAACCACTTACTATTAGAACAATCACAACAAAACGGGTTTTTCCAAGTTACCATGATGTTTTAACCCAAGACCTTCTCTGTCACAATTTTCCCAAGTTACCACAGGGCGGCCCAATCTAATTTGGGGCTAAGTGAAAATGTTATACCATATTCTATAAATATTTATTCAGTAATAATAGTAATATTAAATACTTATTAAAATATATTTATTTAAAAATTATTTGTTTTGTGTTTTGAGATATAACATACTAATTCAAAATTTTAATTTTAATTTTACAAATAAAAATTGTGTTAATCGAAGTCAAATATAAAGATCAAATACAATAATACATACTATTTGTTTAAGATAAAAGAGAAACATAATTAAAAATTAGGTTGACTAGTAAAATAATTTTTTTATAAATGTATATAAAAATAGAAATTTATACAAGTTGAGTAGTCCTAAAATAAATGAGATATTCTTAGATATCATTGAGAAAAAGAGCAATTTTTAAATAAAATGTTTTATTAAGACAACTATGGTTAATTAATTTAAAATAGCTAGTGTATTACTTCTACTCACTTTATTTTGTAGTCATCTTGTGCATAGTAAACAAAGTTATTAAAAAATGACTTCAAATTTAACTTATACAAATATAAAATTATTATTCGTATCTATTATACGATAAACAATTGATTTTAATAATAAAACTACAAAGTGATAATACATATAATATAAATATCGGGTAAGATAAAAAAAATAAGTTGAACTTTAGGACCCTAAATTTTTTTAAAAGAGATTATAAAAATTTTATAATAATATTAGTTGCACTTAATTTGAGAACTAAGTACATTAGATAAATAGTGAATTTTGTTTAAACTTAGCATTTACTATTAATTCAATAATTAAAATATATTAAGTATTTAAATTATATTCTAAAATAATAATTATTTATTTTATTTTGGGACCCAAATTTATCTTTTAATTTGGGGCCTAGGCAATGAATTAAGTGGCCTAAAGGTTGGGCCGGCGCTTAGTTACCGTTGTTAACACGAAATGGTGGTTAATCCAACTCTTTGATACAAATAACTTCTTAAAACAGAGTTTTGGACAGAAAAGTTTTGTGAAAATTTTTCAAATTCAAATATTACCAAACCTCTTCAATAGTTCTTCAATTATATTATCATTTTAAGACTACATCACTCGATTTGGGAATAATCAAAACTGTTCAAACACCTCTACATTTGCAAGTGCACGGTTGTAGAGAAGGGATAGCTGTATCCTGGAGGTTAAAATAACCTGCTGCGTCGGATTTGTATTCAGAAAGGTGAAAATCTACTCTTAAGGGTATTAACTATCCGCAACTATATTTGAAACATAGAGAAGAAATTATACTCATATTCCACAAACCTTTGAACAGACAGAAATAGACTTCCCTTCGTCATAGAAATTAAATGGAGAGGAAAAAGTGACAAACCTAGAGAAATCAGAACACATGTTTAAACAATAAGAAAAATGGGAGGAAAGTTTAATCAACTTGGAAGTATGATACATCCTCATGCGTAAACGTATAAATTCAAGAGAAATATTACCTATGAGTAGGATGAGTTTTAATTTACTTTTTCCTGCAATAGAAGTCAATCAGAAGAAGAAAGTTAGTCCAAGCACAGATAAAATCAATGTAATGAACTTTGCATTTAACACCCTAAAACCACAACAAAGTAACATTTAAAAACTGTCCAATTACACAACAAATCCAAAAGGGTCAAAATTTTACAGAGAAAGAGAAGATGTTCAATCCTGTTCTGCATCATACCTTGGCCTTTGTCACAGTGGAATTCGTTACCGCTGACAGTTTTACACAGCCCTCCAGCAAGGTTACACTCAGAACACTGCTCGGACACATGTAATTGAAGAGAGAACTCACCAGTAATTAGTCCAAAGAGGTTATTGGGATCTAAATCCCCGTTGAAGTTTGCCTCATTAAGTGGAAGCTGTATAACTGAACAATAAGATGGAAGATTCCTCGGAGTCATACGGCGATTATAAGGATGTGTGTAGTGGATGGAGAAATCAGGGCAGTCGTAAGATTGGTAACTACTGTTGAAATATTCATCTTTCTTCTGAGCAAATTCAGGATTTTTGGTGCATTTGAACAATGTGTAATTGGGAGAGAATGTATAGGAAATAGAAGGAGTGCTGGGAAGACTATTATTATAGAAAGAATCACAATTGCGATTCTCTAAGAGATGCTTAAGCTGTCGGTCAAGCACCAAAACGGCATCATTCTGCAACATTTTTATAGCTTCATACCACCGTCCATTTGTTTCCAGTTGGACCTTTGGAGTTGGCCTTGAATCACAGTCCATCGTGCACAATCCGCACTCGGGCCGCGACATACTGGTGAAAGGGAAGCCCATCACACCGAGAGACTCACACGCGAATGACACTGGGCAGTCATGGTGGGTTTGCTTTCTTTCTTGAGCATTGTTAAGAACCACTAGACGAGAGAGAATGAAGAAAATCAAGAAAGAAGACAGAGCCATTCTGAAATCCCAGTAAAACAAAACCCAAGATAACAAACCACAACAATCACAAAGAACAATTCAGCTCTCTCTTCTTCTTTTTTTTTAATGTTCTTTCATAATTATATTTAGATGTTTGATGTTTTAAACACGGCAGTTGACTAAGAAATTTGGGTATGGAAGACTTGTAGAAGCAGAGTTAGGAGAACCATGTGGGGTTCTGATGAAAATATCAGCACACATTCATTGGCCATCCTTCTCAGAAAAGTTGACAAAGACAACAAATAGGGTCCATATGGAGTCTCTTGAAGTATAAATACAAAAAACTTTACACTCTAGAGATCAAAATAACACGGATTGAATATTTTAAAGACTAAATTAATAAAATTGATATAATGAGAACTAAATTTATAAAAAATATGTACTTTAAGGGCTAAAAATCCTTTATTCGTATTTGATATTACAAAGGAAGCATTTATAATCTTAATTATCAATTGATAGGTCACTGAAGTAGATAGCAATCATAGATGAGAGAATGGCATTTCAAAGCAACATTAACGATCAGTAGCAGTAGAACCTTCACCTTAAACTCGCTGAGAGAAATATCCTTGCCATTGATTTTTGCATAAAGCATAAAAATATTATTAGTACAAAGCAATTTTACATGGTGGCACAATACAAAATTGAAATATTTTGGACTAATAATATTAGGAAACAAAATTAGAATTAGAATTTGAAAAAAGAAAACATAATAATTAACAATAAAAATCTTATGATACCATGTAACCCAACTGGAATCAAATTTGAAACCTAAAAACTATTGTACATACCAATCAACAGGAGACATAAATTCACTGTAAAAGTTGTGTGTGTGTGTGTGAGAGAGAGAGAGAGAGAGTG
>CAUOFW020008772.1:0-15883 GCA_963454935.2 Ilex paraguariensis | reverse complement strand
TATATATATATATATATATATAGACACCAATATAATAAATCCAACACTATCTAGTTGAATAAGAATATAAAACTCATAAAAGAAATAATCAATCCATATCTTTAATGGAATCAACCCATTTTTTTTTTTTCCTCCTTCCTTCTCTTTCTTTTTCTTTCTCCCTTAAGCCGCCTCTTTCTTTCTTTATTTCTTCCTCTTTTTTGACTGCTTACATATATATTTATACAAATTAAAAGGAACCCTACAGTAACCCTACAATTCCTCATTCCTTGATAACACTAATATCCCATTTTTTAAAAAATATCACAAATTGACCTAAAAACTAATATTATATATATTTTAAATTTGGGATATTACATGACGTTTGAAAATAAATTAATTTTTAGTTTTACCATTTTACTCTTTAATTTGAAAATATTTATAAAATATGTCATAACATAAATAATAATCACTATTATTATATTGTAGTCTACATTTAACAAATGTTTGATCAAAATAAATAAATAAATAAATAACATTTGAATAACACAATAAATGAACAATAATAAATTGAATAACATAACAAGTGAACAATAACCTCTGATAAAAAAAAGAATAATAAATAATAAATAATCAAATAATATTGAAAAAATACAATAAATTAGATTTCATTAACAATATGTGTGTGTGCAGTCCTTGTGTGTAAGTATGTGTGTGTGCAATGCATATGTCTGTGTGTAATCGTGTGTGTGTAGTGCGTGCATTTGTGTGTAATTATAATTATGTACGTATATTTTTGTTACAGAAGACAAGAGAAAGAAAAAAAAAAAGATCAACAAAGAGAATATATAAGTTAGGGGTTTTGGAGAGAAGACTAATTAGAGTTTTAATAGGATTGTAAAATATTTTGGGGTATAATTATCATAGTGTAAATATTATTAAAAAATAATTTTGCTGAGCGCTTTCAACTTTCAGAATTAAGTAAAAGATCTTCTACTTATTATTGTAGCTTATTTTTAAAAAACACTTAACATATTAAAATAGTTTATATTTTAGTTATCAAACGGACTTAATTAATAAATGTTGAATACATTCATTTTAAATATTGAATTTGGGTTAACAAGCATACCTAAGTTATCCTCCTAATTTCGAGTTAGAACAAACATGTTCGTGTCAAAAAGCATGTCTTGCAAGTACACCAAGTTTTATTTCATGCCTATAGTACTTCTGCTGGCTTTCTTATTACAAAACTTTCAGTAGCAAATTTGCTCAATTGCTTGTGCGTCCTCCCTCTTCCGTCAATTTCTTTGGGTTTCATTTTTGCGAACACAACTTTTGAAGGGAAGTTGAAGTCAGAGATGGAGACGGAGACGAATGTTTTATCTCTTTTCCAGTGCAATGACTATATCAAAATACTTTGCCTTCTCCACATCTAGTTCTTCATCCACACACTCCCCAAACCTCTCAAACAGATTATCAATTATAGAGTCACCAAAATGACTAGAAAACATAGGCACCACAACAGCTCTTATGCTTTTGGCCACAATTCTCCCAATGTTGTCATTACCAAAGGTCTTGTGTTTGTCTTCAAAGACTTCTAGCTTGTCAAGTGTAAAGGACCCCTCTCCTTCAATTATATCTTTTACTTCATCCTTGTAGGGCGTATAGAAAGGCATATTGAATGAATCAATGTCTTCCTCTTGAACGAGCCCCTGATATCGAAGAAAATGATGCTTAAGATACCAAATTTTAGCAATTAGAAAGAGGGGAGGGGAGGGGAGGGGGGGAGGGAACAGAATTCGATTGCTAGTTTAACCTCAGGCACCATATCGAGAGGTGATTTCGTTAGCAGTTCCCAAACAAAGCAACAATCGTCCCAGGTGGGATCTACAATGCTCCTACAGATGAATATTAGAAGCAAACGCCCACCGGGTATTTTTTCCTTAAGAGCGTAACTACAGAAACCTTGAGAAGTCCCTCTGGAATTGCTTTGAATATGCCTCAAATACATCAAGAGGACTTGTCTTGGCATTGTATATGTTCCCTTTGTTATTCTCCAGTCCTTCAGGCACCTGTTATGTTACGGTACATTACACTTTGATCCTTTAACTATAGATACTTCAATTATTCCACATTACCCAAACACAAACGTCTACTAACATTTTGGATGGAAACTACCAATGTGTCGGGACAAAGTGATAAAATCACAATAGTTAGGGAGACAAAATGAAACAACTTTCTGTCAAATTTGTAATAGATGTTAATAATTGGGGTAATTTGAAACTAATCACATTATGATTAGGGCTCTGTAAAAGATATGATGACTGAATCATTATGATTGAAGATGATGCTAACCTGAGAGAGCCAATGAAGACTGTAAGAGGAATGAACAAATTGCAGACTCTATTGGGAAAAACCTTCTATTGAAGGAGCCTGGCACTCCCGATACAAAACAAGGTGCTAACTGATCATCGTCTTCTCCTTTCTCTCTCTTGAGCTTGTTGTAAAATGGTGGCAAGGATTTGAAAACAGAGTTGAAATCATTCTCTGGAAGATCATTTGAGGAGATTTGAATCTCAGATGGTTGGCTACTGTTGTTGTGGGTGGATAATAACCCTTGAATGGTTTCAATAATATTGGAGATGACTAAAAAGGTGTTTGATCATGAAGAACAACCCAAGTCTGCCATTTTGAAACACTTGGGAAAGCCAACTTTGAACATAGCTTTGATTGTATCGTCTAGAAAAGGTTGCACCTTTAATATCATTGTTCTCTGTAAGATAGATTTTGTTAATTTTTTTTTCAAATGGGATATATAGAATGCATGTATTGATGAAATCCAATGCTTTTGTCTGTCTGTCTGTGAGAGAGAGAGTGACTTGAACAGTTGAGTTATTGGCATAGCTAGTGTCTCCTTTGCCAACATCCAGGTGTAGAAAGCTTTTGATAAATAGAATGCATGCATGTATTGATAAAATCCTACATTTTTGTCTATGTTTTTGGGTGTCTTTTGTCTGTGTTTGAGTGTGTGTGTGTCTTTTGTCTGTGTTTGAGAGAGTGTGTGTGTGAGAGAGAGAGAGGGAGAGAGAGAAATCTGAACACTTGAGTTATTGCCATAGCTAGTGTCTCCTTTGATGCCTGCATTCATGTGGAGAACGCTTTTGACAACCATGGCTTCCTTCTTCGTTAGAGTTGCTATTATATAGTGAAAGGCTACGGTACCGTCGACATTATCATACCAAAAATTATAACTTTTTAAGGTTGAATTATAATTTTTTTAAGATGTAAGTTACAACTTAAAATGAAATGATCGATCATAAAAAGTTGTGATCAATATCGAGAGTTTATGATCAATTATAGGTGTTTGTGATCGATCATGATCTTCCCTTTAACAATTGTAACTGCTCATTTTAAAGTTATTAATTTCATCATAAAAAATGGTAACCAATAGTACAATACTAGAAAAAAAATCGATACTATTATTGTACCTTGTTAATCTCAGTCATTAATTTTGATTTTGATGATCTTCAATTTTAGTATTTTGATCGGATAGAAAGTAAAGCTATGGTTATAAGTGAGTCTTAGTAATATTCAATGACAAAATTTGTTCTAAGCATAATTTTATTGCAAAAAAATAACATTTATGTGGTGTAATCAGATCCTCATATAGATGGAATATAAACATACTAGTTATTTTTCGTGCTTGAAGGCACAAAATATTAAAAAAATAGTCAACAATAAACAAATTTGTATTCACACCTAAAATCAAATTACAAAGATAGAGTAGAAATAAAAGAATTTAAGCACTGGTTATAGTGGAGGCAAGCGGTGGTAGCAATGGTGGGCAGTAGTGGTGGTGGTGGTGGGAGACGATGATAGTTGCGATGGATGATGACAACCGATTGTAATAGGGACATTATAGGTGACAATGGTGATGGTGGTTAGGGGACAGTGGGGGTGATATGGTAGGGGTGATGGTGGGATAGTGGCAGTTGTGGTAAGGTGACAGCAACGGTGGTGGTGGTAGTGGGGTTACGACAATGGAGGTGGTGGAGTAGTGGTGGTTGTTGTGGAAGAGGTGATGGTGGAGTGGTAGTAGTGGTGGCAATGACGATGATAGTGGGGGCGATAGGTGTGGTAAGGTGGCGATAGTAGTGGTGGTGGTGGTTGGGTGGCAGTGGTGGTAGTGGTGATTATGGTGATAGTTTCCAAACACTATTTTTTTAAAAGTACTTATTATAAATTATAAGTATTAAAAACACTTTTAAAAAGTCATTTCAAACACATCCTTAGAGCCCTATTTTTCATATTAAATTTGGAGTGTTAATATTAGCCGTCAGATTAACTTTAAAGTAAAATTTAAAGAAATCTCAAACGCAAATAGCAAAAGTCATTTTATTTATTTTTTGAGATTTGAATTGTATTGTAATTTATTATATACATATATTAGTTATTGCATGTGCCTGAAGACACAAAGTAATAAAAAATAGTAAATAATAAATATATTTGTATTCATATCCAAAATTAAATCACAAATATAAAAAAGAGATAAATGAATTTAATCATCGATTTGTAGTGGGGGTGAGAGATGGTGGGGCGACAGTAGTGGTGGTAAGAGACGGTGATGGTTGTGGTGGGTGTCAAAAATCGTGGTGGCGGTGACAACGAGAGAGGCGGCGATGGTGGTGGTGATAGCGACTAGTACGATGATGACGGTGGTGGTGGCGGTGACAGCAATGGTGGCAGCAGCGACGTTGGTGGGAGCGATGATGTTGGCGGTGGTGGAGGCAGTGTTGGTGGTGGTGGCAATAATGGGGGTGGTGGGTGTGGCGGCGGTGATGGTGGTGGTGACGACAGCGATAGTAGTGGTGACGGCGACAACGGTGGTGGCGGTGGGGGCGATGATGGTGGTGGAAGGGGCGGGGGTGGTAGGGTGGCAGTGGGGTGCAAGTGGCCGGGACGGCAACGATAGTGGGGTGGCGGAGGCGATGGCGTACGGGTGGGGTGGCAGAGGCGGTGGTGTAGGTGGTGGTGGCGGTATTGACATTGGTGGCGACTGCAGTGGTGGTGATGGTGGTAGTGGTGGCGGCGGTGGTGGTAGAGGTGGTGGCAGAGTGATTTCAAACACTATTTTTTTTTAAAGTATTTATGAGAAATAATTTTTAAAAGTACTTTTAAAATGTCACTCCAAACACATCCTTTAGAGGCCTATTTTTCTATTAAATTTATGGTGTTAATATTAGTCATTAGATTAATTTTAAAGTAAAATTTAAAATGATCTCAACCGCGAATAACAAAAGTCATTTTATTTATCTTTTGAGATAAATTATAAGCTATTTTAATTTTATATATAATTTTTCAATAATACTATGGAAGAGAGCTTTTATTTTTCGGAAATACTATGATTATCAAATTTTTTATCATTTACCATTTTTTGAATATTTATATCATTTTTTGAGTGATGGTTAGTAACCTTTTGGGCACCCTTATCATTTTTTTGGTTCACCCACCACTTTTTGAGTAAATTTTATCATTTTTTTTAAAAAAAAATTATTACCTTTTAAAATATTTTTATTTTATTTTTTGATATCATACTAAAAACATAAGTTTTAATGTCTTATTATTTTCCCTGGTTATGGGTAAGAGTGTATTAGATTCGATTTTGGTGGGACTGTTCGTATTTTTAAGATTTCCTTGGGAACGGTGTAATAATTGAGTGATCTCTCCCAGGCTACAATGCAAAAATAAATTATTGATGGACTCGTGGGATGGATGGAATTTATATGGGTAAATTTCACTAGCGTCTCGTGAGATTTGATTTTATTACACAGACACTTTTTTACATTTCAAAAATGACAGATTCTTTGACATTTGAACCAGGTTAGTATGATAACCACCAGGGGTATTCAAATTTTCGACTGGCCGTAAGTTTTTACCTTACTTGACCCTATTAAACGGCTAGCCACAAAAATCGAATAAGAATGTGAAAGAGTTTTGTTCTTCCGATTAAATCGGATAGGAATGCGGAATAGTCATTCATTTTCATTTCTACCCTACCTTACCTAGGCACATTAATATATATATATATATATATATATATATATATATAATATATATATATATATATATATATATAAACTAAAAAAAACCCTAATCGTCTAAGTCATTTCAGCACCTCACACGCCTCCTCAATCAATCCATTGCACTTCACGCCTCACATCTCAAGAGTCCTTTATCGTTCCAGTCCAGATTTCTAGTCCCGATTCCCACCCAGGTACTCTCTCTCTCTCTCTCTACTCTATCTGTTGTGGTCTGGCTTGGAAGGTCTGATCGTAGACTTCAACTATGCGACCTTGGTTTCTCACGAATCGTCTGGTCTAATTCGTCGGATCTTAGTTGCAGATATGTGAAATGATGATCCAAAAAAGTTCAAACTAGGAATTACATGAGCGAGATCCGTGATGGCAATTTTAGGAATTTGTTCCCTCACAATCTCAAATGACTTTAGGTTTTCACTGTCTTTGCCCCCTGCTACTTTCCTGTATTATCCATGTTTGTGTGTGCTTTTGGCCTTTGCATCATTCTTTGGAAGAAATTTGATAATAATGTATGTTCTTCTGCTAAGATCATCACATGGTATTCTCTTGATTGTTCATTGCATGTACGCTGTGGATATCATTTGAGAGTGCTTGTTTATGTGATGACCACAGATGCCTATTGATATTTTAGACACATTTTTTTATTGCATTTAGGGAAACTAAATTGGAAGATTCCATTTTATTTTAGGAAATTCCATATTGTAATTTTTTTTTTATCTCAATGCAAATTATTTCTATGAAATTCATTTATATAAGTGGCCTCGTGGTAATATTGATTGATGAGTATTCATGCTTAAGCCTTGATGCAATTTTGTTTATGCAAAAATATTATTATATTAGCATTTCTTGAAAAATGTATAACATACAGAACTTCAAAGATTATTGTTCTTACCTGTTAAAAAAGAAAAAAGAATACTCTTTCATAAATGATAGTTACCTTTCAATATCATATGGAGAGGTGGAGCCCCCTTTCTTTTTTTTTTTGTTGGTCTTGTTCAAATTGATCCACTGTGGTATGATAAGGTTCTCTGGAAAACAGATCATGACATGCAAACCAAATTTCTGAAATGCAGATCATGAAATCTCTGAAAAATAAATCTATAAAATTGCCATTTAGTTATTCTTTCCATACTATTGAGAACCTTGTGAGGGAACAAATTCTTAGGATTTAGTTTCTTAGGAATCACATAAACCAGTAAAATTAATTGCTAAAAATAATGATCAAACTAGGAATTATATGAGCGAGATCTGTGAAATGATGATCCAAAAAAGTTCTTCATTAATACTTGCCGGGATGGATTTTTTGTGATACTTGCCGGCCTTTATTCTGATATTTATTTCTTTGTTCAATTTATTCTGATTTCTTGGTTCAATTTATAGTTCCAACATATCATTCTTTGGTTCAATTTACAGTTCCAACATATCAGTTCAATTTATTCTGATTTCTTGGTTCTTATATTATCTCCATATTTTGTTTTTGTTCACAGATCATTTTTTTATGGATGAAATGACTTCATAATCATTTGCTCAAGTTGATTCTAATAGTAACATCCTAATTACTAATGACATTCAGTGTGAGGGACAAGATTTAAAAAAAACGATCTAGAGTTTGGGAGTATTTTGAAAAGATTGAAGCTACAGATGAAGCTCAATGTCAGCATTGTGGTAAGATTTACAATTATCATGCAAGGAAAACAGGTACTTCATCCTTACTTTATCATTTAGATCGTTGTAAATCCTATTTGACAAGTGTAAATAAGAAGGACACATCTCAATTAAAGTTAATTGGTGCATTCAAAAAAGATTGAGATGGTGTTAGTAGTAACCTTAGTATTGCTAAATTCAATGAAAAGAAAATTAGGGAGGCAATTGCTACTATGATTATAGTTGATGAATTGCCGTTCCGATTTGTTGAAGGAGAAGGATTTAGAGACTTGATAAGGACTGTTGAACCTAGATTTTGTATACCTTCTCGTACCACTGTGATGAGAGATTGTTTGCAATTATATATGGTGGAGAAAGAAAAATTGAAGCATATCACATCTAATTTGTTTTTTCAAGAACTTTCTACTGTGTATGATCATTTGCAAGGTTATTGTGAAGATGATGACTATTTTTTGAGTACCATGGCTATGAGAATGAAAAGCAAGTATGATAAGTATTTGGGTCATTTACATAATATTAATTTGATGTTGTTTGTTGCTATTATACTTGACCCACGCTATAAATTGGATACTTTATAATTTTGACTCAATGACAATTACAAGGCTGAGGATGAAGTAGTTAAAGTTCAAGTAGTTGAAAAATCAAAAGGGTCATTAATCGATTATGCCAACAGTGCACTAGATTTAGTGTGGGTTGTGGAGTGGGGTCAAGTGTAGACCATGAAAAAAATGTGTCTTCAGCTGAGATGTCTGTTCAAGATCAAATACCTACAAATTTCATGAATAGGTATCGCAAGTATAGAGCTGAGAAAGGTAATGTGGACAACAAATCAGAGTTGGATTGATATTTGATGGGGGATGTTGAATTTGTTAGTACCAATTTTGATATTTTGAATTGGTGGAAGGTTAATTCTTCTAAATTCCAAATCCTTGCCAAAATAGCTCGTGATGTGTTAGCTATTCTCATTTCTACGGTGGCATCAGAATCAACCTTTAGCACTGGGAGTCGTATTTTAGACCCTTTTTGGAGTTGTCTGGCACCAAAAACAGTTGAGGGTCTCATATGTGCAATACTTCAATCATCATCCATTGCTTATGACTTTGAAGATGCTTTGGAGGATTCAAAAAGCTATAAACTAGATTCATGTTTTTATAATTTTATTGTTACTTTTTATTATTTGTTGATGAGTTTTTTGTATCTAATTTTTTTTCATACTCATTTTTATCCCAGAAATAACTGCAAAGACATTTGCAATTTCTCTCGAGTGAAGAGAAGCAAAAAATGTGCTATTTGACGTTTTTATATTTTTTTTATAATTATAAGAGTATTTGTGTGGTATAATTTATATAATAACATTGTTATTGTTGTAGATATTTGAGTTGCTAAAACATGAATTTATTTTTTGTGTAGGTTGCATGATTTTAGGTAAACTAGTGATTTGTGGTGAACTGTCATAGGCGGAACAATTATAATTTTAATATATTTCGTATGGTTTAAACTTAAAATAATTATTATTATATTTGTATATCAATTATGGTGGATTGATATTATAACAATTTTGGTCGATTGATGCTGTAACAATTTTGGTCGATTGATGTTGTAACAATTATGTGAATTAATGGTTAAAACAATTATAATTGTTGTTGTAGTTGAATTGAATCTCAAATTGAATCAATTCGATTGATGGCTAAAACAATTACAATTATTGATTTATTGTGTTGTTAAATTGGTGCATGTTATTTAATTAAATTGTTAAAATAATTTAAAATTTAATATCTACAAAAATATTTACTCGATTTTTTACCTGACTTCCTACCCGATTAATCGGGTAGGAAGCCACTTCTGATTGGGTAGGGTCGGCCAAAAAAAAATTCTTTCGCAACATTGCGAGTAGGAAGATGGAATACTATATTTTTTACCCGTAGAGTAAGGTAAACACCCTTAATAACTACATTTTTTCTGTGTACAGGCATTAAAAAGATTTTTTTATCCTTGTATATCATTGAGAAAATTCTATCTCTTAGTCAAATTTTGTTTTAAAATTTAATTATATCAAACCGATCAACTATAAACATGAGGCTTCTACTTAACCAATACATATGATTTACAGGTGATTCCAGTCATATATTCAGCAGTCGTGTGTGTGATTCAAACAATTCCCAGGCAAAAAAATTTAGATTTTTTTTTTGTTTTAAAACTATACACATATTAAATAACGTACTAGAAAATGATTAATTAAATTTTTGGGTCATAAATTAATGTTCAATTTGACCCACAAATGTTGTTCTTGTACTTTTATTTTTTCTCGGTACGCACCGACACTGACTTGTCCAATTATACTTTTCCGCCCATTCTCTCTTCGCCAATTCTGTTTTTACATCTTATTATTCCTTATTTATTTTCAAAACACCTTCGCACATACTCTGACTTATGAGTTCTCGATCCGACTTTCGAACCCGAATCCCTAACTATACTCAAACTCAATTCTCTTCCAATTCTTCGAACACCAGGTTGTTACAGTCTACCCATCTTTAAAAAAAAATTGCCCTCAAAATTTTACTTACACTATACTCAATGCATAAGTGTATATATCAATATCAAAATACCTATTCAAAATTTATATTTATCTTAACGTTCTTCCTTATGCTCATTATTCGTCATCGTAAATTCACGTCTTTTTATCATGTTTACTTGGTTTTCACTTGATTGTTCCTCTACGCTACCACTACCACTGCGCAACTATAGCAAAATAGTAACTATATCGGTGTGACCTCAATCCAAATAACTTGTGCACAAATTATCCCTGAAAATCATTCCCTAAAAAGATCAAAGTTAATGCACACCAGATAGATAATTCACCACAAATCAATTCCTCCAATACCTACAAGTCATCATCCTATTTAATTGAACATACGACAATCTATAGAATCAGTAACCTAATACTTCGGTACAAAATCTGTAAAACCCGAAATTTTAAAACATAAATTTGAGCAACTAAAATATATGAAATGATATCCTAAGGACATCAGAAGATTCCTAACCTTCAAATTAGCCTAATAGCATACCTCTTGTTACTCGAATTTGCTTCTTCAAGAAACCCAAAAATTCAAATCTAGCTTTCTCCCTCTAAAATTTTGTTTCTTCTCTTTCTTTCCTCTCCACCGTTTTTCCTTCTCTTCTTACACTCCATGGCAGCTGAGTCATGCATGCTCTGTGTCATTCATGCAGCAAAGGAAACACTCCCTCCTGGCACCTTGCCATGGAAGGCCTTGGATGGCATTTTGGTAATTTTTTTATTTTGCCTAAATTCTGAAAATTAATTAAAAATATTTTTTTTTTGTTTTAAAATTATACACATATTAAATAACGTACAAGAAAAATATCGGTTAAATTTTTGGGTCACAAATTGATGTCCAATTTAACCCACAAATGTTCTCGTATTTCTAATTTCTCGGTAACCCTGACTTGTCCAATTATACTTCCTAGCTCATTTAGACTTCACCAGTCATGTTCCTACATCTTATTAATGCCTTACTTATTTCCAAAACACCTTCGCACATACTCTGACTTATCAGTTCCTTGCCTGACTCTCCAAACTCGAACCCCTAACTACACTCACATTATCCAACTCATTTATGGCCCCTTTCCCTTTGTCTAGTTTACTGACCACATCCAAGTCCACGACATGCAATTGTAAATTCCGTAGTTCTCGTTGATCAAAAAAAAAGTCCACGATATGCTCTTTTCGGCTTTTGTATTTTTTTTTTATTTTCTATTAATTCAATAATGTGCATAAAACTTTAAACTTAAGAAAATGTCAGAATTAGTTAATATGAAGACCACTAAAACAAAGAAAATGTTGAATTATAAAACGAATTAATTATTTTCATTTTTTAAATTTAATTTGTTGGTTTGCTTAAAAAATATGTGCTTACAACAAATACAATTGAAAGAAATTATATTTGAAATAATTTTTGGCGTTAACAATTACTATTATTTCAAAAAATATTTTTAAACCAATCTTACCCATTCAAAGATGACATAGGATTAGATTACTTTATATTGAAAAAGGGTGTAATGGTCATTTCGACATTCATTGAATGGAAGATTGGATGGGATTCGGCTATCTAAACCGGATCATATGGAATTGGGTTGGATGAGAGTGGATTCAAAATCCAGTCGAGCCCAATTCTCATGGGATAAACCAAACACACCCTTAGTGATTTGGGATGTGAGGGGAAGTTCTTTTTAGGCTTGTTATGTTGAGGGCTGGCCCTTGGACCAATAAAATTGTTGCCTGGGCTGGATTGCTACTATTTTGTGTAAAAGTATTTCAATATAAAGTATATGTGTAAAAATATTTTTATGTATAAATATTTGATAAAGAGGTACACTTTTGATTGTAATTTTTTTTCTTATTAAATTGCCCTTTTTCTTTATTAATTGGAAACAAATATGACAGTTATATTAGAAATTCAGTTTCCTAATTTTATGCTATATCTTTTTTGAATTTTACATTATCTATTCATGTGTGATTGACCAACCGTTTATTCAAACATTTCATACATATTCTTTTATCATTCAAACATCTTCCTTAGTCATTCACTACATTCAGTAACCAGGTTTTCAAACATATTCCAATTAGTTGCACTGGAAAAAGTTTATTAAGTATGTCGTCCATGTGTTTTTTTTAAAAAAAAAAAAAAAATTGTTACGGTCTCTTAACATCAATCATGCTCATGTGAGAATAAATGTCAATGATGATGACTCAAATGGGAATGATTGTAATAATCAAGATGATTTTTCTGATTCAGAGGATCATTTGTTGCTTTGCACGATAATGTCACAGTGCTATAAGACAATGTTATACTAGTACTAGAAAATGTCACACTGCTACAAACCAATGTCACACTACTGCAAATCAAGCATACATTGACATGATGCATGACACAATGTATATGACTTCTTTGGTTTTTTTTTTTCTTTTGACAAATGATCGAACACTTGATGTGAATGTAGTACCAAGCACCAAAAGTAGAAAGGTAATTGAGGAAAAAAAATAGATAAAATAAAAACATTAGGAAAAACAACATTTTTTTTTGAGTTATCAATTTCTTTTCCAAAAACTTTAATGATCTTCTTATTCAGGGATGAATTTCGGTATGGTTGTCACCATTTGATATTGATACTTTTCCATACTCAAAGTGAACTCATAAAAAAAACATATCACTTATTCAAAGGAATTTTCATATCCTATTCAATGATCAACATGAAGTTTTGAAAAGAAATGAGGTTTTAGAGAAGGTTTCTTACTAAACAGTGGAAGAATGTATGTTTTCCAGCGAGATTTCCACTTATTCACGGTGAAATAATCAAAAATCTCACTACTTGTGAACAGTGATTTTCACTTCTTCAATAACGATCAACAGGAAGTTTTGAAAATCCATAAGGAGACTTTATGGAAGTTTTTGGAAGAATAGAGTTTTCGACGATATTGAATGGATTTATGTGTAACAATTGAGATCCCTTAAGTTTCGGTTGCGGAGGCAAAAATAGGAATCAATTCTCATTTTACTGAAGGGGGTATTTTAGAGATTTGTTAGGGGTTGTATATTTTTTAACCTATGTTTTTAAAAGTGGTACTTTATGCCCTATAATTTCTAAAAAAGGTATCAACCCCCTTAAAACCCTTATATCAAACTCTGTTATAAATGACCCAAATTTGATATGATATTACTTACATAAAACACGAATCTGATATAACACGTCCTATTAGTAGCCCTCTAGGACATAATACGTCTTTATTAATTTGGGCTCAAATTTGACAATTTTTTTAATTTTCTATCTTTTGATGAATTCAAAACTTGAAAAAGTAATCTACCCTTCCAACTCCAAGTGAAAGTGGTGGAGTTTGGGCTAGTGAAGCTCCCCATTTCTTCTTATTTTATTTAAACCTAGAGAGGCTTGGTTCAATTCTCATAATTAGGCCGGTCCATGAATGAAATTTTGATTCAAATTCAATTAATTAGATATAAATTAATATTTTTTATCAATAATCTAAACTTGAATTTAAATCTGATATCTTGTATTTCATATATTCGAATTTAGATATACTTATATCTGATCCGAATTATTTATATATTTTTATATAAATATTAAAAAAATTAAGTAATTATTTAAAGAAATTTAATTAAATTCAAAACAACCAATTTAGAAATTTAATTCAGACCGAATCGGATTTTGATTTGTTAATGGGTTTAAATATGGATCACGAAAATAAATTTCGTCAGATTATCGAATTAAAGTTTTAAAATTAAATTCAAAACAACCAAAATCTGATCCAAACTCGATCCATTTGACTGGACTACTCATCACCGATCAACCAAACCTTGGGCTGATAAACCGGGGGATAAAAAAACATTGCTGGATAATTATAATTTAAACAAATAAAAGTCAAAAAGATATTGTAAAATGATGAATCTTGTATGCAGTGAAAAGGATCCACATACTTTCTCACAATTTTTTTAAAAAAGGTTTTTTTCAATAATTAATCAATTCTCGTTATATAAACGAGTCTCGTTTAAATTCATGTACAATATTGATTTTTAGCACATCTATGTCCCAACACACCAATAAAATATATATTTGATTACCAACACCTTATAAAAAGGGTCATGTAAAGTTTGATCTTCCCCATTATTACTTCCATCTAGTCATGGATTATTTTAATTAACATATATTATGACAAACTAATGGCCTCTAACTTCTAATAAAAGCATTAAAAAAAATTAACCACAGTAATGCTTGTGCTAAATATGAGCCACAATAACCATTTTTTATCATTGGCTTTCAATCTTACTTTTCTTTTTCCATAAACAACTTTTTGGAAAACCATCCTCTAAATCTATATAATAAAGGCATGTTTGGAAGGTGAGGGATTGGATTGGTTTTATTAAACCCTAACAAACCCAACTCCCATTTGTGTACATGAGATTCATATATGAATTTACCCGTGTTTGGTAAGTAATATATACATATGTGGGATTCACGGATTTATCACACTTATCAACACACATTTGTTTTGTAAATGACTATATTACCCATTAGTCAATCCAATATTTCAATCCAACTCATGTTTGTTTAATTATAGAGAGAAGTAATTGGGGGATTGGGGTGTAATTTGGTAGATAGGATAATTTATTAGGGATAGAAGGGTCATTTGACACAGTTAACCTAGGTTAGGATGTATATATGAAACACCTCCCCCGCCCCCCCCCCCCCCGGGTTTGCCCAACCCCATAAATATGGGTTTAATACACCGGGCCACTTATGAGTCGGAATATGAATCCTGAATTTAAAAGTGCTAACCAAAAACGGAATTACAGAATCTATCAAACTATATTCTTAAAACCCCCTTTCTAAACACCCCCCCCCCAAACCCGGTAAACAAACAAGCCTTGAGGGAGATAAGCATTTGAATTTTATCTCTACATATTTTTTTTTGCCCATTTTAATCACATCACTCATTTCTATTACAAGTTGAATCATTTAATTTTTGATTAATTTGTGGCTCAATATAGTTTTTATTCAAATATTATTCATATATAATAGTGTACACAGATTAAGATCATGTATTTTTTTTTTAAAAAATGTCAATTTTGTTTTAAAAAACAATGGGTAAAACTTAATTTCAAATCATATAACTAAAAAAAGGAAAGAAATTTTTTTTTATTTGATATAGTGAGATTGATCTTTTCGACGCTCGGATTTTATGTTAAATTGTGTCTTTAGATATGAGTTATTGCTAGTGTTCAATACTTGACCTTGAAATTTTAACTTCAAAAATACTATTATAGTTTCCAATTTAGATATTAGGATTAATAATATGAGATTGTGTGGATGATTTGCATAGTATACTATTTTACATTTTTAATAGCTTTTTGCCATGCAGTCAAATGGCAAAATATTACTTTGTGAAATTTTAAATCAATTAATTGAAAGCACAACTAAGACCAAAAACTTTCACAATGTGCTAATGATTGTTGGAAGAAATAAGGATCTTACTGTGCTCTAGGTATTTCCATCAAATCAATCTTTATTAATTAATTAATTAATTGATTTTTTTTTTACAAAAGTGGTTA
>CAUOFW020008771.1:0-15885 GCA_963454935.2 Ilex paraguariensis | reverse complement strand
CGCCTGCACTGCGCAGCCTGCGCTGCCCAGCCCAGCACTCCTGTGCAGCCTGCGCTGCCCAGCCCAGCGCTCCTGCGCAGCCTGTGCTGCCCAGCCCAGCGCTCCTGCGCAGCCTGCGCTGCCCAGCCCAGCACTCCTGCGCAGCCTGCGCTGCGCGCCCAGCGCGCCTGCGCTGCCCAATCGCGCTCCTAGCCGTCTCCCTTTCTTCAACCTCCACCACTCCCTCTTCAAAATAAAATGGGAAAGATTTGAAGTTTAAAAAAAAAAAAAAAAAAAAAAAAAAAAGGAAAAAAAATGTAATCAATGCCTCCTTCTCCAAGTCTCCTTGGACATGGGGCATTGGGGGGCAAATGATGGGTTAAGCCCAAATAGTCCAATTTATGTGTTAAAGTCCAACCCCATTTGAGGAGCCCAACCTCATTGTGATTCTACCAAGCCCAAGACAATCGAAGACCGGTTAGACCTCTTGCTTAGCACGTCACCAAGAGACCACCAAGACCAAGACGGTCCAAGGCCGGTTAGACTTCTTGCTTAGCACGTCACCAAGAGGAGAGCACGGGAAGTTTATCTACTCCGCCAAAGGAAACAGCCCAAGGCCGGTTAGACTTCTTGCTTAGCACGTCACCAAGAGGAGAGCACGGGAAGTTTATCTGCACCTCCTTAAGGAGCCCAAGGCCGGCTAGACTTCTTGCTTAGCACGTCACCAAGAGGAGAGCACGGGAAGTTTATCTGCACCACCGAAGGAAGAAAACGGTCCAATCATTGACCACGTTTCACGAAGAGCTCCCCAACCTCTTCCTTCCGTGGAGGATAAGTCGCGATCTCCACCAAAGATAATCTCTAAGCTGCGATAAAGAAGCCTTAAGGATATGTCATGATCTCCACAAGAATGATCTCTTAGCTACTATAAAATGGCTCTAATCTGGGAGAGGAAGGGGACATGCTCCATCAGAGACTTACAGAAGACGAACCGACTACCGGAGATTATTGTTTTTATTTGATTCTCCATTCCCCCTCTCAAAGCTTGTATCTCCGTTCTCCATACCTTTGAATCAATAAAATACCCGGCGACTGAAGCCATTGAAGAGTGGACGTAGGTCGAATTGACCGAACCACTATAAATTGTGTCTTCTCTAATTCTTTCGTTGATTTCATTGCATTTATTATCTATACTTGACAGGTGGTGTGCAAAACCATTTTTGTGCATCATCAGATTTGATTTTTGCTTGCACATACTATGCACTTGCCTTATTAAAGACTATACATATAGACTTGTCTGTCATTGAATCTTAACCAATCCTAAAATCAATGAAAACCCTTCAACAGCCTGATGGGATGTAATTTGTGATGTGCTTTACAGTTCTTATTTTTATATTGTTGATGGTTCCTGTACCTGTATTGATTCTACTAGAATTTCTTAAAGAAAGGTGCAGGCTTTTTCTTAGCAAGAAGAATTAAGGCCATGCTCACATGAATTCTGAAACTTGATGCGCCACGATTTTGCTTTTCTACTTGACTATTTGAGTACACTGTAACATAATCAAAGAGGGACAAAACTCAGTAGAACCATACCAATCACATATTTGGATAGAATTAAAAAAACTCATAGATATAAGACTCCCTTGAATGCCTGAATAAGTCCCCTACATGTGTTTGTAGAAGTACATTAGTCAACTTAAGAATGTAAAGGTCCTTTTTTATGAATTCATGGTAATGGTCTAGAACATATATCAACTAAATTGAAAGCACTTCTGAAATCTTGCCAAAAAATGAGGTCATTACAGAGGTAATGAACCTCTGTTAACCACTTCCTTACCCATACCATCATTTGATCTCTTTGGTTTCAGCATAACAGCTTGCAATCTCAAAGCATTAACCACCTGCAGATAGATAGCATAAGAATTTGATGACACCACCTTAAACCTCCTCCTACATCTCTCATTCCACAATGCCCAAAAAATCAAAAGGGACACCTCTCTAATCAGTCCGTGACTCAAGGATTGAGATTTTAACCTCCTTAGTAATCTCAAAAACTTAGACATAGGTGTCTCACCAAGTAACACCTCAAAGCCTATAACTGTAGCCACCTTCTCCCATATAGCTTGAGCAAAAGAACAATCAATGAACAAATGAGAAGAATTTTCCTCACTTAGCAAACACATATGGCATCTGCTTGCCAGTGAATCTTCTCATGGTTGGATTGCGTGCCATGAACAACTAGCGGCTGACATATACAATGAATGGAGGTGTAGTAGGGTAGCTTGATGTTAGTCGATAAAGACTGATGCATGTTATTGAATTCCTTTTGCCTAGTGTTTTTGTTTTGTTAAGTTCTCTTCCATGCAAGTAATGGTATTAGTGGATGATTTACGTGTATGTCAATTGGCTTGAATTTTTTGGAATTAAATATTTTTTTGTGAAATTTAACTAAACATTAGGCCTACATGTGGATTCAATGCTATTTGTAGCGGTGACATGGCAAGCATCAAGAGTTCACAGTTTAGGGAAGTTCCTAGTTTTGTAAGGGGTTGAGACGAATGTGGACAACTTTCGAAGAATACGTCCTTATAAATGCGATTAAAGACATTTGCAATCGGGGCTAAAAATCCCAAAATTGGGCATTTAGATCAGGCTATTTGCACCACTTAGAGAAGGCTTTATCAGATGCACTTGGCAAAACTAACCTACATGCCACTCCACACATTGAGTCGAATGTTAAAAATTGGAAGAAAACCTGCAACACACTCTTCACCATGCTTAGCACATCAGGTTTCAGTTGGAACGATGCAGATAAAAGGATTGATGTTGAAAGGGTCAACGTTTGGGCTGTGGGCTGGTTAGGAGCAAGATGCTATAGAGGCGAGACATCAATTGAACGCAAAGTTGGCGAAAATCAATGGCCTAACAATGGATCACCAACACAGGACGGCTTACAAGACTACTAATGACTTGATTAAGGTGGACCTCTTCATGAGCTTGCTAGAAAATGAGAGACCAGCATGGCTTTTTGACATGCTATGGGGTAATGCATCTATGATGGACAATTAGGACTTATCCTTACTCACCTATTCTAGAATGTTCTTGGCGAAGTTAAGTAATATCCTCTTCATTGTTGTCCCTATGTTATGTGTGCAAGTGGTATTTAGACAACGTAGAAGAATCTATAGGATTATTTTCCCATCATAATGTACTTTTTTTAACTTGATTGGTGGTGGATATTTAATTTATATGTTTTAAAAATGTATCCAATTCCTTGTGTTATTCACATATCACAATAGTCTTGACTACAATAATAAGAATGAAAATGAGTTTGAAGAAGAAATGGTATGTTGTGTTCAATGGCCGAAGGGTAAGAATTGTTGATACTTGGCAAGAATGCCACAAACTTGTCACTGGATATCCCGGTGCATTGTACAAATCATTTTCATCCTACGAAGTTGCACAAGAGGCCTTAGTAGTACACGTTTCTGCTGTAGTGATGGACCAAAATTAGAATACAATGCATAGACACGAAGACAACACAATGAATGAACCATGACCCACTAGAATACCTGGAAGTATTCTCAGGCCACACGAAATGTTTGGAAGAAAAGACTCCAGAAATTGAACTTGCCTTACAAAATGGAATTATGCTCGTTGTAGTAGCATTCATATTAGGTTTCATAATTTGCAATATTTTGACCTCATTTGTGGGGAAATTTGTTTGACTAAACAATCATGCTTCCTAAAAATTTTCTCATCAAATTATGCTATGTTTGTAATTTATGTATTCAATTTTATGGATTGGTGTCACTATACTTTAATGTACAAATTTGTGTTACGTTATTAACTTATTTCTTGCGTATTCATTTTATAATGGATATTATTGGTAAAAAAGAAATGTGGCGCTTGAGGCTAATAGAAGATGAGGAAGATGTTCTGTTGGATTGTCTTATAGACCTTAAGTTGGAAAGGCGCATTTCCAACATGAGTGAATTCCTTGAATTCCTTGATAAGTCAACGTCGGCAAGCATCACGATTAACTCTTAGCCTAGTTATGGAAGTTGTTATTTTTTGAAAAAGACGTCATTTCAAGATGAAAGATATGGAGGCTTCAGGGTTGTTCCATTGGAACAATGAACAACGAATTCTTTTCCCAATCAATCCAGCTAGAGTGTCTTTCTTAAAGATTTATTTTTGTTAGGTTTTTACATATGTATATTAGTATATGAATCATTATGTACATGTGTGCATAAATCCAATTTGTAATTTTTTGTATGATGACACCTTTACGTCTCGAGCATGTGTGTGGACTTGCTCCAATTACGATATCTTCACAGAAATATTCGGCCCACATGGGGAAGATGGAAACATATCAATAGTTTTCAGTGTTGCTTCCACTTCAGTCACGTCTCCATATAGGCCTATTGTGGACTTGGTTATCATTGATGATTAATGTCATCAATAGATGTGAGTTATTTGTAAACAATATAATGATGTTTAATACGGTGTAATGGGAATATGTCTGTTCGGTTTGATTTATTTGGGAATGGACAAGTTTTGTGTGTATCTCTGTATATGTAAATGTTAAAATGTTGCAATGTTTTGTTGTGTTAATGTTTTATTGCGTTTTATTATAGTTATAAATTAACTCATATTTTATCAACATTCATATTTTTTTTTTCGTAAGTTAGGAAGAAAAAATATCAAATATGATAACCATAATGACACAAGAAAATGTACGTATATAAACATGGATTTGTATTAGATGGATTTGGATTAGATTGATGAAGGGGAAAAATAGTCATTTGTATACAAATATATTATCATACTAGTGATATATCCATGGTCATATCAAACATTGGTATTGATGAGATTGAATATTGAATCCCATGTTTCTAAAGATGAGTTTGAGTTTAGAAGGGTTTGGAGAACTCAATCAAAACTCCTCCCAAAAAATCATCCAAACAGGTCCTAAGATTGCGTTCGGGATAGCTTAAAAAAAGTGTTTTTTGAAAATTTTGACTTATCATAAGTACTTTTGAAAATGAGATTACTTTTTAAAAACACTTTTAAATAAGTAGAAGTAACTTAAATAAGTTAATAAGTATATATTAAAAGAAAATAACTTATCCTTCTGAAAAACACTTTTTAAAAAACCACTCCTCAATCCTCATTTTCACCCTCACTCCCTCGTTACCTCCCCAAGTGGCTGCTCTTATTCACTGACAATACTCGTTTTCGATCACAAACGACGAGGACCACCGGGTTAGAGAGTTGATTACCACCGATGCTGTGGGAAAATAGCCCCTTCTCTCACCAGTCTTTGGTTTATCGTTGATCAACATCCACTATCATCGAGGTACAGACTCTTCATTTTAAGTGATTTTATAGCGCTTCTATTTCACATATTTGTTATTGCAAGGCAAAGATTTCGTTTTTTGTTTGATTTCTAATGTGTTTCTATGTTTTAGTTTGAAATTTTTTGGTAACATTTATGACGAAATTTGTGGAGATTATTTGGGAAAAATGTTTTTGTTTGATTCATGATTACTATGAGAGTTCATTACATATTAGATCTGTGAAATCTATATGATTTGTGTGGATTGCCTCTTGTGTGAATGTTGAGGTGCTGAGATAACATGTATCCTGCCTGCCGCCCACTAGATGTTTGATATATGGTGGGACCTAATTAGATCACCTTTGGATAACATGGATATTGCATGTAGATTTGATGTAGGAGCCTTGCGTGTACTGTGTTTAGTTTGAAGGAACCAACAAAGGTTTTTCTTTCATCCTGGCATGTACTGCGTTTAGTAATAGTTCAATTTTGTATCCTAACTGGCTATTTATTTGTAGTTTTAGAAGTATCATGAACAATCCATAGATACTACTGCGCGAGTAAACTATGAATTTGATTTTTTTTTTGTTTTGTTTTGTTTTTGTTCATTTATGTGTAAGTTTCATGGCAGTTCCTCTGAGGTTTCATCTACTTTCTTACGATTAGTCATATTTACTAAGAAAAATGAACATTTTGAGTTCAGGATTTCATGGATGGCGTTTAGCCAACTTAGAAAAATTATATTTGGTAATTGCAAGCATCTTGAACTATAAAAGTGACAGGTCCAAAAGACAAGCAATTGAATAACAAACTTTCAAAGCAAATGCTAAGTGAATATGAACTAGTTTCTTCAAAATGTTAGAAATTAAATCTTTAAATTTTCTGATCTGAGAGTGCAATCATACTGACACAAATGAACTAGATCCTATCAGAATGCCGTAGTTAAGCATGTTGGGCAAGAGTAATAGATGGATGGTTGACCCCTAGATTATGAGATCATTAAAAAAATTTTAAGTTGCCTCAAACTTCTATTCAACAATCTTTTCTTCTAGAAACTTGAGATATGAAAAAAGGGTATCATTCAAACTTTGTTGCCTTGATGTCAATTCTCCGTAATGTTGGCCTCCCTGACCTGATTTTGAAACATTCAAGCTGTCCCAAGCAAACACCCAAAAATTGACTATCAAATGCCACATCTCCCAGAAAATATGCATCTTCCCAAGACCAAACTGATTGGGACATGAGTGTATGACCATTAATCCTATCCTTTATTATTAGTAATTGTTGATAACAATCATGGCCGGTTTAAGTCACCCAACTCAGTCTTCCTTTTTGACTTGTGTGCTTATGTGGGTCTAATAATGTGATATTAGTAAATGGGCTCACAGGAATGGCCTTCCTAGGTTTCTTCTCTACCTAAAGTATTTTCAAAGTGCAAGAAAAGATTTGGGTCTACATCATTAACCCTCAATTTGACTTTAGTTATGAAAATAGGTACAAGATTATTGCAGATATCATAATGATAGGAAAGTTTTTTCTACTTGATCTGTCATTCCCAATTTGAAAATTTGTTAAGTGTTTTACCTTGAGAACTTAGAACGTATAGTGGAGATGCATAAAAACTCGAGGTTGTCCTGAGGTGCGTCCAAGGAGGTTTGCTTGAAGTGCAAACATGAAGGTTGGATTGAGGTTCAATCAGTGTTTTGAAAAGCTCGCCTAGGCGCTCGCCTAGGCGAGAAGCGAGGCGAGGCGAGCTTATCTCGCCTGGAGGACCCCAGGCGAAGCGAATGTGAGCGAAGCGAGAAAAAAGCGAGAAAAAGCGAAAAAGCGAAGAAGCGAAAAAAGCGAAAAAGCGAACGTTTTATTATAAAAAGCGATTCTGCTTCACTTTTTTTTTTTTTTTTTGATTACAGGTTAGTAGTCTCTTTTATTTTTTAATCACTATGACTTTTTTTTTAGACTATTGCTGGTCTATTTTTTTTTTCTAATAAACAATGTTTCGAAAAAAATACATTCCTTTTTTTTCCTTGTGTTGCTGAATTCATTTAGAATATTTGTGGGATGTGGGAGTCAGGCGACTACACTGCATGACAATTATGATAAAAAAATAAAGCAGGAGTATCAGAAATGGGGGTAAATAATAAATTCTTCTACAAAGAAGTGTCTCTGATATGTCTTGGTTATACTTTTCTCTTTTCTTATATATATACAAATGGTACCAAAAAGTGGTTTATGCTTATACCATGTTTAATTATTTTAGTACATGTGAAATGTGCCTCTGTTCTGCTTTTTTTTATTCAGTATATAATTACATATGAAATTATTTACAATTGATTCTGCTCCTGTCATGATCATTGTGCTTCTGTTTTTTTTAGCTCATTCTGCTTCTATTTTTTTTTTGTTGATTCTGTTGCTGCTTCGATTTTGCTGTCCTGTGTTGCTTTTGTTTTTTTTTAATTGTCATTCTGCTTCTTTTTTTTTTTGTTGCTAATTCTGTTGTTGTCCTGATTCTGCTTCTTTTGTTGTCCTACCCTGTCAATATGAAAATGTATACAATTGTTAGTATTTGTTTGAATTTAAATGTTTAAATTATGACTGTTATTAAGATTTGAGATATTATTAGTGTTTTTTTTAATTTAAATGTTTATGGTTTTACTTGCATTTAAATATTTAGTATATATAAAATTAGAACTTAGATTGTTTAGAAGTAATTAAACTAAAATATATATTTTTTTTAACTGTTCGCTTTGCTTCGGTAAAGCGTGTCGCTTCGCTTCTCGCTTCTCGCCTAGGCGTTAGAAGCCTTGGTCGCTTCGGTTCGCTTTACGCCTTAAATAACACTGGGTTCAATCATGGAGGTTGGCTTGAAGTGCAATCACAGAGGCTGGCTTGAGGTGCAACGAAGGAGGTTGGTTTGAGGTGTAACCAAGGAGGTTGGCTTGAGGTGCAACCACAGAGGTTGTCTTGAGGTGCAACCACAGAGTTTGCAATAATCACAAATATAGGAACACTTAAAAGAGTTGTGAAAAATAAACTTCTCTTTACTAATCAATGAGAATGAGAAACAAATGTCTTCGAAGACTTATTGAAATAATAAGAAGTTGTTGACTAAGTTAAAAACAAAACTTAGTTTGGTTATCTGATTGGATATGTTGCTCTTCCTACTCCTTTGCAGTCTTTTCCTTGTAAATGTACCGAGAGAGGTGGTCTTGCTTGACCAATTCTTCTACGTGGCGCTTGAGTGCCCAGCTAACTACGAACTTTGGTCACTCGCATAGAATAACCCCATGTCCACTGTCCCGTGAATATACTGCAATAAATGCTTGATCCCATTCCAATGCCTTCAAGTTGGTGTTGAACTATATTTTTCCAATAAGTTAACTACAAATGCTATGTTTGCTCTCGTATAGTTTGCTAGATACATTAGTGCATCAATTGCATTGAGATATGGTGCTTCTAGACCAAGAAGTTTTCACCTTTCTCTTGAGGATAAAATGGATCCTTCTTTGTATCTAATGATCTAATTACCATTGGTGAACTCAATGGATGAGATTTGTCCAAGTAGAATTATTTCAAGACCTTTTTTGTGCATGTTGATTGATGCATAAAATTTTTTAAACCCCCACATTCTTATCTTTATATAGCAACGTAATTATGTTTTGAAATCCTAATATATGTAATGATGTAGACACAAAATATATAGGTTGTAAGAGTAGAAATAAAAATGTTAGTTGAGGTAATAGGGTATGTTGTATAAGTTTGGAAGTATTTCGGAGTTCAAACACATTTTAGATTAAATTTGGGTAAAAAGAATTTTGGACACTTTCTATTATTTGGATTATAATTTTTTATCCTGATTTCCATTTAATTTGAAATTTGGATAGTATATACTAGACTTTCAGGGCTACAAATTATTATTTCACGAACAAATTCCAAATCGACTTCTAAATAGGTCAAAACTTTATTGGAAGTTTCGACAGAAACTGGGAGGACGTTCGAACGTGAATGGACGTTCGAATGATAATTCGTTGCAGTACTTTTGTGTCTGATAAAATTCTGATGGAAAATTAAAATTACTGGAAGCAACTAACGTTCAAACACCAAAGTGACGTTTGAACGTAAAGCAGGAAATTGCATTACTGATGTTCGAACGCCAAATGACGTTCGAACATGAGTTACAAAATCTAGGTTTCAGAATCGGGCACAGGAGACCATTTCACCCCGTATAAGTACTTAAGGACACCTTTATTAGCCCCATTTCAACATTTATAACCTTAGAGAGGCTTAGAGAGGAAGAAATAAGGGTAAAAACACAAAATCAAGAGGGATTTGCACATTGAAAAGGATCAAAACTTCTAGTTTTTCAAAAACACCAAGGAAGAAGAAGGGTAGGGGTTTCTTTCCACTCTTGTCCATTGAAGCTATGGTTTATATCTATGTATGTTTCGCTTTTAAATCTTAGATATATGTTATGATATCCTAGTTTCTTGATGTTCTTGCAAACCTTCTCATATTTTGAGTAAAGTTGGGTTGAAAGATATAAAAACCCTTGTTTTGACATCAAAACCTAGTTTTTCAAGAAAAATTGATTTTTCTCTTGATTTTTCTTTTGTTATGGATTTAAAAACTCTAGTACTTGGTATTGAACAATAAAATAGTATTTTTGAT
The DNA here is from genome assembly GCA_963454935.2 of Ilex paraguariensis. Taxonomy (NCBI): domain Eukaryota; kingdom Viridiplantae; phylum Streptophyta; class Magnoliopsida; order Aquifoliales; family Aquifoliaceae; genus Ilex; species Ilex paraguariensis. The sequence goes on along the minus strand of CAUOFW020008771.1, from coordinate 5,897 downwards.
GATCTCTTGCATATTTTCTTAAATTGTTCTATTGGAATAATACATGTGAAATCTGGAGATTTTGGATTTTACTTGGGATTGGAGAAATTGGTTGGGTATTGTATCTCCAGTGGATGTTTGGATGACCATGAGTGACCGTTGACTGGGTATCGTAGAGTGGATAGATGCGTTTCTTACTCTGCGCGAGTTTAAACTTTTTATACCACTCGTAGTGGGATTGGTATCTTTCGAGGATCAAACCACTATTTGCTCACGTGGTACCGAGGCTAAGGGTTAATATACTATTCTTGGGTTAGATTTGGTACTACCAATACGTTGGTATACGCCTTCCTAAAGTTGGACATCCTTGCGAGGATTGTGTGTGTGTGTGTGGGCTAGGATATTCTCGATGTGTTTATTCATGTGATGTCATACATCCTACCTGAGATACAAGTTGTAGTTTGATATACATTGTGGGCTATTATTTATTGTGCAAATGGTGGGTTATGGTTTATTGTGGAAAGGAGTTTATAATGAAATTAATTTGTTGTGAAATTGGTTATTGTGGAAGTCGTAACTTGTTGGAAATTGTTATTTTTGGGAATTGGTTTTACTTTTTCATTTAATTATTGCTACTGTGTAAACTTGAGATCCATTAAAATGTTTCTGTTTTTCTTCAAAAGCTATATAGGATATTTGTAAAATTAGACCGACCGTTTTATATGTTTTTGAAACCTTGTTCGAGTTTGAGAGGATTTTCCTACAGAGCTTAGTGCTCATCCCTTACAAGTAATATCTTTTTCAGATTATGGCCTAGAGGAGGAGCTCGGAGTTCATGAGCGGATACATTAGGAAGCTCCAATAGATGGGAACGTGGATCCCGAGTTGGACGTTTAGCGCTATATTATCTTTTGTTCTAGACTAGGAAATTCATTTTGAGACAATGTGAAGTCTAATATTTTTGTTGTTCCGCTGTAAGATGATAGTTGATTTTTGGGATGTAATTGTCATAGTTGGGCATATTATTTTGGATGATAAATGAAATTCTCTTTAGTAATGAAATTTATTTAGTTGCTCTCATCATGTGAATGATTTTAGATAGTAATGTCGTCCAAGGGGGATTGATTCGCACTTTTTTGTGATCAGCTTAATATTATACACCCAAGTATAAGTGGTCGAATTATAGTTTTCTCGGTTTTAAATCCAAATATCGATCCCACGAAGAGTGTGTGTAATTAGGAAATAAAATAAAAATAATGAAGTTATTTTAGATAGAACAACATGAGATAGATTGTGATGTGAGTTTAGATTGATAACTAGTATAATTAAATAGTTGGTTACAGATAAAGTTGATATAATAATATTAAAAACATCCTTCAGTTCAAGGATCTCATATACGTTATATTGGTCAAGTACTAGAAATGCTACCTTACATCAATTAACTTTATATTACTGATAAGTCAATCGGTAGGTCTGATTTATATTAACCATCACACAGCCACTTCTTAGGTGAACTGGTGGTATCCATGACAATTGATTAATCCAAGTAAACTAAAAGGGCAAGTCATTCATGAGGAGTACTTGAATTATTCAATTGACTTCATAATAATAAGTGCATACATAATAAACCATAATATAACCACTTCTTAGGTTAACTGATAATATTAAGTCATAACACAACAACTTTTTAGGTTAGCTGGTTGTAGATGTGCCAACTGACTAATTTGAGTAAACCAAAAAGACAAGTCATTCATGGCGAATACTTGAATTATTCACTTAACTCCATCTGTAATACATATACCAGTTAAACATCCTTAGCGTTCCGGTGGAAGACTAGCCATACCGATAGGAATGTCATAGATATTCAACTGGTAATATTATCATTTATACCAGTTAAACGATCTTAGTAATCTAGAAAGACACGTCATTCATGAGTATCACTTAGGTCATTAATTTGATAGTTACATATAGTAATTAAACAACCCTGATAATCCAGAAGAGCAAGCCATTCATGAGGATCATTTAGGTTTTGTACTATGCATCAGTAGAACATCCTCAGTATTTCAGTGGACGATAAACTATATTGATAGTTACACTGTAGATATTTAACTGGCAGGTTGATGCACTGATTACATAATTCAAGGCACAGCACCGAAATTGCGTACCTCACTGTATCATGCATAAAGCATATATATATATATATATATATATAACATTAGCATTTTTGGAAGTTAACCAATATTGAACATATGTTTACATCTCACTGGAGGATATAAATAACTACTCACGCCCATTGCTACAGACAACCAAGGAGTGCTGATAGTTTTCATTATAACTGAAATTAAAGTACTAACTCTAAAACTTCTTTCACTAGGAACAACTGAAACACAACCACCTTTATTATCAGTCAAGACAAAAAATTGACGGTAGTTCAACTATTCGAATATAAAGATATAACAGAAATGTAAAAGACAGAGTATCGGGTAGAGTGTATTCACGGACTGGATCTGTGTTGTAATTTCTCTTTTTCTCTTTCTCTTTTCTCTTTTTCTCTTTGGAACTTTCTCTGGACTCCCTTGGATTCGACCTCCTTAAGAAGGAAGGAGGCATGCCTATTTATAGCCAGAGGAGAGCATGAGGTGGAGAGATGATCATTAGTTGCCTTTGGTGACCGTCCAGATGCCCTTCCCACCGTCTAGACGGTGGCATCTTGCTAGATTATCAACTTGGATGCTAACTCATGTATTGTAGAAATTACACTTCAGTCCTTCATTGTTTCAAGCCTTGATATCTTATTCTTTGCATTTTGTAGTAATTCTGCATCAAACCCTGAAATTTTTAAACATAAATGATTAAAACCCTGATTTTCGCGCAAACCCTAATTGACCTTAATTACTAGTTTTTGGTTATTTTATTTTACTAATTTGACTTATTTAACTATTCTAATTTATATATTCATTAGAGTTAATCAGGGGTTTTGGGGTGTTACAAAATTCCATTAGATAAATGCTCAATCTGTAGGCTAAGACAAAATTTTGTTTCCCTAAGATATTTCATCTCAAACTCACTTTTTAAATAGCTGGCAGCTTTTGTGAGTTCTTCTGGAGTGCCTACTAGATTTAAATAATCAACATATACATCAATAATACTAAATCTAATGTTGGATCTTTTAATAAAAATATATTGACATATCAAATCAATGATATATCATTATTTCAAGAGATATTCACCAAGACGATTATACCATATCAGCCTACAACGATCGCTGAAGTTTAATGGAATACAACCTTCGAGGCTGTGGATTATATGCTTATGACATTTTGAATCTTTCAGGGATTTTCATGTATATCTCATTGTCCAATGAGCCATATAGATATGTAGTAACAACGTCCATCAAACACATATCTTGTCTTTTAGAGTCTACAAGACCTATCAAATATTTGGAAGTGATAGTGTCAATTACGGGAGAATACGTCTCATATCTCTATTGGAGACCTTGTGCCACAAGTTGTGTCTAATATCCTACAATTTCATTTTCTCATTTTGTTTTTTTAGGAACAACCATTTATATCTAATAGGTTCAACAGCTTGTGGTGTTTGGACTACAGGTCCAAACACACTGTGTTTGTTAGTGAGCTTAACTCTATTTGAATTTGTTTTTTTCATTTTGGCCAATCATTTCTCTATCGACATATATCAACATTTTTTGGTTCAGGCTCCTCACAATCTCTTAAAATACCAAGATCAACAACAAATGAAAATATGTCTTTTTTTTTCGGAAGGTAAAGTACAAATGAAAATATGTCATCCATAATAAATTAATTTTGATCCCATCTTTTTCTATTGCTCACATAATTCATAGAGATCTCATCATTATCAGGTATATGAGCCTTTTCTAGAGGTATTTGGGACTCTTCAAGACTTAACTGAACCTCTACAGTAAGTAATTGCTTTGTGGGCCGACTCTCTTCAAGAACACGAACTTCTGGTTAGTTATTCTCTTCGGGAGCATTAACTTTTGTATTTACTCTCTATTGTCTTCTCTTCTTTCTACGGAAAATGTCTTTTGTACTGACAGGTCTACCATACTTCAAGTGTGCCTTAGACTCATTTGCAGTCGTGCTACTAGATTTTCCTACAACAATATTAATTCTTGCTGGTTCATTTTAAGCTGACACGTGATTTTGTTAATTTGATTTGTGTCGGTGAATGCATCGAGTAACTTATTTGCAATACCTTGCAAATCAATGATCTTTTGAACTTCCAATTCACATTGATTTGTTGGGGGATCAAAATGAGATAATGCTAGAATGTTCCAAGAGAGTTCACGTTGTTCTTCAAACTTTTTATTAACTCTCCCTAACAGTGAAAAAACAAACTCATCGAAATGACAATCTGCAAAACGTGCTTTAAATATATCACCAGTTAAAGTTTTGAAATATCTAATTATTGAAAGAAAGTCAAATCTAATATAAATACCAATTCAACGTTGTGGACCCATCTTTTTCCATTGCGGTGGTGGAATTGGAACATATATAGCACAATCAAAAACCTGTAAGTGAGAAAGATTTGGTTGCTAACCAAGAACAAGTTGTGTTGGTAAATATGTATGATATGTAGTTGATTGAACACATATTATAGATATGGCATGCAATACAGTATGTCCCCAGGCAGAAGCAGGTATTTTTTTTCTTCATAACTATAGGTCAAATTATTAATTGAAAATGTTTAATAAAAGACTTTGGTAGACTATTTTGTGCATGAGTGTGCGCAACTGCATGCTCAGTATCCATTCCTACTCATATAGTAGTTATTGAATGTTTGTGATGTCAATTCACTAGCATTATCTGGACCAATTTTCTTGATTGGATAAATTGGGAATCGATCTTGCAACTAGATTATTGAGTGAGAAGTCTTGCAAAGGCGGCATTCTACGTAGAAAGTAGACACACAAATAGCCTTCTTGTTGATGCATCTACTAAAACCATGAAATAACGCAATGACCCACTTTAGGGTGTATTGACCCACATATATCTCCCTCAATTCGTTGAAAAAAATTAGGAGATTCAAAAATCAATTTTGAGGGGGATGGTTTAACAATTAGTTTACCTTATGAATAAGCAGAACATGGATATTCACTTGGTGAAAGAATCTTTTGATTCTTTAGAGAATGTACATGGAATTCTCAATGATCCAACGCATCATTATATTGATCCTAGATGACCAAGACCATCATGCTAAAGCATAAATTTTTTTTTTATCAGAACACTTCTGGTGTATCACAATTTGATTCTACAAATTTTATTCTGGTGCAGTACAATCCAGAAGAGAGCGTTTTTCTAATACATGCTTATGACATGATACAATAGAGATTATGTATAAATACTCTTCGCCATTCTCATTCATCATTTCAATGTAATATCCATTACGACTTATGTCTTTAAAACTTAGTAGATTTATGTTGGATCTACTATAGTATAATGCATTTTCAATAAAGAGTTTTATTCCTTGGGGTAGCATCATATTTGCTCTGCTAGTGCCTTCAATTATGTCCGCAGGACCTAATATTGTAGTAACCCTAACTTTGATAATGTTAGTTTAGAGAAATACTTTATATCTCAAAGAATTGTGTGAGTCATAGCACTATCTGTTTGGCATATATCTTCATTGTGATTTTATTAATACATAGACATTACTCAAACTATTACACTACAAAAATAATCAATACCAAGCATAAGCAAAACTAACAGACATACATACAAATTATTGCTTTAATGTATTTTTCCATTTCATTTTTGTTCGGGTTCAAAAAGTAATTAGAGACATCCAGATTAGGAAATTGGATGGACAATCTATGAGGGCAATTATCTTCTCCAATTTTTCTAAATCTAGTATAAAATGACCACAGAATTAAAATT